>CM059303.1:775000-895000 GCA_030340665.1 Neosalanx taihuensis
ACAGACAGGAGGCTAGAGAGAGACGGGCGGTCTGGGGTAGAGATACAGACAGACAGGAGTTCTGGGGTTGAGAGACAGACAGGTGTTCTGGGGTTGAGAGACAGACAGACAGGTGTTCTGGGGTTGAGAGACAGACAGACAGGAGTTCTGGGGTAGAGAGACAGACAGGTGTTCTGGGGTTGACAGACAGACAGGTGTCTAACATTATATAGACTTCTTCTACCTTTTGTGTTTGCAGGATGCTGAGTGACTGGCTGGGAGTGGGGTGTTGTAGCAGCGTCTGAACAGCAGGGGGCAGCTCTGAATCAGGACAGCTCAGACTCACTCTGTAGCCCCCAGTGTCCAAGCTGCACAGGTGAACAACATACATGAACAACACACACAACAGACACACACACACACAACAGATACACACACACACCAGATACACACACACACCAGACACAAACACACCAGACACACACACACACCAGCCTGTGAGGGTCAAGTACCTCATGACAGAGTGTTGTATGACAGCTCCTCTCTCTCCCTGCTTCAGTTCTGACATCAGAGCCCTCAGCTCCTGTTCACTGCTGGCCTCAAACTCCAGTCTGTGTCTCTGGGGGGCGCTAGCGAGCGCTTGACTCAGCACAGACACCCGGCCACTACCTGAAGAAGACACCAGCCAGAGAAGGAAGTGGACCATTACATAACTCTAAACACTGCAAGAACACTTCTGATCCTTGATTTTCTGCAGGCAGTATTTGTTTCTCCTGCTTTTCCCCCCAGACCCCCCTCTGCTCACCCAGACCCCCCTCTGCTCACCCAGACCCCCCTCTGCTGACCCAGACCCCCCTCTGCTCACCCAGTCCTCCCTCTGCTCACCCAGTCCTCCCTCTGCTCACCCAGACCCCCCTCTGCTCACCCAGACCCCCCTCTGCTCACCCAGTCCTCCCTCTGCTCACCCAGTCCTCCCTCTACTCACCCAGACCCCCCTCTGCTCACCCAGACCCCCCTCTGCTCACCCAGTCCTCCCTCTGCTCACCCAGTCCTCCCTCTGCTCACCCAGTCCTCCCTCTGCTCACCCAGTCCTCCCTCTGCTCACCCAGACCCCCTCTGCTCACCCAGTCCTCCCTCTGCTCACCCAGTCCTCCCTCTGCTCACCCAGACCCCCTCTGCTCACCCAGTCCTCCCTCTACTCACCCAGTCCTCCCTCTGCTCACCCAGTCCTCCCTCTGCTCACCCAGACCCCCTCTGCTCACCCAGTCCCCCTCTGCTCACCCAGTCCTCCCTCTACTCACCCAGTCCTCCCTCTGCTCACCCAGTCCTCCCTCTGCTCACCCAGTCCTCCCTCTGCTCACCCAGACCCCCTCTGCTCACCCAGTCCTCCCTCTGCTCACCCAGAGCTCCCTCTGCTCACGCAGTCCTCCCTCTACTCACCCAGTCCTCCCTCTGCTCACCCAGTCCTCCCTCTGCTCACCCAGTCCTCCCTCTGCTCACCCAGACCCCCTCTGCTCACCCAGTCCTCCCTCTGCTCACCCAGTCCTCCCTCTGCTCACGCAGTCCTCCCTCTACTCACCCAGTCCTCCCACCAGCCAGTCGTTTACCCCTTCATCCACACTGTCCCACGAGGTGTGAGGAGAGAACACTGCCATGCCCGCTTCCACCGCCCGCACAGCCAATCGCTGCTTCCAATCTCCCTGCACCAAGCGTTTGATTGGCCGAAACAGGGGAGGGTGATAGGAGACGATGAGGTCACACTTCAAGGCTTCTGCTTCCTCCATGACAGGCTCTGTCAGATCGTTGGTCAACAGGATGGTTCTGATTGGCCGAGCCTTGCTGGGCTCAACCAATAGGCCGACATTGTCCCAAGTCTCAGCCAATGACAGGGGAGCTAGCTGCTCCAGAACATTCAGAACCTCCTTAAGGTCCATCAAGCCGGTCGGGCGAAGGTTCTGAAAGAAGGAGCGAGAGAGGAGAGGGGGGGCAGGGAGACGAGTCCTATAACTGCTGGTGTTTGAGAGGGAGGATGAGGGGAAGGATGACAGAGAGGGAGTGAGGGAGGAGGTGAGAGGAGGAGGAATACGGGTGAGAGGAGAGAGGAGGTTGTTGCTATGGCAGCAGGTCAGTGACAGCGCTCTCCTACACAACATGGATCTGCTCCTGCATCGAAGGAAAACAAACATTACAGGATTTAATCAGGCTGGAATATTTCTGTATCCTGTACTTGTACATGTGTAATGACAATATAGTTTAATCTAATATTAATTTAATTTAGGAGGTTATTTAAAATGTAACCTGACTGCTTGAACCTTCTTGGTTTGCTTAGTTTAAGTGTCCAGTCAAACCAGAAATGCAGCTCTGCATCAGCAAGCTAACATGTGCTAGCAAACTAGCTAGACAACAGTATAGATAGTATAGTATAGATACATGTATATACAGATATACAACACTAGTTTGTCTGTATAAAGTATACACTTGTAGGGTTATATATTCGTTGCTATTTAAAGTTACCATGAAGCGACACTAGCAGTAATGTGAGGAGGTCTGAATCAGTGTGACACTCAGGAGGCGTCAGGCTGACTTCCGGTGTCTCCCTTCTGTGATTGGACGAGGCAGGATGACTTCCGGTGTATATTTCGATGCCCGCGTGGTCAAATTACAGATATTTTGGACTCAAGACTGATCGTATTTAATTCTTATCGTATTTAATTCTTATCGTATTTAATTCTTATCGTATTTAATTCTCATCGTATTTAATTCTTATCGTTTTTAATTCTTATCGTATTTCATTCTTATCGTATTTAATTCTCATCGTATTTAATTCTGATAGTATTTAATTCTTATCGTATTTAATTCTTATCGTATTTAATTCTTATCGTATTTAATTCTCATCGTATTTCATTGTTATCGTTTTTAATTCTTATCGTATTTCATTCTTATCGTATTTAATTCGTATCATATTTAATTCTGATCGTATTTAATTCTGATCGTATTCAATTCTTATCGTATTTAATTCTTATCGTATTTAATTATTGATTTCCATGAGACACAATAATGAATAAATAGTGCGTTCATTTAGCAGAGAAGCCATATTGTTTTCCGAAGGTGGGAAGTGAACCAATATGTAAGAGACGTTTTAAAATGTGGCATTTAAAAAATATTTATTTCATAAAGCATTCATTTTAACACTGTGTCATAGATTTTTCCATATTTAATATCCTTTCAAATACTCAGCAATATACATACGGTCAAATTCTTCCCAAAAATATATTTATATTGAGGTTGCACACATCAGTGATTTGATTCCATTTATGTACATACAGTATCTTAAGACAACATTAGTAAATACAAATATTGCTATTATTTTCTTTTGTTGATTATCGCTAGTTCATGCTATAACAATCATAGTTTCCTTTATATCGTCAAACTGTAATAAGTGCTTCTGTTTCACTTCAATAGAGCAAATGTAAACAAAACCATATTCAAATCTCTGGTTGAGGTATGAAAGTCGCAAATATTAGATGAATTTCCAACATCAGTGCTGTAACCTTGTTCCAACGAACAGCTGTTTAGAACGACCATCACCCAGAAAGAAGGAGGATGGAGAGAATGGGGAGAGAGAACGAGAAGAGGAGGGGGAGGAAGATGTGGGTAGCTTTTCCCTTTGCAGGAGCAACAGTGGCCGGGGGGGGCATGTCCCCCACTCTCTCCCTCAGCAAGGCCCCAAACTGGGAGGTCTTGGTAAACATCTGTATGTTCTCAGTCCGTGCTGTGCTTCTGTCGTCACCTGTAGTGATCAGGCCTGCTTGATACCAGGAGTTTCCAGACTGGCACATCAGCGGCCCACCCTGGTCCCCCTGGGAACACATCAACAAGATGGCTTCTTGAAACACTGCAGCACTTTACAAGAAGTCACCCTTATCTCAGGTAAGGAGATGGTAGAATGGATGAAGGTTGTAAAGACAAATCAATGTTGTGGTGAACTGCTTGTGTCGTCTGGTGGGACAGATTTTGACCTGACAGTCCCCCAGATCCACACAGTGAACCCAGTGTCTCTCATCTAAGGGTCCTGTTGGCTTCTGAGTGGGTCTGTACCTGCTGGATGTTGAGGAAGCCGGTGCAGATGTTCCCAGTGGAGGAAAGGTTCCCACAGCTCCTCACGCTGGTCTCTGAGTTGGTCATGACGGGTTCAGCTTTGTGTAGGAGGATTCAATAGATAAGTATACCTGTACATGCTACTTGGCTAACTATGTCATTGAAATGCAGCGATGGGAAGCAACAGCGTTGTTCTTTACTGTAAATGTTTCCCACCTCCAGCATTGCCATCTGTAGTCCAGCCCACCATCCAGCACTGGGACCCTGGAGGGAAGCTCTGGACACCAGCCTGATCCACGCACACCGGCTGGATGTTGCTGCTGTAGTTAACTGGCTCGGCCAGCTGTAGCAGTGCCACATTAGTGCCGGTCTGGTTGCTCAGTGAGATGCTCACAACATTCATGAGAACTTCAAGCTGCGGTTTCCCCAAGACAACAGTCCAGTCTCTCACATTCAGATGTGAGCTGAGAGGGGTGAAATAAAGCTGGGATTTACAGAACTGAACAAACTGAATGTACTAAACAAGTGGACTACAGGACAGGTGTAACATGTACCTGGGGAAGCACTGGGCAGCACTGAGGACAAACTGCTCTGTGATCACACTTCCACTGCAAACGTGGGATCCGTTTCTATGGAGACTAACCATCCAGGGCCAGGTTCCTGCGGCAACAAGGGGACCTTCGTCAGGACTGACGTTGCTCTGCCCACACACTGCAGCTGCGGAGGAGGCCAGAGGTAAGGGAGTTAAGGTCTGTATAGACATGTCACACTATGTTCATGGTAAGACAACACAAAAGCTTGTATTTTTGGTGAGGGCGTATAAAATATCATATAATCAAGTCAGTTTGAGTAACTTCAGCAAATATGTAAAAAACTTTACACTCACAAGCTGAGGTCTTAATTGAGGTAGAGATTGGTTTCATGGTAGCAGGAGGAGGCAGCCCAGGGCAGGTGTAACTGCTGTCAGCATCCACCCCACTGGAGGTGAACTGGATGAAGCCTGGCTTGTCGGTGCTGATCTTGGAGTTGATCCACGACTGGTAACTGGACACTCTAGTGTAGACTCCGGGAAGTTTGGGCCGAGCACAGCCAAAACCAAAGCTAACGATTCCAGACTGGATCCAGACAGACTTCTGCTTGTTCACCATTGGACCTCCAGAGTCACCCTGAGTTTAGAGATCTTAGGTTAGTTATCTTTGCACTTCCACATTTCATTAACATGGAACTTGGTATTTAGGAGTTCTCCTACCTGACACGAGTCTTTGCCTCCTGCCAGAAGACCGGCACAGATCATGTTGTTTGTGATTGAACCAACACCATTGAGACAGTTACACTGTCTGTTCCCCAGAACTGGAACCTCCACTTCCTGCAGAGCTTGTGGGTAGGGCAGAGGGACTGTGGTGGAGAGGAACATTTGTTCAAGGCCAAAACAACACATGATAAACTACAGGATGAAAAACAGTCATCTTTTAACTGTCACCACAAGAGGAGCTGTTTCTCAGTAAATGACACCTTCAGTAAATCTTACACCAAGATGAACTATATCCTCACCTCCTTCTCTGATGGCCCCCCAGCCAGTGAGCCAGCTGCCAGTACCACTGTTGAAAACACTGTCAGTGGCAGCCAGACAGACTGGTCTGATGTAGTCAGTGAAGATAACAGGTGAGGAGAGTCTGAGCAGAGCAATGTCGTTGTTACTGGTGCGGCTGTTATAAGCTGGATGGAGGACAATCTCAGCAACAGTTCTGGACACTTTGTTGGGATTACTACCCTGCAGGTTCTGTTGGCCCAAAGATACACTCCAACCAGACGTGCTTGAGCTATAGTGGAAAAAAACAACCAGGTTAGACATTCTTAATGAAACTGAAAACCTTCTCATTGGCACCATAATTCTACAAGGATACAAATGTACAGCAAACAGAAGTAGGTTTAGATGCACATGCAGACAATCATTTACCACAGTTCAATATGAACACACACCTGTCAAAGCAGTGAGCTGCTGAGATCACCCACTCCTTGTTGATGAGGGATCCACCACAAACATGCCGGCCAAAACTCTGCATGCTGGCCTGCCAGGGCCAACTTCCTGCAGGAGCATCCTTACCCCCCACTATTCTGTTGTTGAGGGGGGGTTTTCCACACACTGGAGAATTGGGAAAAGCACATTTCCTTATTATGGTAAAACCAATTACTAACCATACATCTACTGGGCATGTCCTTGTGGATCTAAAAGACTTATAACATGACACTCACCCTGGGCACTTGTTAAAATGATGGCAGATGCTGTAGTTGTAGAAACAGTTGAGGTGATGACTCCAGGTCTTGTGGTAGCAGGGGGAGGCAGCCCAGGGCAGGTGTAACTGCTGTCAGCATCCACCCCACTGGAGGTGAACTGGATGAAGCCTGGCTTGTCGGTGCTGATCTTGGAGTTGATCCACGACTGGTAACTGGACACTCTAGTGTAGACTCCGGGAAGTTTGGGCCGAGCACAGCCAAAACCAAAGCTAACGATTCCAGACTGGATCCAGACAGACTTCTGCTTGTTCACCATTGGACCTCCAGAGTCACCCTGAGTTTAGAGATCTTAGGTTAGTTATCTTTGCACTTCCACATTTCATTAACATGGAACTTGGTATTTAGGAGTTCTTCTACCTGACACGAGTCTTTGCCTCCTGCCAGAAGACCGGCACAGATCATGTTGTTTGTGATTGAACCAACACCATTGAGACAGTTACACTGTCTGTTCCCCAGAACTGGAACCTCCACTTCCTGCAGAGCTTGTGGGTAGGGCAGAGGGACTGTGGTGGAGAGGAACATTTGTTCAAGGCCAAAACAACACATGATAAACTACAGGATGAAAAACAGTCATCTTTTAACTGTCACCACAAGAGGAGCTGTTTCTCAGTAAATGACACCTTCAGTAAATCTTACACCAAGATGAACTATATCCTCACCTCCTTCTCTGATGGCCCCCCAGCCAGTGAGCCAGCTGCCAGTACCACTGTTGAAAACACTGTCAGTGGCAGCCAGACAGACTGGTCTGATGTAGTCAGTGAAGATAACAGGTGAGGAGAGTCTGAGCAGAGCAATGTCGTTGTTACTGGTGCGGCTGTTATAAGCTGGATGGAGGACAATCTCAGCAACAGTTCTGGACACTTTGTTGGGATTACTACCCTGCAGGTTCTGTTGGCCCAAAGATACACTCCAACCAGACGTGCTTGAGCTATAGTGGAAAAAAACAACCAGGTTAGACATTCTTAATGAAAAACTCAAAACCTTATCGGCACCATAATTCTACAAGGATACAAATGTACAGCAAACAGAAGTAGGTTTAGATGCACATGCAGAAAATCATTTACCACAGTTCAATATGAACACACACCTGTCAAAGCAGTGAGCTGCTGAGATCACCCACTCCTTGTTGATGAGGGATCCACCACAAACATGCCGGCCAAAACTCTGCATGCTGGCCTGCCAGGGCCAACTTCCTGCAGGAGCATCCTTACCCCCCACTATTCTGTTGTTGAGGGGGGGTTTTCCACACACTGGAGAATTGGGAAAAGCACATTTCCTTATTATGGTAAAACCAATTACTAACCATACATCTACTGGGCATGTCCTTGTGGATCTAAAAGACTTATAACATGACACTCACCCTGGGCACTTGTTAAAATGATGGCAGATGCTGTAGTTGTAGAAACAGTTGAGGTGATGACTCCAGGTCTTGTGGTAGCAGGGGGAGGCAGCCCAGGGCAGGTGTAACTGCTGTCAGCATCCACCCCACTGGAGGTGAACTGGATGAAGCCTGGCTTGTCGGTGCTGATCTTGGAGTTGATCCACGACTGGTAACTGGACACTCTAGTGTAGACTCCGGGAAGTTTGGGCCGAGCACAGCCAAAACCAAAGCTAACGATTCCAGACTGGATCCAGACAGACTTCTGCTTGTTCACCATTGGACCTCCAGAGTCACCCTGAGTTTAGAGATCTTAGGTTAGTTATCTTTGCACTTCCACATTTCATTAACATGGAACTTGGTATTTAGGAGTTCTTCTACCTGACACGAGTCTTTGCCTCCTGCCAGAAGACCGGCACAGATCATGTTGTTTGTGATTGAACCAACACCATTGAGACAGTTACACTGTCTGTTCCCCAGAACTGGAACCTCCACTTCCTGCAGAGCTTGTGGGTAGGGCAGAGGGACTGTGGTGGAGAGGAACATTTGTTCAAGGCCAAAACAACACATGATAAACTACAGGATGAAAAACAGTCATCTTTTAACTGTCACCACAAGAGGAGCTGTTTCTCAGTAAATGACACCTTCAGTAAATCTTACACCAAGATGAACTATATCCTCACCTCCTTCTCTGATGGCCCCCCAGCCAGTGAGCCAGCTGCCAGTACCACTGTTGAAAACACTGTCAGTGGCAGCCAGACAGACTGGTCTGATGTAGTCAGTGAAGATAACAGGTGAGGAGAGTCTGAGCAGAGCAATGTCGTTGTTACTGGTGCGGCTGTTATAAGCTGGATGGAGGACAATCTCAGCAACAGTTCTGGACACTTTGTTGGGATTACTACCCTGCAGGTTCTGTTGGCCCAAAGATACACTCCAACCAGACGTGCTTGAGCTATAGTGGAAAAAAACAACCAGGTTAGACATTCTTAATGAAAAACTCAAAACCTTATCGGCACCATAATTCTACAAGGATACAAATGTACAGCAAACAGAAGTAGGTTTAGATGCACATGCAGAAAATCATTTACCACAGTTCAATATGAACACACACCTGTCAAAGCAGTGAGCTGCTGAGATCACCCACTCCTTGTTGATGAGGGATCCACCACAAACATGCCGGCCAAAACTCTGCATGCTGGCCTGCCAGGGCCAACTTCCTGCAGGAGCATCCTTACCCCCCACTATTCTGTTGTTGAGGGGGGGTTTTCCACACACTGAAAGACATAAATGTTCACAGTAACTTTAAGAAAAACCTGCATAAAAGTGTATCTGGACAGATTGGATGAACGCCATCATACTGTGAAGATTTATGTTTAATATTTTTTTTACAATATTGAACTTCAAACTGTTTTGTTTCCTGAATCGTTTTAGAATGAATCTATCACGAGACTTCAGTATTACAGCAATGCAAAGGTAAATGTTTACAAATTAACTCACCATCAAGTTGACAGATTGATTCTGCAAAATAAATGTTTCTTGGTAAGTTTTTACATTAAGAATAAATAATTTTGCATACATAGATGTTTTTGACAAATGGTTTCTTTGAGTTATTTAAAGTGTTCCATTTCAACATTTTAAAAAAGTGTAGCGTAAAGTGAAAATAAATAATTGTTCCTCAAAAGCAAACTCACCTTGAACTAGAAAGCTTGTTACAGCCAGCAGACACACCCATGACTGCTTCCCCATCATGTGAACTCTGGTCTAAAGGTTTGTCTCTCTTTAAATACTCAGAACTGTCACATCCTCCTTCCTGCTACATATTTCCTGGACTTTCCTCTCCTCCAAAATGCTATGGTTCATTTAGTCATTTTGTGTTTGTAGTAAAACCCACAAACAACAAAACTAAAAATAAATATAAGTGATAAATCATATAACATCTGTAACATCTGTATACTGTATTATTGTGTGTTCTATCATTTTTAACTAGGTACAAGTTTAAACCAATGAGTACAAAACAATATAGCAGAAATGGCAACAAATACATAAACGGAAACATGCAAAAGTTAATTCAAGCTTTTCCTCTGCAGACACAAACTGGGAGGGGAAACGAACATGCATCTGAACCAGGATGTTAATATGATTTATTATTACCCTCTTTGTCACTGATCCATATTATTCAACTGATCGGAAAGGAACTGTAAGAGTCTGTTGAGTTAGCAGTGTTTATAGTTAGTGAATTTCTGAACACTGAAACCAAACGCAAATTGTTCCTCTATTCCTGCATGAGTCGATATTAGGAATACCCTGAGTAAATATTGAAACAGGATTTAGCCTAAACCATCACTAATAAAAGGCATTTGAAAAAGAAGCTAGACTCTGAAGCAGCTACTTCAGGGGTTACATAAGACACGTGTCTGTTTAGTCATTATGCTGTCAGCACCTGCATACCTTCACAGAGACCTAATGGATTAGCTGTCTTCTTAGAAAATCAGTGCTTGACGTATCTTTCCATTACTTTGTTTTGTGGATGACAAGGTCATTGAAACTGAATTTGATGCACTACCGCTGTTTCACCCCCTCTACCAACTCATTTATACAACAGAATCACCTATTGAGTTAGTCTTAGTTTCCTGAAGAGAACACCAGGATTGTCCATATCTTGTTCACACTGCAGGTTGTGTGTGTGTGTGTGTGTGTCTGAACGTTGCAGTCAGTGTCTTTCTGTTACCTGGATCATGGATGCTGGAGGTGGATGGAATAGAATGTACTTGAGCTACTTGAAACCCTAGCAACACCAAAACATGACTGACTAGTCATGAGTATGAGGGCCTTGTCACGTCAGCAAGAGGAACAACACCTGTCGCATTGCATGACTGGATTGCAGTCATTAAAGTATTGATGTAGAGAAGCCTCACAACAGGTGACACAGTTGAGTGACATTGCCTTTGTTATTAAACTTGCCACATCTTCTTACGTAAGAAGTTGACAATAAGCCAGATGATGTTCGTAAAGGTTAAAGTTATTCTTACTCATCATGTGTAAAAGTGTGAAAGAAGTGACTACAATAGGACAAGAAGGTAGTGACTGGATTGAATGTGACATGTTGAGAAGTCTTTCTACTTCCTTGACTGTGTAACACAAAGACCACACAAAGAGGAGGTGAGTCACAGCACACACAGCACACACACAGCACACACACAGCACACACACAGCACACATGACCCTTCCTAAATATGTATGTACTCACACAATCTCATCAGAGTGGGGAGATTTCTTTACATCAATCATCTAAAATGCTGTCAGTGTGCCTTACTTGACATTGCCCTCCATTATAGGCCTGGAAGTCTGTTTCAGAACTCCAACCACACCTGTTCCCTGCTGCTTCCTTGTTCCAGAACCTACCAGGTGAATGCAGGTGGATCAGAGCTATGTTTATTTAGCAGATGTTTGCAGATCATATCAGTAATCAATGTATTTGTTTTTAAATGTCTTCACGGACTTGCTCCTCAGTATCTGTCAGACCTGATTCAGCTCTACGCCCCTGTGCGCTCACTAAGGTCAGCAGATCACTCCTTATTAGTGGTCCCAAAATCAAGGAGGAAACTTAGAGGGGATCGCTCCTTCTCTGTCGCGGGTCCCAAACTATGGAACCCGCTGCCCCTGCACCTTAGAGAGGCAGAGTCCATATCCGTCTTTAAGTCGGCTCTAAAGACTTATCTTTTTACCTTAGCTTTTGAGTGATGTGTTGACTTTTACCGCGTACAGTGTGTCTCTATTTGTTGAGGTTTCTTTACCTATTGTTTTGTTGTTTTTACTGTGTATAGTGTGTGTCTATTTATTGCGTTTTTAATATTGCAATGTACCCTAGTTGGATTGGATTGGAGATCATATCAGTGTTCAAATGATCTATAAAGGCATCTGCTTATTGAACCCACCCTGTAGATAATAGGGTGACCAGGGCAAGGACTTTAGTCCAAATAATACTTCTTTGTATTCCTGAACATCAGATCCTTCAGTTCATGACTGCATCGTCTGTTTCTCGTGGAAAACGATTAACCAGCATCGTTCTAGCAACACTTTGTCACTGGAAAGAGGTTCTGCCTGGTCATGGTGTGTGTGTGTGTGTGTGTGTGTGTGTGTGTGTGTGTGTGTGTGTGTGTGTGTGTGTGTGTGTGTGTGTGTGTGTGTGTGTGTGTGTGTGTGTGTGTGTGTGTGTGTGTGTGTGTGTGTGTGTGTGTGTGTGTGTGTGTGTGTGTGTGTGTGTGTGTGTGTGTGTGTGTGTGTGTGTGTTTGTGGGGCATAGGACAAAGTCTACACAGGTTGAAAAGCCTGTTTAGATTGTGTGTGTTAGGGTTTAGTGATGGAGCTTTTCTCCTTCTCTCTTCTTCTTTCTTGATATGCTTCATTTTTCCGTCTGTGAACATAGAGCTGATGTTCCTTGGCAAAAGGTTCCACTTTTGTCTCATCTGTCCTTAGAACATTCTCCCAGAAGCTTTGTAGCTTGTCAACATGTAGTTTGGCATATTCCAGTCTAGCTTTTTTATGATTTGTTTTCAACAATGGTGTCCTCCTTGGTCTTCTCTCATGTAGTCCACTTTGGCTCAAACAACGACGGATGGTGCGATCTGACTCTGATGTTCCTGGAGCATGAAGTTCACCTTGGATCTCTTTAGAGATTCTGGACTCTTTTGTTACCGTTTCTTTGATTTGTCATCAATTTTCCTTTGTTCCTTAGCAGCAATGCACATTCACTTTTACCTCACCCTGCTTGTCACTAAACACATTCAGACAAAACATGTTCATTTACTACACACTGATATTAACCACACACTGATATTAACCACACACTGATATTAACCACACACTGATATTAACCACACACTGATATTAACCACACACTGATATTAACCACACACTGATATTAACCACACACTGATATTAACCACACACTGATATTAACCACACACTGACATTAACCACACACTGATATTAACCACACACTGATATTAACCACACACTGACATTAACCACACACTGATATTAACCACACACTGATATTAACCACACACTGATATTAACCACACACTGACATTAACCACACACTGATATTAACCACACACTGATATTAACCACACACTGACATTAACCACACACTGATATTAACCACACACTGATATTAACCACACACTGATTTTAACCACACACTGATATTAACCACACACTGATATTAACCACACACTGATATTAATCACACACTGATATTAACCACACACTGATATTAACCACACACTGACATTAACCACACACTGATATTAACCACACACTGATATTAACCACACACTGATTTTAACCACACACTGATATTAACCACACACTGATATTAACCACACACTGATATTAATCACACACTGATATTAACCACACACTGATATTAACCACACACTGACATTAACCACACACTGATATTAACCACACACTGATATTAACCACACACTGATATTAACCACACACTGACATTAACCACACACTGACATTAACCACACACTGATATTAACCACACACTGATATTAACCACACACTGATATTAACCACACACTGATATTAACCACACACCGATATTAATCACACACTGATATTAACCACACACTGATATTAACCACACACTGATATTAACCACACACTGATATTAACCACACACTGATATTATCCACACACAAAAGAAAATAAACATGACAAAATACCATATGATGTATCAACTATTAGGTAAAGACAGGAAGTTAACCACAGCTAAATGTGAACTATAACATGATGTGATTAACATGTTTAGAGATCATCATTAGACTACAGGGCAGTTTCTCAACTCGTATGGAAGTAAACAACATTACATGATAAGTGGTCCGTCACATTCTGTTCATCTTTCAAAAAGCCTGAAGGGTTAATGATTGGTTTTACTGACTGCATTTGGTTCGGTTTTTCTATCAATCTTCAGCCTAACCTGTTTTTCCAGGAAGGACCAGTATTTCCTGATAATATTCTTATTGAAGAATAAATAGATAAGCCTGTGCTATGATGTCCAAGGAAGTCTGCTGGTGTTTCCAGCTACACAAACTTCACCTTTCTACATTTTTCTCATCAGGCTGTGTGGAAATGTCACCTTGGAGGACTTGCCAGTAAACGTGAGTCAAGCTGCATCAGCCTGAAGGCTTTGCTGCCACATTCTCACTTAAAGAACGAAGCGATTACTTTCAAAACATCAGTGAAGCCTTTTCACCTGTCACCTCTCACATGTATATCAAAATAATTTGGTTCAAAGACCATCACATTTGTCAATTTTTAAATTAAGTTTTTTTTTTAATGAGCATGATACAGTGTTCTGAAGCTGAGTGAGATGATGATATTAATTTTTTTATAAACAAGACTGTATTGTCTTCTTCATCTCCAACGAATGTTTTTGAGCAACTGGACATTCCTAAAACACATAGTAATGGTTCCTCTGGCAGCATTCTGTATGATTATTTCTTAACGACAGCAGTCTGCTTTTTAAATGAGGATGTTTAGTTCTTAAAATGTTGGTATTTTCCTCCAGTTCTGCTGGTTTGGGTGCTGATGTCTGTACATGTATGTTAAGAGAATCCTGGGACTTTAACTTGTGTTTCCGTAACTTCTGAACCAGTTGAGACAGTTTGTTTTGAATGTTTATCTGCACACAGCTCAGGTATGTAAATGGTAGTTCTGCATGTCTTATATGACATCACTACACAGTGTATCACTAACATTTAACTTTTAACTCGCCCACCAATAAGCAAACATCTTTGGCTCCACCCAGTGGTAGGAAACTGCACCACACTTGAGTGCAGGGAATTTACTGTCAGAATTGCACAACACTGTCATCAATTATTTTTTAATAAATACAACAAACAAGAACCAGATAATCATATTTGATTTAATTGGTCAACATCTTTACTGTATGGATCCTGTGCGTAGATAGTTGTAGAATTAGTAAGTCACATTTCCTTTGCACTGATTATAACAGCAGGTTTCACCAGAGTTTGAGAAACCCTCAGTCACTGTCTATTTCCTGATGAAGTGGTAGAAGCAAAGCTCAGCCGAAAAACTTACACCTGTCAAGCACTGTCAGATCTGTTCTTAAACCTGTCAAGCACTGTCAGATCTGTTCTTAAACCTGTCAAGCACTGTCAGATCTGTCCTTACAACTATCAAGCACTGTCAGATCTGTTCTTAAACCTGTCAAGCACTGTCAGATCTGTCCTTACAACTATCAAGCACTGTCAGATCTGTTATTAAACCTGTCAAGCACTGTCAGATCTGTTCTTAAACCTGTCAAGCACTGTCAGATCTGTCCTTACAACTATCAAGCACTGTCAGATCTGTTCTTAAACCTGTCAAGCACTGTCAGATCTGTCCTTACACCTATCAAGCACTGTCAGATCTGTTCTTATTTACACCTATTAAGCACTGTCAGATCTGTTCCTGTGACAAGCAGGTAATCCCATCTAATAAGGTAATTTACCAAATGTTTATGTGCATGCCAATGTGAAGAAATGGAGAATTACAACCTGACCTCTCTTGTTGTTGCTGTGCTCATATCTGTATCTACTAGACTAGCTAGACCAGGGGTCACCAACCCTGGTCCTCAGGGGCCGCTGTCCTGATTGTTTTAGATGTTTCCCTGCTGTAGCAGACCAAATTCTAATAAGTTGTCATTATGAGGCTTCCACAGAGCTTGATAACAACCCATTCATTAGACTCAGGTGTGCTGGAGCAGGGAAACATCTAGAACCTTCAGGACAGTGTGGCCCCTGAGGACTAGGGTTGGAGACCCCTGGAGCTAGACCAGCACCCTCTACCCAGTCTTCTCCTTAGCTTCCGTCATCCCCGTCCGTCTCATCTGATTGGTGTAGAGCAGGGCGAAGTTGACGATGTAGGTAGAGACACAGACCATGCAGAAGTCCCCCAGGATGAAGGCTAGGATGCAGGCCAGGTAGATGGACCCTGCCACAGACACCCAGGAGGCAGCGACCAGGAGGAGCGCTGCCCTGCCAGACCCAGACTGGCCTACAAAGAGACGGGACACAGACAGGAACATTATTAGCCTGTGCCCATGTGTGACAACGTTACGAAAGGTTGGTCATATTAAAAAATACTTTTACGCAAATATATATTTTTAAGTTGACTTCCGCAAACACACAACACAACAAGTTTGTAGTTTTTGTAAAATGTAAAAAAAAAATTGGTTGCTCCTTTTACTGTCTGCTTAAATGACATGGAATACTGACCCAGGGCAAGTTGCAGGGTGTAGAAAATGATCCCCAGCACACTGTTGGGCTGGTTAAGGGGGCTGTCTACATCTGCAAAATACTGAACCAGCCCAAATCCACGTCCCCATCTAGAGAAAACACAACAACAAAGTTTCAGCACTGCTGAAGGTGTTTCACTATGTTTATTCCTTACAGACTATATGATGATTACTCAGTTAGTCTAACTGTTCATTCTGAAGTACTGCCTCACTTATGTGAATCACGTACTGTCAATACGTGGCACAGGCATCGAACTGCCAACTCGTCCTATTCGTACATTGTCTACATTTGGTACGAGGCAGGTTATAAGCGACACCCTGCATGTATTATTAGCTATTAGGAAAAAAGACTCTCATGGCTTTGCACAATACACTACAACACGAAAACCACCATTAGATTAGATTAGATTATTTGTCCTCCAGGGGGGTAAATTGCAGTTCACAACAGCAGCAAGGTACTTGGGTAACGTACAGCACACAGAGTTGCATGGTAATACAACAATAACAATAAGGGGGGTACGATATAGTACTGTATAAAAAAAATAAATTAAAAAAGAAGTAAGTCTTTACCTGGAGGTAAAGACTTTGGAACAGCTGACGGAGTCTCCGAAGTCACACATGGCTCTGTATTCAGGGTCTCTCTCCCTGGACAGCTCTACATGCAGAGCATAAAAAGACAGAACCAGACCCACTATGCACAGAGTGATGCGGGTTTTAAACTCCCATGTTGGAATTCCAACAGAACTTTTAGACTTCATGTTGGAGTAATTTGTCTCGTCGTGAAGCAGAACAACGTCTCAAATGATGCTGATGTCGCTTATTTCTTAAAATGTCCAACAGAATGTAGGATAATGTGCAGAACTGAACTGCCTCCTGGTCCAACTAAAATGATGTTTTCAGGAATTATTAGAGAAAGTTTCCTAAAAAGCAGAGGCAACGTGTTAGAATGGAAACTCCGGCTTGTGATTGGCTGGCTGGAAGCTGGAGGCTGCAGGCTTGTGATTGGATGGCTGGATGCTTGCAGGCTATTGGATGGTTCTGACTCCGGCTTGTGATTGGCTGGCTGAAGGCTTGCAGTCTATTGGATGGTTCTGCAGGTTCGTTTACGCCAGAATCCTATACTTTACTGATAGGTCAGTGTCTCACTAATAACAATTCCGTTATTTTGATGTGATTTTCGTTTAGATGATCATGTTCCGGACGACGTTGTCTTCGTTCTAAAGTTCTAAAGTAATTTTATTTAAGATATTAAAAACGTGTAAACATCAGTAAACATCACACACCAGCCCCCAATAGGCTATAAGCAGACATCCATAGACATTATAAATGTTATATTATCATATTCTGTTTGATGTCTATAAGCAGACACCCATAGATATTATAAATGTTATATTATCATATTCTTTATGATGTCTATAAGCAGACACCGTCCAACAAGAGAGGAGAAATGTGGACAAGAATTAAACCCGCCTACTGAGGATTCCCCGTTTTTCATTGGTGTTTGTCAGGAAATGCACCGATATGATTGGTCATGAATCTGTCAATCAAAAAGGCTATACGGAAGAAAATGAGGAAGTACATTTCTAAATAGTCGACAAACCTTGGACATGCCTTTATATCGCGGACTGGAAATATTACAGACATTTATAGTTTAAATCAGGTTAATATACATGTATTTCTTTTTACTGATGAGTTGGCTATCTGGGGGTAAAAAATGATGAGCCATGATTCTTTTAGAGATTAAAATGCGTTTTATATTCAATATCTTGGGCCATTGTTGTCCACCTTGCTGCCAGGTAACAAGTGAAGCTTAAAGAAGCTCAGATCAGCGAGAAGTAACTTCAATTACAAATGTACATTCATGTTTAAGAGAGGTCTGTTACTGTGGATGATCATTATTCCACGATTCTGTGATCTACTGCGATTTTTGGGACAACTGTCAGAATGAGCCTGTGTCAAGTTACCAAGTGAATTCCTCTTGATATCTTTAATAGATCTAAAGTTAGAGAGCTCGGTTCACAAAGTTTCTGTCTTCAGTCCAGTTTGGTAGAAAGACGTTAGTCTGCTGGCCTTTATTTATCTTTATCTTCAGCAGAACCCAAACCTCATACATAGGCTGTGATGTAGACATACAACACATGAAACCACACGGGCACGATTAAATACAGAATCTGTCCTCAAATCTGAACAGTTTTGTTTCCTTCACCTGGTCTGGTTTCAGTTTCATGTCATCGCGCGAGGGAGGAGGAGGAGGATGCGGGGCGGAGGCTGACAAACCCGCTCACTGCGACAGAGCAGACAACCAGAAGCATGGTGACGAGGTAGAAGGTGACACGTGTGATGCTGCCGGTACCGTGTGTGATGCTGCCGGTACCGTGACAGCAGCAGCTCTGCTCAAGGCTCACTCGCTGGACGTGAACTTCGAGGTCGGTGACGAGTATGACGTCATAGAGACCATCGGCACCGGAGCTTATGGAGTAGTATCTTCAGCTCAAAGAAGGGATAACGGTAAGACTGCACATGCTGAGGATTATAGATATATGTGGTCGATTCATTATTATACAATAATCATTTGTGTAGTTTTAAAGAATGTCCAACATTTGTTTCTTAAACTTGACCTTTTAAGGCATATTTGTGACCATTTTCCTCTAAGGTCAAAAGGTGGCTATAAAGAAGATTCCCAACGCTTTTGAAGTTCTGACAAATGCCAAGCGGACGTTGAGAGAACTGAAAATCCTGAAACACTTCAAACATGACAACATTATCGCCATCAAAGACATCCTCCAGCCCAGCATCCCTCACTCAGCTTTCCATTCTGTGTACGTGTGTACAGTCATAATCAAGTCATTAGATACTAATAAGAATTATTATATATCACACTGATTCAAATGATTATATCTGAATCGTATAGGACTAATCTAGGTTGAGCCTGAAACATTTTATACAAACAAGTTGGCAAACTGTCAGATTGTTATCTTTAGATTAATCTTTACCATAAAAACACTTGTTTTTTCAGGAAAAAGAACCTGAGCCGTTTCTGACCTGGTCTCTGTGTTCTGCTGGTCTCTGTGTTCTGCTGGTCTCTCTGCAGGTACGTCGTCCTGGACCTGATGGAGAGCGACCTGCATCAGATCATCCACTCCCGCCAGCCACTGACTGCTGAACACACCCGCTACTTCCTGTACCAGCTGCTCCGGGGCCTGAAGTACATCCACTCAGCCAACGTCATCCACCGCGACCTGAAGCCTTCCAACCTGCTGGTCAACGAGAACTGCGAGCTGAAGATCGGGGATTTTGGGATGGCTCGAGGGCTGAGCTCCCACCCGGAGGAGTCCCACCCGTACATGACAGAGTACGTGGCCACGCGTTGGTACCGCGCCCCGGAGCTCATGCTCTCCCTGCACCACTACAGCCTGGCCATCGACCTCTGGTCTGTAGGGTGCATCTTCGCAGAGATGCTGGGCCGTAAGCAGCTGTTCCCTGGGAAGCACTACATCCACCAGCTCCAGCTCATCATGTCTGTGCTAGGCTCCCCGCCGGACAGCGTGACGGAGGCCATCGGGTCGGACAGGGTGCGGGCCTTCATCCGGAACCTTCCGCCTCGCGCCCCCGTGTCCCTGGCCAAGCTGTACCCCCAGGTGGAGGCCGAGGCTCTCAGCTTGCTGGAGGCCATGCTCTGCTTCGAGCCCCGGGGGAGGATCAGCGTGGGCCAGGCTCTGGAACACCCGTATCTGGCCAAGTACCACGACTCAGACGATGAACCCGTCTGCGTGCCAGCGTTCAACTTTGAGTTTGACGAGCAGCCCATGAACAAAGATCAGATTAAGGAGGCCATCTTGGGGGAGATCCAGGACTTCCACCACAGGAAGCAAGGCAGCCGACAGAGGCTGCAGTTCAGGCCTCTGCCCAGGGGGGAGGGGGGTGGAGGGGTGCGGGGAGCTACCCAGAGGAACAGTCAGAGCTCCGCGGTGGCTAGCAGCTTTCTGGCGACCTTCTCCCAGCCCCTGCAGACCACCCTCCCATCGCAGCAGCACACGGCTCTGAAAAAAAACACTCAACAGCAGCTGGAGAGCAACAGCGAGATCCACAAACGGCCCGATGGAAGCCATGCTTTTGACGGCTTCAGCGAACAAGGCATCCCTCTTGTGGAAGTGACTCCGCCCCCAGTGACTCATGCGTTGCCTCGCTTGATTAAAACAGAGAGCTGCCAGGATGTGGACATGCCCAGCGCCAGCTCAGACAGCGGCCAGCCGGAGACCATCGACCTGACCACGCCTGTGTCCAGCCGGGAGACGTCTCCTTCCACCACCATGAGAGAGTTTAAGGGGGAGGAGAAATGTGTAGGTGGGACGTCCCAGAGCCAGCCCATGTCCCAGAGCCAGCCCTCGACACACACCATGGCCCCCTTACCCTCTCCTGTACCCTCCCTGGCCATGTCTCAGGCCCAGACCCAGGCCCTGTCCCAGACACTCTCCCAGTCTCTCTCCAGGGGGGCTAGAGCCCCCACGGGGGCTGGAGAGGGAACCAGGAAAGAAGGAGCCATATCAGCGGATACCAAAGCAGCCCTTAAAGCTGCTCTGCTGAAGTCTGCTCTGAGAAACAAAGCTAGAGGTACAGAGCTGTTTTATTTGATCCACTTCCATGAACCTTTTTGTAGTTCAGTTGTAGTATTAATTATTATTATTATTATTCATCTCCTTTCAGATGGTGGCTGTACGGCGTTGGGCTTGGAAATGGGTGGAGGCCTCTCCTCCTCCTCCTCCTTCTCCCTCTCCGAGCGGCGGCCGGTTACAGCCCAGGGGCGTCAGAAAGAGAGGGAGGCAAAGAGGCGAAGGCGGCAGGAGAGAGCGAGGGAGCGAGAGAAGAAGATCCAGGAGAAGGAGAGGAAAGAGGGGAAACACGGGGACTGTCTGGGCGGGGTAATCTTGAGCGACAACGATAAGAGCCTATTAGAACGCTGGAAAAAAATGATGGACGGCCGCAACGACAAATCGCAAGCCTTGGATGCTGAGCGAGCGAAAGCGAAGGACTGCGGAATGAACTGCCAACCTGGATCAGGGCTGGACAGCTGCCTCAGAGCAGCTGGAGGGTCCGACCCTCCACAGGACAAGGATTCTAGGAGTTTCCAGCCACAGAAACCAGCAAAGGACCATCTTCAAGGGGTTTTCCTCCCTTCCACGACCCACTTACCTCACTCTGTCACCCAGACTAAATGCTTGGAGATCGGCATGGTGCCTGTAAACGGAGTCGTGGATGTATCCGGGGCAACGGTTGGCCTGGTGACGAGCCGTCTCGAACCCCAGGAGAAGAGCGGAGGCCTGGGAGGCTGCATCTCTCAGGGGCTTTGGCCCGGTCAGCAGGTCAGGTCTGGTTCATCCAGGCAACAGCTTCCTTTAACCAGACCTCCTTCTCAGGAGCCCCAGACACAACCCCAGCCTCAACAACCACCCCAGCCTCAACCTCACCAACCACCCCAGCCTCAACCTCACCAACCCCCCCAGCCTCAACCTCACCAACCCCCCCAGCCTCAACTTCTGTCACTGGAAACCTTTCTGAGCAAAGCTCCATCCCTGTTACCCAGACACGTCAATGGCCACACCAACCCAGCAGGCGAGAACCGGAACACAGGAGCTTCCATCGCTGCTCCCCTGGGGAAGCCTGCCTCCTCTCTGGGAGAGCCGTCCGGAGCCCAGCAGCAGAACCAGGCCTGTAGGGGTTTAGGGGCCTCGTCTCAACCCCAGCCCAGCCAGGGCTTTACGGACACTGGGCAGCCTGGACCCTCGGGGGCCCCTGACATCCACACAGTCACCCTGCAGCTGTCCAAGTCACAGGTCAATATACTCATTGATATCCAGGCAGGAATCATCAATCACGACAGATGTTTCACTGCTCCAGCTTATCTGATCCTAATGAAGGGTCATTATGAGGCTTCCACAGAGCTTGATAAACAACCCATTCATTAGAATCAGGTGTGCTGGAGCAGGGAAACATCTAGAACCTTGAGGACAGTGGGCCTTGAGGAGCAGGGTTGTATAGAGCGTGTGTGTGTGTTGACTCCTCTGAGCATCTCATTGCTGTTCTCAGGTGGAGGATGTGCTGCCCCCAGTGTTCTCCACCACCCCCAAGGGCAGCGGGGCGGGGTACGGAGTGGGTTTCGACCTGGACGACCTCCTCAACCAGTCTCTCACCGACCTCCAGCACAGCGACTGGTGAGTCTGGTGCAGCTCCAACACACAGTCCTGCCTCAGGGAGTCTGAGGAGTCCGTTATTCAAATCTGTGATTTCTTATCCTGGTTTAGAGGTCTAGATTCGACACTGATTCCAAAAGACAAGCCTGACTGAGGATCAAGCGATCTATTAATTCGAATCAAAACTTTCTAACAACGAAATCATGATTCTGAATCAAAGGTTACTTCTACATTTCCTCTCAGGGCCTAAAGAACCGAAGCTATTTTATTGTATCGCTATCGTCATATAAAGTTAATATAAAGTCAAAAAAAAAATTGAGGAAGGTCTTTCTAATCCTTCCTGTTCCAGAGGAACAGATCTCTTCATCATAACCCTACCCAACTCTAACCCTTCCTCTTCATCAGTTACGGTGACTCTGCCCCACTCTCCGCCTCGCTGCTCTCTGATTGGCTGGAAGTCCACCGCATGACCCCAGCAGACCTGGAATGTCTTCAGCAGGAGCTGCAGCTGGGATCTCCCATGATCCTGTCTGATGCCATACCTCCAGACACCTGACCCTCAAACCCTCCCATGATCCTCTCTGATCCCACACCTGACCCTCAAACCCTCCCATGATCCTCTCTGATCCCACACCTGACCCTCAAACCCTCCCATGATCCTCTCTGATGCCACACCTGACCCTCAAACCCTCCCATGATCCTCTCTGATGCCACACCTGACCCTCCCATGGGACTCGGTCCCAAGGATATCCTTCAGATGAGCTCCCAAAGAAGAAATAACATTAAGAACGAAGCACATTTGTATCAAGTCATGAAGACTACAGCTTGTACTGCATGTGACAAGGTTTTCCATCTTTCTCTATTTAATAAAAGGAATCATGTGGCGGCTGTTCTGGCAGTCTTTTATGATTCAACTTGACTGGAAAATGGGAGTCATTTCCAAGAGGTGCACAACAGGGACTATGGGAAGGATGTTTAACCAGTTTGGCAACTGTTGTTATTGCTGTAGTGACGTATTACACTGTCAGGCAGAAAGACAGGTTACACTGTTAGAACATCAGGATTCGTTCAGTTTTATTCATATTTTAATTAAATCCACTAAATTACAAAATTATTACGAAATGGCACAAGTATACCCATCAGATTTAAAAAAGATATTCTTTATCATGGCTTCAGTTTAAACTAGACGATTAAAAGTCACAGACAGCACATGATCAAGAACTTACATGTTGAATGGCGTTTACATCTTACACAAATATTTTCTCCTTCAATAGGCAAGGTCTAGTCCCCTCCCTCCCTCATCCCTCCCTCCCTCATCCCTCCTTCATATTATCTCCCAGCTCTCCCATCTCAGCAGCTAGGCCATCAGCAGGGTGACCAGGGAGCTGAGGAGGACCACTACTCCCACTGCAGCAGGCTGGGAAGCCCCCCCGTACAGCTGGACCTCTGGAACCACGCTGGTGATGAAGTCTGAAAAGCTGGACACTTTGCTGTAGACACCAGGCTTGTTGGCCTGAGCGCAGCCCAGACCGAAGCTCACCACCCCAGCCTGCACCCAGGTGCCATCATCCATGCGGCACACCAGAGGCCCTCCAGAATCACCCTGGATACCAGGAAACACGGTTGGATAATTTACATTTAGTCATTTATCAGATGCTCTTTTCCACAGTTACTTACAGCACATCCAGGGACATTTCCCCCTGAGGCAGGTAGGGTGAAGTGCCTTGCCCAAGGACACAACGTCAGTTTGGTTCGGCCGATAGTTACCCAGATTACTAGCCTGATTCCCGCTCAGCCACCTCACGCCACCAAAACTCACATATATGAACAGTAACCCAACACCATTCAGACACAGGTGGTAAATGAAATGGTGTGTCATTTCACACGGAGCGTATTCTATACATCCACAGACAGGTAGACAGACAGGTAGACAGACAGGTCCACAGACAGGTAGACAGACAGGTAGACAGACAGGTAGACAGACAGGTAGACAGAGAGGTAGACAGACAGGTCCACAGACAGGTAGACAGACAGGTAGACAGAGAGGTAGACAGACAGGTCCACAGAGAGGTAGACAGATAGACAGACAGGTCCACAGAGAGGTAGACAGACAGGTAGACAGACAGGTCCACAGACAGGTCCACAGACAGGTAGACAGACAGGTAGACAGACAGGTCCACAGACAGGTAGACAGACAGGTAGACAGACAGGTCCACAGACAGGTAGACAGACAGGTAGACAGACAGGTCCACAGAGAGGTAGACAGACAGGTAGACAGACAGGTCCACAGACAGGTAGACAGACAGGTGCTCGTACCTGGCAGGAGTCCTTCCCTCCACTTTGGTAACCAGCACAGATCATGTCAGACAGAATGTCCACCTCAGACTGGTACATGTTCTGACAGGAAGTCTGTCCAATGATCGGCACGACCACCTGCTGCAGGGTTCCTGCCCCAGACAGGGGCACTGAAGAGGGGGAGAGGAGGAGGAAGAGGGGGAGATAGAGGAGGAGGAAGAGAGGCAAGGAATGAAGAGAGGAAGATATGGAATCAACAAAACATAGAGGGAGAAGAATAAAAAAGTGGTATTGTAAAAAGAAATATGCTAAAAATACAGCCATGTTAGATATATTTTTTTAAATACAGTAATTCAACCCTGAGATCTGTAAATATTTGACTCCACTTGTCAGAAGCAACTAGAACAACGATTACATTTTCTCAGAAAATGACAGAAAGTAAAAACAACTTGTTGTCTTCACCTCCATCCCTGATGTATCCCCAGCCTGTGACGTAGCACGACTGGCCCTCCAGGAAGCCCACCCTGGACCCTGGCAGGCAGATGGGCTGGACATAGTTACTCCAGGAGACAGGAGGGTTCAGCTGTACCAGCGCCATATCCTGTCCGCTCTGGGGATTGTTGTAGCCTGGAGCGAGGACCACCTGCTCCACACGGTGGGACGTCTCGTACCAGTTGATGCCGTTGAGCTTGAGGCGACCAGCGTAGATGGTGTAGGCATTCTTGTTGATGGGTCTGTAGGGACGACGAGAGAGAGACGATCAAACGACTGGCGTGGTAGAAAAAGAAGGACGGACGCCATTTTGTTTTGAGAACACGGCACTCAGAATGAAAACGTGCGGTCGGAGCTTGCTGACAAAGTTTCACCATCAAATGAGTGAAATGAAACGATCCCACAGTGTGACGAGGGAACACTCACTGTTGGAAGCAGTGAGCAGCAGATAAGACCCACTGCTCGTTAATGATGGTGCCTCCACAGATGTGACCTGAGGTCATCTGGAAGAGACCACACAAGGGTTAACACAGCAGGACTGTGTCTACAGCATGACAAACACACACACACACACACACACACACAAACACACACACTCTCTATCTCTCTCTCACTCACTCACACACGCACTCTCTCTCTCTCTCTCTCACACACACACTCCTCACACACCCCTGGACCATGTCTGGATACCTGGATATCCACCTGCCACGGCCAGGATCCTTCCCCCGCTGGTTCTCCTCCGACTATCCTGTTCCCGATAGGTGGCTGACCGCATATCTGAGCCAGGCCAACAGAAATACCTGCGGAATCCATTTCAAATGGGCGAGACTAACTAACTTTGAACTGAGCCACACAAAAGCAACAAGAAGACACTAAAACCCTGAAGAATATATTCCGATCTCCGAATTTAAGATTAGGAAGGCATATATTTACTTAGATGTTGATAACATGTTTTTATTTGGAGACCGGAAAAAAGAACCCGTTAGATTGAGCTGGTTGACTTGTAGCACTAACCTGTGAGACAGCAGAAGAGCACAGCAGAGAGGTGAGACGGCATGGCGGCTCGGCTGCAACAAGGGGAAAACACCAAAAAGTTCCAAAAATCAAGACAACAAGTCCTCTTTACATCGTCCAAGAACAACCTTTAACTTCATCCAAGACAATAGAGACGTTGTTTTACACTCCCGTAAAGGCTCGAGCTGTCGAACGAATTATTGTAAAAGTGAAAAATATTGACTTTAGTGTCTAAAACGGCGCAGCTCAAACAGAGGAGGTCCAGAGGTCTCGTGACTCAAGGTGAGTTTCTGGAACTTGTAGAGACGCTCGCATACCTGCCGGCATCAGCCAATCAGAAGCGCCTCCACCCTGCGCGTGGAAGAAGCTCTATCTGGGTGTGACTGTTACCGTAACTCTGATGGGGTTTCACTGCAGACTGATCTGTGCTTTAACCTGGGTCAGGTATTACTACTGCAGGGAGGCTTAAGTGAGTTCAAGGGTCTCTAAAGCTGAAGTGGTCAGGGACTCAGAGTGGGGGGGAGGGGGGGGGGGAGGGGGGAGGGGGAGGGGGGGGGGTTCTGGCCTGGGACTCAGTCTTCTGACATCAGACACCCAACTGGTGATCCTGCCTCGACCTAGAGGTTAAGACCTGAAGAACAGGTTGTCAACAGGAACCTTAAGTATCTTCTAACCCTAAAATCATGTTTTCCATTGAACAAAGCTACATGCCATACCGATCCCTTTGATTAGCCAAATTTAATGAATTTGACATAAACATCATGCAAAATATATTTTTTTTACTTTGCACACTCTAATTTATTGTATTACTGAAGCAGTTTTTTATATATATTATGTTTCATCTGTATGTTTATTTTTTAACCAGAACTGTCTTTTCTCTTTCAGTCCGTCTGTCAGATTCTCTTCGTCCACAATCTTTCTCACCCCCCCTCCCTCTTTCCCTCCCCCTCTCCCTCCCTCCCTCCCCCCCTCCCCCCCCTCCCCCCCTCCCCCCCTCCCCCCTCCCCCTGCCCTCCCTCCCCACCCCAGGCAGTGTGTCTCATTTCACAGAGCTATTGAAGGTGACAGGGACAGAGAGGGGGAGAGGGGGAGAGAGGAACAGCCATCACAGCGTGGCCTGAGGCTACACAACAGAAAAGGGGGAGGAAAGAATGGAGGGACAAAGAGAGAGAGAGAGAGAGAGAGAGAGAGAGAGACAAATGGAGTGATCAGGAAATACAATCAACATTACAATAAGAGATCAAACTGAACTGAAATCACAGCTTTGGTGTGTTGAGAAGTGTTCTTCTATTGGTTCTCCTCATATTCTACTTTATTTCTCCTTCATGTTGATGACGTGTGTCTTCATGCCTTCTTCCAACAGTCCTCTCAGTCCAGAAGCATCCCAGGGTATAGGGAGGAAGAGCAATTATAATGCATTCCCCATTGTTTTTGTTTTAAGGACTTGACGAATATTTGTCGTGGCATTGTTGCTATGGTGACCGCTCTAAACCCCCCCCCTTCCAGCACTGAAGAAGAGAGGGATGGAGAGAAAGAGAGATAGATAGAGAGAAAGAGAAAGAGAGATAGAGAGAGGTGACAGGAATGAACTAACAAGATCCGCACAAAAATGAATGCCCCAGAGCTACATGAATGTTTGCAAGGAAACACGCAGACACACACACGCACACACAGCCACACACACTCACATGGCCACACACACTCACAAGGACACACACACATTCACACACACACACACAGCCACACACGCTCACAAGGACACACACATTCACACACACAGCCACACACGCTCAAACAGCCACACACACTCACAGGCTCGCACACACACAGACACAGAAGAACACACGTACATTTCAGTCAGCACATGAGGATCACAGGTTCATCTACAAACAAAGACACAGAGCAGCACCAGCCTCTCCTGTACATCAGAGAAATACATACATGTTTAGAAAGTTTAGCATCAAACACAGTTTAAGTGTCTGTTATCTGCACTAACACTAACTCTCTCTTCCTCTGTTTGGTTTGCTTACTCTTCCTCTCTTTTTACCGTGCATCTCTGTCAACTGTCACTTCATCTTCTTTAAGTCCTGAAAGTAACAGAACAATTGAGAGAGAAAGAGGGACAGAAAGTGTGGGGGGGGAAGAGAGAAGAGGAGAACAGACGAGGATGAAAGAGAGAGGGAGCGACAGAGAGAAAGGGAGCGCAAAGACTCTTCAACCGGAAATAAAACAAGCTGGCACCATCCCCAAGCCCCCTCACCCCTCCTGAAGTCACACGCTTCCCCTCCCTCCCTCTCTCCTCCCCCTCTCTCTCTTCCCCTCCCTCCCTCTCTCCTCCCCCTCTCTCTCTTCCCCTCCCTCCCTCTCTCCTCCCCCTCTCTCTCTTCCCCTCCCTCCCTCTCTCCTCCCCCTCTCTCTCTTCCCCTCCCTCCCTCTCTCCTCCCCCTCTCTCTCTTCCCCTCCCTCCCTCTCTCCTCCCCCTCTTTCTCTTCCCCTCCCTCCCTCCCTCTCTCCTCCCCCTCTCTCTCTTTGCCTTCCTCGCTCTCTTTGCCTTCCTCTCTCCCCCTCCCTTCCTATCTTCGTCTCCCTCTCTCTCTCTCTCTCCCTTTCTTCCCCTCGCTCTCTTTACCTCACTCTCTCTCTCCCCCTCCCTCTCCCCCTCCCTCCCTCTCTGCCCCTCCCACTCTCCCCCTTCCTATCTCCCTCCCTCACTTCGGCACCAATGAGAGAGATATTTATACCCAGTTCCTTCTCCCGTCTCTGTTCTTTTCATTCAAGCACACCGTCGTACCTGCGTCATTATGTGGTGTATATTATGTTGTGTACATTGTGTGGTGTATATTGTGTGGTGTATATTATGTGGTGTATATTGTGTTGTGTACATTGTGTGGTGTATATTATGTTGTGTATATTGTGTTGTGTACATTGTGTGGTGTATATTATGTTGTGTACATTGTGTGGTTATGTACGCCTTGGTAACAAACCCGGACACCGTCCCAAACGGCCCTCAAGATGGTGTGGAAGGCAGACAAGCTGAATGTTCTAGCCTCTACATTGACTTCTAGTCATCATCAGATGCTCTTATCCAGAGAGACTTACAGCAAGTACAGGGACATTCCCCCTGAGACAAGTAGGGTGAAGTGCCTTGTCCAAGGACACAATGTCATTTTTGCATGGCCGGTAATCGAACCGGCAACATTCTGATTCTCTAACCGCTCAGCCACCTGACCCACCTGTGCTGCATGTCAGAGGTTCAACACTGGTGGAAGAACAGACCAACATCACGGTTTAGATGCTCAGGCGTCAGCTGTGATGTTGACTCAGACATGCTGCTCATTTCACATCTCATCACTGCCTGCTTCCCCCTGACAGCCATGTTGATGTGGAGAAACTTCCTGTGTTCAGGATCATCATGTGTGTTTGGTCACGTGAGTCTGTGTTTGAAGTCAGTTGTGTCTACATGCATGACAGTGTTGGGCCAGTCCATTATAGACGTGTTTATTTCATCACATATTGAACACATCTGGTAATACGATTAAATAACAGACAAGCAGGTTGACCTCAAATTCTCTCTCTATATACAGTCCATAGTCTGTGTTTTCAACATGAGCTATTTCAAGTAAAGTAGGTTGAGTAAAATATAATTAATATCTACATTTATATTGTTGCTTTAATCATCTTGTTTGTTTTCTCTTGGATATCTTCAGTTGGCAAAGCAACCAACAAAAAAACTAAACACCAAGGATGTTTTTGGAAGAAGAAAATGCCCTTATCTCTTCTTAAAAACATAAGTTATCATACCAATCAGAAAAGGATAACAACTATTTGTAGACGCAGAGAATTAAATGAAACTGAGTTCATTGAAAGGGTTTTCCATAACTCCAGTCAGTCTTTCTGTGTTGAAAACTAATACATTAACATTATAGGCCAAAGCTTAATATTTATAGGAAATCTATTACTGAAAATGAATCCTTCATCTATTTATTATCCTCTATCTTCATTATCTCTGTCGTTTTTTCCCCTCCTCTACAGGCTCCCCTCCCCCTCTCCTCCCCCTCTCCTCCCCCTCTCTCTGGCATTAAGTTCAAACCTGACACTGATGTTGACTCTCTTTGTCACCCCTCTCTGCCTTGCTCTCTCTCTCATCACCCCTCACCCCACTCTCTCCCCTCTCCCTCTCCCTCTCTCTCTCTCTCTCTCTCTCTCTCTCTCTCTCTCTCTCTCTCTCTCTCTCTCTCTCTCTCATCAACCCTAACCCTCTCTCTCTCTGTTACTCATCCTCTCTCTCCCTATCTCTCCATCCCTCACCCCAGCCCTGTGTCTCATCCCCCTCACCCTCTCCCCCCCCTCCCCCCCATGGCTTGGAGGACAAGACTGCCCGCAGTTGCGTTTCTCTCTTGAGCCCTCCCTCTTTCTCTCACTCTCTCTCACCCTGTCTACCTCTCTCCATCTCTCCGTCTCTCCATCTCTCCGTCTCTCCATCTCTCCTTCCTACCTTTACAAACTCAGTATTGTCAACAACTCTGGAGAGCAAGACAGAGGGGGAGGGAGTGAAGTAGTGACCTTAAGAGACTCAGGAACCCTGACTTCACTGCGCTCCTTTCAATTCAGAACTCGGTGAGTTATTCTTCTGTGTTGTGAGATGTTCCATGCTGTTGAATTTGTACGTCAACTTTTAAACGTTAAATGAACGTTCTGCTTTGTATTGCTGCGAATTCAGTCCGGTGCCGACCTGCAAGACTAATGACGCAGGTTTGACCAGAGTCAGAAAGAGAAATGAGGGTCGGATGTTGCTACAGATTGTTTTTGGTTGAGCGCAAACTTGACCTTTGACAGAAGCATGAAAGAGGAGGCACTGATCGTTACCTTTGACCTCTGAGTTAGGGTTAGTCTTACTCACGCACACAATACTGACATAGTGTGTATTGTTATTGACATAGTGTGTATTGTTATTGACATAGTGTGTATTGTTTGGAGGCTTTGGTATGTGAAGGAAAACTGGAGGGTAGCTGTCAGAAACTGCTCTGATAAACAGAGTAAAGTCAGAAGAATCCTGAGCAGGTTTGGATGTTGACCTATTTCAGAGAGAGGACAACTGTGTGTGTTTCTGTGTGTGTGTTGTTCAGAGAGAGGACAACTGTGTGTGTTTCTGTGTGTGTGTTGTTCAGAGAGAAGACAACTGTGTGTGTTTCTGTGTGTGTGTTGTTCAGAGAGAAGACAACTGTGTGTGTTTGTGTGTGTGTGTGTGTGTGTGTGTGTTTGTGTTTGTGGTTGGCAGTGGCCATGGAGCTAAGAGCAAGCAGCATAAGATATGACATTGCGCTTCTCAGAGTGTCTTCTAATGTAACTCTCCTCCCTGAGGTCTACTAGCATGTGTAGAACACAGAAGCTCTGACAGACTCCATGTAGCTAACTCCATTTCTGTCTGTCAGTGTGAAGCTAATTCACCACAATGCCAGCCATGTGTGAACTGATGCTACACCGCTCTCTCCCTCCTCCTCTCTCCCATCCTCCTCACCCGCCCCCCGCCTCTCCCCCCGCCTACCCCTCTTCTTGTCTCTCCTCCCCCTCTCCTCCTGCTCCTCCCTTCAGCCTCCTGGAGGAGGAGACTGGGTTTGTGGGGTCGGGGGTTTGAGGTTTTGGACCTGGAGGAGCATGTATGAGAAGTTAACCATGCTGAACCTGCAGAGTGGCTCCAACTGGTCCGGACACAACAACTGGTATCATGACCCCTCCACGACCCCGAGCCAGCACACCTCAGGTAAGAGCATCCCTCTCCTTCTCTGCCCAAAACTACAACATTACACTCTGTTTTAGGGAAGGTTTAAAGCTTAGTAGTTAGAACATTCCAGCAGCTCAAGAGACCTCAGGTTCAAATCCCTGCCTCGTGCATTTCTTCAGATAAAAGCGCCTGTTTGATGATCATGTTTTAAACACGCGCAACACCGGGATGCAGTTCACAGAGCTGCCAGTAGATGGAGCTGCTTCTACATCATCTGACCTTGTCAGGAGTTCGTGTCTGCAGATGTGCTTGTGTTTCCTAATATTAATAATAATAATGTTTGTCTCCCTCATGCTCCTGTCATCAGTAATAACTCATGTTGCTTCACATTGTCTGTCAGAGGCTTGTCTGTTAGACACAGATGGAGGTTTGGGGGTGGAGGCAGGTGGAGTAGGAGGAGGAAGAGGAGGAGGAAGAGGAGTGCAGGTGGAGAGGGAGGAGGGAGAGGAGTCCCAACTCCGACTGCAGCTGAAGAGGAAACTGCAGAGGAACAGGACCAGTTTCACTCAGGAGCAGATCGAAGCCCTGGAGAAAGGTCAGACGCAGCGCTGCCCTTGGCCAATCACAGCTCTCTCTGGGTCCCCAGCTGTCTCCGCCTCCTGTGATGTTAGCCTATGGGACCTCTGCTTTTGGCCGGAAGGTCTCTTTAGGGGATGTTGGAGCAAGGAAGTGGGGATTTATGGGAACATGTGGGTTATGTAACTGGAGGAGGAGGAGCCAGAATGAGGAGATGAGGGGATGAGGAGATGAGGAGATGAGGGGATGAGGAGATGAGGGGATGAGGAGATGAGGAGATGAGGGGATGAGGGGATGAGGAGATGAGGAGATGAGGGGATGAGGGGATGAGGAGATGAGGGGATGAGGAGATGAGGGGATGAGGGGAGTAGGGGATGAGGAGATGAGGGGATGAGGGGATGAGGGGATGAGGAGATGAGGAGATGAGGGATGAGGGGAGTAGGGGATGAGGGGATGAGGGGATGAGGAGATGAGGGGATGAGGGGATGAGGGGATGAGGAGATGAGGAGATGAGGGGATGAGGGGATGAGGAGATGAGGAGATGAGGGGATGAGGGGATGAGGAGATGAGGGGATGAGGAGATGAGGAGATGAGGGGATGAGGGGATGAGGAGATGAGGGGATGAGGAGATGAGGGGATGAGGGGATGAGGGGATGAGAGGATGAGGGGATGAGGGGAGTAGGGGATGAGGAGATGAGGGGATGAGGGGATGAGGGGATGAGGAGATGAGGAGATGAGGGATGAGGGGATGAGGAGATGAGGGGATGAGGAGATGAGGGGATGAGGGGATGAGGAGATGAGGGGATGAGGAGATGAGGGGATGAGGGGATGAGGGGATGAGAGGATGAGGGGATGAGGGGAGTAGGGGATGAGGAGATGAGGGGATGAGGGGATGAGGGGATGAGGAGATGAGGAGATGAGGGATGAGGGGAGTAGGGGATGAGGGGATGAGGGGATGAGGAGATGAGGGGATGAGGGGATGAGGGGATGAGAGGATGAGAGGATGAGGGCAGGTTTAGTCTCATTGTGAGGACACATCGCTGACCTCTATGCCCTTTGGATAACTAGCTTTGGATAACTAGCTTTGCCGCAGTGCTAACTGGCAGCACCATTAGGAACTGTAGAAGAAGCTTTGTAATCTAGATTAGTCTGTTAGGTCTGCTTTAGAGAAGATGCATTAGAACTGTCAAATGAGCCAATGATAATGTAAGTATAAGATAATGTATTCAGATTCTGATAATGTAACTCCTTTCTGCCAATATGTTCCACAGAGTTTGAAAGAACGCATTATCCAGACGTCTTTGCGAGAGAGAGACTGGCCAACAAGATTGACCTTCCAGAGGCCCGAATACAGGTGTGTTCTGTTGGTCAGCCAGACAGTCAGCCAGACAGTCAGCCAGACAGCCAGCCAGCCAGCCAGCCAGCCAGCCAGCCAGCTAGCCAGTCAGACAGACAGACAGACAGACAGACAGACAGACAGACAGACAGACAGACAGCACAGTACACTGTGTTGACACAAGGTCTTCCTGTATGCTCTCAATTAACTTCCTGTATTCCCTCAATTAACTTCCTGTATCCTGTATGCCCACTATGAATACTACTCTACCATCACTCCACTTCTCTCTCCCTGAAATCCCAGAGTTGACAAGTCACAAATCAACTGACATCACCTGACACACCTTGATGATTGACAGGTGTGGTTCTCCAATCGGAGAGCCAAGTGGAGGAGAGAAGAGAAGCTGCGAAACCAGAGGAGGTCTGGAGGCAGTAGTGGCTGTTCACAAGCTCAAACACCCCTGAGCACATCCTTCAACACGTCTGTATATCACCACCACCACCAGCCCAGCAGCAGCACAGGTCAGAATACACAACATTCTATATTCCACATTCCACATTCTACATTCCACATTCTACATTCTACATTCCACATTCCACATTCTACATTCCACATTCCACATTCTACATTCCACATTCTACATTCTACATTCCACATTCCACATTCTATATTCCACATTCCACATTCTACATTCCACATTCTACATTCTACATTCCACATTCCACATTCTACATTCCACATTCTACATTCCACATTCCACATTCCACATTCTACATTCCACATTCCACATTCCACATTCCACATTCCACATTCTACATTCCACATTCTACATTCCACATTCTACATTCCACATTCTACATTCCGCTTTAAAAAATCCACATTCAAATCAAATCAAACTTTATTTGTATAGCCCTTTTTACAAACAATGTCACAAAGGGCTTCACATATGCCCAGACGAGACTGTGTGCCGTTGTTGCTAAAGAGTTTTCCCTCGGGCATTAATGAAGTATTCTGAATCTTAACCAGTAATAACAGCTCTCTGCTTCAGTTCAACAGTAACAGTGTCTGTGCTGTGCTGCTTTGCAGTGGTGACCCATGTGTCTCTCTCTCCTCAGGCTCCATGTTGAGTCAGACAGACAGCGCTCTGCCCAGTTACAGCTCTCTGTCTGTGTTCTCCACAGGTGTTCAGGTAAGCCATCTTCCATCCCAGTCACTAGTCACATCACCAATGTACATCACATGTAGTCAGTTAGCAGACGCTCTTATCCAGAGCGACTTACAGCAAGTACAAGTACTTGGGCAAAACCACAGGTCTTCTGAAGTTTCATATCACAAAGTCTCAACTTCCTGTTTCCTTCTCTCCTTCTCTTATGGTGTTTCCTGTTACGTTATCTCCATCCTGTCAGTCTGCCACCTCCTACTCCTGCATGCTGCCCCCCTCCCCCTCCGCCCAGCGCAGTTACGACACCTCCTCCTACTCCTCCCCCCACCTGCCCCCTCCACCCTCCTCCAACTCCAACACTGGTGAGTCTGCCTGTGGTCTGGGAGCTGCTGTACCAGAGTGAAGCTTTCAAACACACACACACACACACACACACACAACTATAACTTTAACCACACCTACAAACACAATCAATATTTTGAACTCTTTTTCTCTCTCTCTCTTACCTTCTTCCACTCTTTCATCCTCACTCTTTCTGCTTCCATACTCTTTCTTTCTCTCTCTCTCTCTCTTTCTCTCTCTCCTCTCTCTCTCTCGCTCTCTCTTCCCGCTCTACCTCCCTCCTCTCTCCTTTCTCTCAATCTCTCCCTGTCTGCCTCCCTCTTCTACCTCTCTCTTCTCTCTCCCGCTTTCCTTCCCTCCTCTCTCCCTCCCTCCTCTCTCTCTCCCTCTCCCTCTCCCTCTCTGTCTCTCTCCAGGGCTCATATCCCCTGGGGTGTCAGTCCCAGTGCAGGTCCCAGGAGGGGAGCAGAACATGGGCCAGGGCCTGGGGCAGTACTGGGCCCGTCTGCAGTAAGACTGGAGGAGGGAGAGAGCAGGGAGGAGGGAGGAGAGATCAGGGAGGAGGGAGGAGAGAGCGGGGGGGAGGGAGGAGAGAGAGGGGTGGAGGGGGGAGAGAGCGGGGTGGAGGGAGGAGAGAGCGGGGTGGATTAGAGAAGACAGGGTTAACTGGGGACTCTGGAGGGCTGGGGAGACGGGGACTCTGGAGGGCTGGGGAGACGGGGACTCTGGAGGGCTGGGGAGACGGGGACCCTGGAGGGCTGGGGAGACGGGGACTCTGGAGGGCTGGGGAGACGGGGACTCTGGAGGGCTGGGGAGATGGGGACCCTGGAGGGCTGGGGAGATGGGGACCCTGGAGGGCTGGGGAGACGGGGACTCTGGAGGGCTGGGGAGACGGGGACCCTGGAGGGCTGGGGAGACGGGGACTCTGGAGGGCTGGGGAGATGGGGACCCTGGAGGGCTGGGGAGATGGGGACCCTGGAGGGCTTCAGTGCACACCCCAATATGCATTCAATGTTTACAAACAAACAAACCTGGAACATTGTTGGTTGCACTTTATTTTAGGGTATGAAAGGTTACCTACCTTACATGTTTACCAAAAACACCTACATATGATAACGATTAATCAAATACGGTACCATATTCGAAATTTCCAAATCTAATTAGATTTTTTTCAGAGATTAACCAGCTTTGTGACCAGTTTGTTCCAGCTTGTTCCATGTTGAACGCTTAACGGTGAAAGGTTGTTTATAGTAAAGAAACTGTGAAGATTTTAAATTTAAAGCTCACAAAGACAATCAACTGTGATCTAGTTTTAACCAGTTTTAACAGATTTTTTTATAACAAATTGAAGAAGCGTGTCGTCGATATCAAACATCCAGACAATCAAGTATTAAACTTATCATAAGAGGCAGGGAATCTTCTTACTGCATATCAATCAGCAAATGACAATCAATCACGATGAGCCACCAGCCAATGAGAAGTGTTGTTTAAAACGCAACCAATCAGAAAACAGGGACCTGAGCCAATGACAATCAAAGAGACTAGGATCAGTCACTATCTATATAACTTGACACATTAATACACAAAACCAGTGAGCATGACCAAATAACATGACTATCATTGACTGCAATCAATTCACAATTGTACATGTTACAGATTATTTGTTTCTGACTTGTAAACCCATGTTCAATCTCCTTTTAAAATGTTGTTAGCTACTCTGTGTCTGCATATCTCGTTTTCGTCTCTCATGAAATGTCAGATAACTCTATTTTTATTTTGTATTTATTCCTGTTGTCATGATGTGATCCTCTCTGTGCTCTACATGTTAAACTGTGATGTGTTAGGTCAGTGTGTGAAGTCTACCCTTTTGTGAAGACTTTGAAACCCTTTAATGAAAATAAAATTCTAATAGTAATGAGACACTGGGACATTATGTTTTTCTTCTTCAAACTCGTATTACCTGTGATGAGTATTAAAGGTGTCAGATGAAGTCATCTGATACTGTTTTTAAAATCTCCATCATTAAATGCATGTGTAGCAGCTGGTTAAAGACAACAATATTAACATAAATAAATAATATTTTTTCTCAGTGATTCATTCCCTCTCTCCTCTGCATACCCTCCTCCTTCCTCTCCTCTACCTCTGTCTTTCCTTCTCTCTCTCCTCCTCTCTCCTTAGCTCCTCCTCTCTCTCTCTCCTCCTCCCTCTCTCTCTCCTCCTCTCTCTGTCTCGCTCCTCCTCCCTCTCTCCTCCTCTCTCTCTCCTCCTCCCTCTCTCTCTCCTCCTCCTTCTCTCGCCTCCTCCTCCCTCTCTCTCTCCTCCTCCTTCTCTCTCCTCCTCCCTCTCTCTCCTCCTCCCTCTTTCTCTCCTCCTCTCTCTGTCTCGCTCCTCCTCCCTCTCTCCTCCTCTCTCTCTCCTCCTCCCTCTCTCTCTCCTCCTCCTTCTCTCGCCTCCTCCTCCCTCTCTCTCTCCTCCTCCTTCTCTCTCCTCCTCCCTCTCTCTCCTCCCCCCTCTCTCTCCTCCCCCCTCTCTCTCCTCCTCCCTCTCTCCTCCTCCCTCTCTCTCCTCCTCCCTCTCTCTCCTCCCCCCTCTCTCTCCTCCTCCCTCTCTCTCTCCTCCTCCTTCTCTCTCCTCCTCCCTCTCTCTCCTCCCCCCTCTCTCTCCTCCCCCCTCTCTCTCCTCCTCCCTCTCTCCTCCTCCCTCTCTCTCCTCCTCCCTCTCTCTCCTCCCCTCTCTCTCTCCTCCTCCTTCTCTCGCCTCCTCCTCCCTCTCTCTCTCCTCCTCCTTCTCTCTCCTCCTCCCTCTCTCTCCTCCTCCCTCTCTCCTCCTCTCTCTCTCCTCCTCCCTCTCTCTCTCCTCCTCCTTCTCTCTCCTCCTCCCTCTCTCTCCTCCCCCCTCTCTCTCCTCCTCTCTCTCTCCTCCTCTCTCCTTAGCTCCTCCTCTCTCTCTCTCCTCCTCCCTCTCTCTCTCCTCCTCTCTCTGTCTCGCTCCTCCTCCCTCTCTCCTCCTCTCTCTCTCCTCCTCCCTCTCTCTCTCCTCCTCCTTCTCTCGCCTCCTCCTCCCTCTCTCTCTCCTCCTCCTTCTCTCTCCTCCTCCCTCTCTCTCCTCCTCCCTCTCTCTCTCCTCCTCTCTCTGTCTCGCTCCTCCTCCCTCTCTCCTCCTCTCTCTCTCCTCCTCCCTCTCTCTCTCCTCCTCCTTCTCTCGCCTCCTCCTCCCTCTCTCTCTCCTCCTCCTTCTCTCTCCTCCTCCCTCTCTCTCCTCCCCCCTCTCTCTCCTCCCTCCTCTCTCTCCTCCTCCCTCTCTCCTCCTCCCTCTCTCTCCTCCTCCCTCTCTCTCCTCCCCCCTCTCTCTCCTCCTCCCTCTCTCTCTCCTCCTCCTTCTCTCTCCTCCTCCCTCTCTCTCCTCCCCCCTCTCTCTCCTCCCCCCTCTCTCTCCTCCTCCCTCTCTCCTCCTCCCTCTCTCTCCTCCTCCCTCTCTCTCCTCCCCTCTCTCTCTCCTCCTCCTTCTCTCGCCTCCTCCTCCCTCTCTCTCTCCTCCTCCTTCTCTCTCCTCCTCCCTCTCTCTCCTCCTCCCTCTCTCCTCCTCTCTCTCTCCTCCTCCCTCTCTCTCTCCTCCTCCTTCTCTCTCCTCCTCCCTCTCTCTCCTCCCCCCTCTCTCTCCTCCTCTCTCCTTAGCTCCTCCTCTCTCTCTCTCCTCCTCCCTCTCTCCTCCTCCCTCTCTCTCCTCCCCCCTCTCTCTCCTCCTCCCTCTCTCCTCCCCCCTCTCTCTCCTCCCCCCTCTCTCTCCTCCTCCCTCTCATCCCTCCATCCCTGGCCCTCACCATCATCAGAACCTCTCTCCTCGCTGCAGACACAGCAGAGTGTAATGGTTACTCTCCCTGAGCCCTGGGGGATAGAGGGATGAAAGAGAGATGGGAGTGGAGGATGATGACGAAGAGGAAGAGGAGAAAGATGACACCAGTGATGCTGAACAGAGACAGTAATCAGGCACATGAGGACTGTGTTGAGGATGGCTGTGATGATGACAATGCTGCAATTTCTGGGGAGAAAACAAAACTTCTGTTTTTATCCGTTTGCGAAACCTCACACCCCCCCTCCCTCTCACCCCGCCTCACCCCCCCCCCCCTCACCCCTTCACACTACTGCAAAGACAAAGCACAGTATTAACTAAGAATTTTGACGGTTTTAAACGTTTGTTTGGTTAAAAACTGACAGTCATAAGAAGAGTACGTTCATAAGGGTGTTAGGGAAACCGATGTGAATGTAAAAATCGGAAACTAACTTGACCTCAGTTTCTTGAATTGAGAGAGAGGGAGGGAGGGATGAGGAGGAGGGGGGGCAGGATGAGGAGGAGGAGGGAGGGACGGGCGGTAGGAGGAGGAGAGAGAGAGAGAGAGAGGAGAGAGAGTCAGATCGATCAGCCCATCCTGTTTACCAGAGGCACCGATAGACCACCGACACGGTAAAACAACACAGCATCTCTCTTATTAACATCAGGAATCTTTGAATTGTCTAAAAGACATTAGTATGAAATTAATTCTGAAGCTGTTGATCAATGTCATAACTTCATAATAATTGGAACAAATATATGCCTTCTGTTATTTTCCGCTTATATTCTTTCTTTAGAAAGCAGTTGCTGGTGTTGGACAGTGTGATCTGATGATGGAGGTTACTGGAGCCTCTTTACTGCTGCTGCTCCTCCTGTTCACCTCACCTGGGGAATCTGCCACCCTGCCAGACCAGTACACCCGAGGACTGGTGAGCTTTACCTCTAAATATGACTGTAAATCTCAGTTTTATACCTCTGTTATTTATTAATTTAGCACTGAGTTTGGAACATTGTCCATCAAATGGACTATTCAGACAGGATCAAGGTTCACTGTAATCAGCTTAGTTAGTAGGTTTGATCCCAGCATCCTGGCACATTAAAGCAGAAAGGCAGAGCAGGTGTGGAAATCACAGGAAATGATAAAAAAGTATGTAATTTAAAAAGCTAAATGCAAGGTGGGTAGCAAACCAGTGATTTAGTCTTGTGTTTAAAAATATCCATAATTGTTGCCTAAAATACTCTTCATCACCTCTGCAAACACTTCATCAGCCAGTGGCAGAATGTTAGTCCTTTCACACCAAAATGAGAATTAAGGATATATACAGAGTCTAAGTATCATCTAACGGATTTAGCTAGACTGGCAAGCTAACATTTGTATTAACATTGTAATGTCAGTTATCTGATTGTCAACTTGCTTACTAGTCCTTAACACTGTCACATTTGTCCCATGGAAGTCACTTCAAGTTTTAAACATGTTCCTGGAATCATGTATCACTGCTATGTGCATACAGCCAATCACAGATCTAATAACATAGAGAACACAGCAACACCAAGTCAAACATGATGGCATTCACAAATCTGGAAAGGATATTTTGCTATGATCATAACATTTTTACATCCTATTTCAATTGAGTTAAGTGAAAGGAGTCAAGTTGTATGAAGTGGGAGTCAGGTGGCTCAGTGGTTAAGGCGTTGGGCTCATGAGCGAAAGGTTGTGAGTTTGATTCTCGGCTGTGGCTATGTGACTGTGTGTCCTTGGGCAAGGTACTTCACCTATTTGCCTCAGGGAGAATGTCCTACCTACTTGCTGTAAGTTGCTTTTGATAACAGTGTCTGATAAATGTAAGTGCCAAAATGGAAACTAAAATTCTATTATTTCTTGGTCTTTGTGGCGAGGATGTGGGCGCAGGTGAAAGGGTGGAGCCGTGTTTAAATCAGGCCACATCACGACCCAACTGATAGTTCTGGGGAGCACTAAACAGTCAAACCACATGAAGGGGGTGGAGCCTCAGGAGGGAACCCAGGTTCAAACCCAGGCAGATGCTTCCACCCCAAGCAACATACAGGAACTGAACCTGAGATCTGTATCCACATCCTCTGCCCACTAAGCTAAACCAGTCTCAATCATCATAACTGACTCTCTCCCTTATCTGTCACAGGATTGGTTGAGCCGGTACGGGTACCTCCCCCCTCCAGACCCTCGGACCAGTCAGTTGCAGACGAAGGCGGGGCTTGAGAGGGCGATCCGTTTGATGCAGAGATTTGGAGGACTCACGGAGACTGGAGAGCTGGGTACCTAACTACACAACTCTGTTAGCTTGGTACCTAACTACACAACTCTGTTAGCTTGGTACCTAACTACACAACTCTGTTAGCTTGGTACCTAACTACACAACTCTGTTAGCTTGGTACCTAACTACACAACTCTGTTAGCTTGGTACCTAACTACACAACTCTGTTAGCTTGGTACCTAACTACACAACTCTGTTAGCTTGGTACCTAACTACACAACTCTGTTAGCTTGGTACCTAACTATACACAACTCTGTTAGCTTGGTACCTAACTACACAACTCTGTTAGCTTGGTACCTAACTACACAACTCTGTTAGTAAGAGCTGACAACTAACAACAATAACTGACACTTTACTTTGTGGTGCTCCTTCCTGTCCTGCCAGATAGTGACACCCTCCGGCTGATGTCGGTGCCCAGGTGTTCTCTGCCCGACATTGTGGGTCACGAGGACATGCGGAGGAAGAGGAGGAAGAGGTACGCCCTCTCTGGTCTGAAGTGGGACAAGACCGACCTGACCTGGAGGTGTGCCCTGCCTTCCTGTTCTCACACAAAGAGTCACACACACACATGGTCACACACAAAGTCACACACACACACAGTCACACACATGCTGTGTGTTCTGTGTGCCAAATGTTGTTCCTACTGCTGGGAGGACCTGGCCTGATGGCAGAACACTGACACAACACCAGGCAGGCCACACAACAGGCTGTGAAGTAACTGGCTTCCTCCCCTCTTTCTCTCTTTCTCTCTCTGTCTCTCTCCTCCTCTCTCACTCTCCAGCATCCACAGCTACCCGTCTCCCTCCATCTCTCCCTCCCTCCCTCGTGACCTGGTGGAAAAACTTCTGGTTCGAGCCTTCAAGGCGTGGAGTGACGTGGCACCGCTGAGCTTCAGACAGGCCCCCGGGGGCGACATCAGGGTGTCGTTCGCCCGCTCGCTCCACGACGATGGCTATCCCTTTGATGGGAAGGGGGGCACTCTGGCCCACGCTTTCTTCCCCGGGAGGGACCAGGTCTCTGGGGACACACACTTCGATGATGACGAGGTGTGGAGCTACGGAGGTGAGGAAGGATGAAGAGTGGTGAAGAGGGCAAAGCCGAAAACCACGACAGGAAGTCAGAAATACAGACTTCCTGAAGGTTATCTTGATGATGCTGACTCACACTTCTGCTTTCATGTCTGCTGTTTTGACACACGCTGTGAAAACACGCATGTCACATGTTCTACTGCTGTGTGGCACAGCTTCCGCGTGATCGGTAGCAAAGAACCGCATGACACCTTGATGCACTTGACTGAGCAGCTGAGCAGCCTAAAGATGTGATCAGCCCAGTAAAGCCACACCTGCCTCAAGACACACAGTTTAAATCTAACATCGTCAGACATGTGAGAGACGCGTGTCTTGACACGTAGATAAGCAGACATGCAGGTAGGGAGGATTAATAGACAGGAAGTGAAACAATGAACAGCTCCCGTATCAAATAATCACTCTCTAACACTCACCCTCCACCCTTCTCTCTGACACTCACCCTCCACCCCTCTCTCTGACACTCACCCTCCACCCCTCTCTCTGACACTCTCCCTCCACCCCTCTCTCTGACACTCACCCTCCACCCCTCTCTCTGACACTCACCCTCCACCCCTCTCTCTGACACTCACCCTCCACCCCTCTCTCTGACACTCACCCTCCACCCCTCTCTCTAACACTCACCCTCCACCCCTCTCTCTAACACTCACCCTCCACCCCTCTCTCTAACACTCACCCTCCACGGTTCTCTCCCCCTCCTCCCTCCTCCCTCCTCCCCCCTCCCCCCCAGAGTATGACGGCAGCACAGACCTGTTCACCGTGGCGGTGCATGAGTTTGGCCACGCCCTGGGTCTGTCCCACTCCTCCTCCAGCCCCTCCATCATGAGGCCATACTACCAGGGAGCTGTGGGAGATGTGGCCTCCTACATCCTGCCTGTGGACGACACCCTGGCCATCCAGGAGCTCTACGGTAACCCCTGACCCCATCACCCCTGACCCCATCACCCCTGACCCCATCACCTCTGACCCCATCACCCCTGACCCCATCACCCCTGACCCCATCACCTCTGACCCCATCACCCCTGACCCCATCACCCCTGACCCCATCACCTCTGACCCCATCACCCCTGACCCCATCACCCCTGACCCCATCACCCCTGACCCCATCACCCCTGATCCCATCCTCCCTGACCCTAATACTCCTGTCGTTATAACTGGTAATCTAACTAGTAACTATTGTCCTAACTAGTGTTATCTATCCAATAGAACTGCTTCAGCTCTAACCCCAACATTAACCTAACCCTAGCCTGACCCAGCCCTAAACTGACCCTGAACCTAGCCTGACCCTGACCTAACCTGAACCTAACCACAGCAAATCCCTGGCTACCCCCCCCTCACTTCGCAGTTACGATCCAGGAAACAGCATTTCCAAATAAACTGAATTTCAAATCAACGTGTCATCACAAAAGAGTTGTCATCAGTGCGTTTCACAACCATTCTGGTGCGTGTGTGTGTGTGTGTGTGTGTGTGTGTGTGTGTGTGTGTGTGTGTGTGTGTGTGTGTGTGTGTGTGTGTGTGTGTGTGTGTGTGTGTGTGTGTGGGTGTGTGTGTGTTCCCAGGGAGGAGAGAGAGCCAAGCCACAGCCAGACCAGAGGAAGCCACCTCCCGCCTGCCCAGCCTGCCCAAGACCCCTCACCCCCGGCCCACACTGCAGTGAGTTCAGAAAGCACTGAGCACTAGACCAGCCACAACAGAAAACACCATAATAACATCATAATAATAATGACAAGGGGAAGTGTTTCGTCACATTTAGCACTGTGATCTGTCATTTAGGGGGCAGGGAGAGAGGGGGTAGTTTGTTGACTTAGTATTGTTTCAGTCGTTCCCTTGACTAGCTGTAGTTGCCTCCTCCTCCCTCCGCCTGCTCTGTAACCTGCGCTCCTGCTCCAGTCCAGATCCTGCTCTCCAGGAACGCTGTGGAGGAAGCTTCGACGCTGTGGCCAACATCCGAGGAGAAGTGTTCTTCTTTAAGGGTAGGAGGAGAAAAACAGCACAGACTTGCATCTTAAGGCCATTTGAATCAAATGAACAGCTAACCCAGGACTAACCCTAACACAGGACTAAACCCTAACACAGGACTAACCCTAACCCAGGACTAACCTTAACACAGGACTAAACCCTAACACAGGACTAACCCTAACACAGGACTAACCCTAACCCTGGACTAACCCAGGACTAACCCTAACCCTGGACTAACCCAGGACTAACCCTAACCCTGGACTAACCCAGGACTAACCCTAACCCAGGACTAACCCAGGTCTGGAGAGCTCAGTTGTGCTTGTTCTGTTCAGGGTCTCACTTCTGGAGGCTCCAGAGATCCGGCTCCCTGGTCTCCCTGAAACCAGCCCTGATCTCAAACTTCTGGCTGGGTTTTCCTCGAAGTATCAACAAGATCGACGCCGTCTACGAGAGGAAGAGGGACAGCCGCATCATCTTCTTCGTTGGTGAGACCATGTTGATGTCTTGCTCAGCTGATTCGTTTGTGTACCGAATCACAGCAACTGTGTTTGAATCCAGCCTCCCTCCCAGCCTCTCATATTACACTTATCTTACAAACTGTCCGATAATTCATGACAAATAGATAACGTAACGTAAATACATGTTTCATTAGTTAGGTTAGTTAGTTAGGTAGTTTACTGTAAGGAAATAGATTTACAGTGAGTAAAATAACACACAAGAATGACTTTCTACATCAAGTGGATGACAGTTAAAGAGACCCTTGCACATGTGGAATGGAAACAAAATAAAAAATACAAATAAACAGTCTTGATTAAAAAATAACTGAAAAATGAACAAACCCCCTGTGTGTCTTCATGGTCCCTGCAGGCGACCAGTACTGGATGTTCATGGACACGGTGGCCCAGCCTGGCTTCCCTCGGCCCCTGTCTGACTGGGGGATGAGAGGGGGTGACGGCAGCTGGCTGCCCCGTGTGGAGGCTGCCTTCCTGTGGGCTCATAATGGGAACACCTACCTGTTCAGCGGAGGCCAGTACTGGAGGTTTGACGAGACCCAGACGCTGGGAGACGCCCCGGGGAAGCCACAGCCTGGGTACCCCAAACCCACCACCCTCTGGAGAGGGGTACCATCGCATCCTGATGACATCATCACCTGGGAAGAAGGTGAGGGCTGAGGAGGGGGGGACTGAGGTGTGGAGTAGGAACCACACCCCCAAACACCGAACAGACATACAGCACAATCAGATCTGGGTTTATTCACCATGTGTGTTGCACGGAGATGGAATTTACTGTGACATGATGCAAACATGGAACATATATGGAACTTAAATAAGAAAATATATATATATTTAAACATGATCGTTTATTTTCCTCTAGGAAATGCTTATTTCTTCAAGGAGAACCTGTACTGGGTCCTGGAGAGAGGGCAGATGGATCAAGACAATGTTGTTTCAAAATCCACTGCAGAATTGCTCATGTGTCCAGCGCCCGCCCCCTCACAGGCACCGTCCAATCCTGCGCAAGGACCCTGCCACTGTGCCCTTGGAGCTTCGGTAAAGTTCCATGGCAGTTGGTTGATGGTGCTGTCACTCACGTTCTTACTGTTGAGACTGTGACTCTGGGTCGTCCACTGTCAGTCCAACTGGCAGAGACAGAAGAACCAGGATGTTTGTGTTACAGGTTGGTCTAGACAAAACTGGACAATATTTATTATTGATTGTTACATCATTATAGTTGGCGCTAATAAATTTACTTTGTCTGGCTGCCTTGGTAGACATTGTCAAAGAGTTTCTCCTCTGGGATTAATAAAGTATTTTTGATCTGATGTCATGTGAGTCAGATGGCTCAGCGGGTTAAGGCGTTGGCCTCATGAGTGGAAAGTTGTGAGTTTGAATCCCAGCTGTGGTTATGTGATGTTGTGTCCTTGGGCAAGGCACTTCACCCTATTTGCCTCAGGGAGAATGTCCCTGTACTTACTGTAAGTCACTTTGGATAAAAGTGTCTGCTAAATGAGTAATTGTACTTGTGTTATGATTTGAGCATTTCAAGGCATGCTAAGCTTTAAAAAGCTTCAAAAACCTTTTGAAAATGAAATTACGTACGCAAATAAAATATTTACAAAATTCTTCCATGAGCTTGGTCCACCTTGACCAGTGATGAGATCACCTCTGATCTCTACCTGGGTCATTAACCTCTCTCTCCTCATCTTGCTCCTCTAGCTCCTGGTTTCTCTCCCATCCCTCCTGCTTACCTCTAGGAGGCGCTGTTGACTTCCAAACATTGATCTGGATCAGGTTACAACTGAAACCAAAGTGAACATCTCCATTGTTTGGGGTCAGTTGTCTGGTTTTGGATTTGTATCAAGAAGATATTTGAGAACAGTCAAATATTGCACAGGTTCTGTACGTCCTCTGAAATAACAAGTGGTCCTTTCACTTCCTTGACACCGAAACTATGGAGATATTTGCAGTTCAATACAATAAATTACCCCTTTACTGCAGGAAGCAGAAGTGTTTAGTAGTGAGAATAGGTATTGGTTAGCAGAGCTTAAATTCAACACTGAAACTTGACCCTTTTGTCACACCCCTGTTTGTGCTCTTGTTTTTTTTTTTTTTTTTTTTTTTTACAGTGTTGATTGACTACATAGCCCAGCACACAGAGAATCAGTGGGACTAGTCAGAATCATGTAAGTTGCACAAAACATGTAATTAACTGTGGCAGGATGGTGCAAACAATGAACATATGCAGGACTTAAAAATATAGGCAAGGACAAGCTTGCTTGCTTTAAGTTTTTAAATGAACAATTAAAAAAATCTGAACCACTGAAGTATAAGAGGAATAAGATACGTTAATATAAAATGAATAGAATAGTTTAGTTTGGACTTGAGAGGATGCAGCAACACCTATTATCAATCAAGCCCATCAACTAGAGCACAGAACAAAGACTAGGACTGGGCTGAGTCGCCTGCTGGCAGAAAGTACAGCCTCAAATACATAAGCACACACAGACACACACACACACACACACAAACACACACACACACACAAACACACACACGCACAGAGAGAGACACACCCTGTTGAGGTATTGTGCTTCCTTAACTGGAATTACCAATATGTGCCTGCTTGCATTTGACCACAAACCCTAACAGCCTCATGTTCTGTTGTTGGTCCCTGATACTCTCCTGTATGCTGTCACAAGCAGAGTAACAACATTCTCATGTAAAGCTCTTCTGTAAAGCACTCTGTTGGAATTGGCTTAGGATAAACGCGTCTGTTTATTGAATAAAGTAGGTGACCTTAAACAGACCTCAAACAACAATCGATTTACATTCAGTTCATTTTGAACGAGATCCAAGTGTTGTTGAGTCAGCGTAAAATGGGAGTCATTTCACCTTTTGCAAAAAAAACATTTTTTTAAACAACTATCAAATTGTTTTCTTATCAGTCCCAGCTGTCTCGTGACAAAAAGGTCCAGGTTGGATGAGCCTGTTTCTTTGTAGTGACGTTCAGTTTACAATATTCGTTAACTCCCTGTTCCGGTGGTGTCGACCCGTCCTCATGTCCCTGACATCTGGGCCGCTCACAGAAGTAGAACACGAGGTTTGGACAATGGCAAGGCGAAACAGAGATCCAGGTTTCTATAGTTACGACTCCTGGTAACATGCTCGCGTTTCACTTCTATGTGTCTAGTGTCCCAGGTGGCATCTGTACTGAATGTCCACATTAGACACGAGGACACTGAGTATTAGCCACTGTTATCGGGTGTGACATCAGGGTGTGACAGTCTTCAGTGAAGAGGTAGGAGACGTGTCAGTCTGGTTACGAACTAAAGGCCTGTCACGTTACTAAGACAAAAAAAAAAAAAAAAAAAACGACAGAAAACCCACCATAAAAAACGTGGTTAACACTCACAAATTTGATTGTGTTTCACTCACAAACGTGACAGTGAAAATATAGTGCCATCCAACAAAACTGACAATATTTTTTTTATCTTACGTTGATATCCGACTACTGAAAAAGCCATGTGAGACAAGCACTGGAATCCATGATTCATTTATTGTCATGACGGCATGGAACAGTTACATTTTAATACTCCAACATGTATTGTGACCAATGGTGATGAAATGGCACCTTTTATTTCATGGTGTTAATCAGACATACAATCTCTATATTTAATCGTCTTCATTAGCACTGTCGTTACTTTGATGTGGTTCATCAGCACTTCTGAACTGGAGCAGGTGTGTCTACACGTGGCTCCACTGAGCCAGGACAGGTAGATACACCTGGAAGTCTGTTGAAATACCAGACTCAACACAGCCAACAGAAAAGAAAAACAGTGATAATTAAAATGGTGCTGCTGGACAGCACCAAGTAGGTGAGGGGAGAAATGGCACCATTCAGCTGTCTCTCAGAGGACGGAGAGACAGAGGACAGAGGAGGACAGACTCTTCTCTATTGCCTCATCATCCAGGCCAGTAGGGCCATGAGGCTCAGAGTGTAGTTGCTCCCAGAGCCCCTGCCGGCCCCTGAGTATGTCACCACCGTGTCTTTGGGCAGCTGGATGCCCCTGTAGGTGTTGACCATCAGGATGGAGGTGGTGTCGTTGATGCGGACTGTTGAGTGGAACAGGTCGATCTGGAAAAACAGGAGTGCATCAAGCCTTGTGCATGTCTTCATACATTTAAATATAAATAATTTAACACAAAAAAACAACAAAGTAGGCATGAAGGATATGAATGAGGTATCATTTTGAGAAGTGAGAGGAACACACACCAAGTTTTGGCTGATTTTGATGGAGTCTTTGAAAACAGTCCAAACCACCGCTTCATTGCAGTTGGGGGTGGTCAGTGATCCTTGGTAGCGGTAGTACTTGGTACGGTCCACACCAGTCAACAGATCAGCCAGAGAAACGCCAATGGTGAGATTTGCAGTGTCTCCTAAGAGAGGCAGAAAACAAAAACAACTTTTAGAACACATGTTGGGTTGTTTTGGTTTTTAAGTGTATATACTTATAATTAAAATGTGCTGATAAAAAAAACAATGTTTGACTTGTGAACCTTTTTTGATGATGCTGGTCAGGAAGGATGTCAATGTTTTCCAGCTAGCAGGAGAATCGGTTCCATTTCCGGAGGTTGCCTGTTGACAGTATCAATATTATAGCCCTCTTTCATTCAGCATTACAGGAAAAATATTCTGGTTATTTCACTGCCAAATGTTCAGGATAAAGTAGGTCCACCATTTTGAGGATGTAACCGTCATGTGACGGAGCTGTGTGTCGGTCCAGAAGCAGAACTAACACCTCACCTCGATGAAGAAGCCAAGCGCAGCCAGACCAGTTGGATCCGCCACTGCCAAGGTCGTGTTGAGTTTCAGAGAAGATTTGACGTTTACGATGTGAAGCTGGAAAAGAATAAAGCTAATAGTTGTAAAAAAAAATCACCTGGACACTGTTTTCAACATCAAGATGTTTTTCAACTGCAGATAATTATATAACGTGTGATTCTACTCAGTGTTCAGAAGAATTTCACTCAAAAGTTGTTACGAATGTACGAATGGTCTTTTCGTTATTTAATCTACACGTCTAAAAAAAATGAATTACTGGAAGAAGAAAGAGTAGACTATCCACGGGATAAATAAAGAAGCTTACTGTAGATTAATAAAAGCAAACATGCATGCAGCTGACTTTTTTATTGGTAAAACAACCATCAGTCTCTTACCTCCATGGGGTAGCGTTTCCCATCCACTGTGTGCTCGGACCCCGGGGACGAGCTGCCGTTTCCCCAGTGCAGGTGGAACTGCAGGCTGTCATAAGCCTCGCTCAGGCCCCCCCCAGACACCTGGAGGCCGCTTGCCAGACCCACCTGCACTGTGGGGTGGAGGTGAGGGCAGTGGGAGGAGAACAGGAGGTTTTTTCATGTCATATTTTCTGAGTTGGTGTCATATTCCTCTCTCTCTCTTCTCGCTCCCCCTCTTCATCTCCTTCTCTCTTTATCTCTCTCCTCTGATTAGAAAACGTATGTTGAACCAGGTGTGGTAGAGAGGACTCACCTGTCCTGCCTGTGTTCGTTATATTTGTCATAGAAGAGTTGAGTTCAAACTTAATGAAGTTGAAGTCTGTCAGCGTAGGGTCCTTCTTTGCTGACGCAGGGACAATGTCAATAGGAGACTGACGGGATCCATTACAATATTTAGTAGCAATGGAGGGCCAAGCAGTGTCACCTGAAAGAGGACAAAAACAAAACAACAAAACCTCACTTATTATAATGGAAACAAACGAATTCTGTAGGCAAACTTAGCACTCTTATTTAACAACATAAAGTCGATTATTATAGTTGGTTACTTACTACATGATGAATCATGATAACACCAATCTGCGGACATTAATTATGTTTATTAAATCAACTGAGCCAATGCGCATGTACCAAAACGTTAAAATCATGACAGAAATGCATTTATTTTAATATTTTAGCAAACATAATGACATAAAAATCTTGTGCATCAGTATGTTGAAACACTTACTGACAGAACTTGGTCCACTGTGCACAGAGGATAACAGGGTGGAGGCGATGACAACGACAAGAAGACAAGAATCCATCTGAAAAGAGATTTAACACAGGAAAGAAATATGATTTAACAAGGTACATTAACGCACAGAATATTTCAAACGTATACAATGTCATTTAAATGCACCATAAAAATTTTCGCATACGAAAAAACTTTGACTGTATAGAATAGTAGTATATTATACTGTATATTAAATTAAAAAACTACATGTAGTGCATGCGCATATCCCGCCTCACCTTTGCAGCACCTGCACTCCTGCACTCACACCTCTGCTGAGCTGAAGCCCATTTATGAGCTGATCCATCTTCTAAAGGTGGGACAGCCCTCTTTAGGGTGTGATCTGCCCCCTCCCTCCCAAACATTTAGAAACGATGTGGAGTGAAGTGAGGTGAGGAGGTGGAGAGGTTTGAAGCTTATAAGTTATTTCTTCTGGGAGTGCTGCGTGCCAGAGTATGAAAACATGAGTCCTGAATACATAAACACTTTTAAAAAAAGAATAATAAAAATAAAAACATTAATGATGACTCATGAATCCATATCCATTTAACAAGTATTTATTTCATCAATATGATTAAATAAGGTAGGATAACAAAAACAGTGTGCAGGGACAAATACAGTCGACATTTTTATGACATGACATATGACATCTGCAGCGACCTGCTGAGAGACAGCACAGTGACCCCAAGACTAGCAGCACAGAGCCCCTGACCAGGACAGGAGCAGGGGGAGGGAGAGGAGGAGGAGAGAGGCTGGAGGCTGGAGGCTGGCTTTGGCAGTGGTGTAGATGGTTCTACTATGAAGAGGCTGCTGAGGACGGAACACGTTGGTGAATCCAGCGTAGGTGGGAAACCTGTTCATCTGTAGGGGGGGGGGGGGGGGGGGGGGAGTTCTTTCAGACAGAGCCATGTGAAGACACACTTCTCTCACTGCGAGTCAGTGGTATGTTGTTTTGTTAACAATCCATACACAGTACGTCTCTCATGGGGTTATTGCATACTTTCCTTTGCGATCCTATGGACCAGGTCTGTCAGTGTTACATACCTTACATTTAGCAAAAGCTTTTATCCAGAGCGACTTACAGTAAGTACAGGGACATTCCCCCCTGAGGCAAGTAGGGTGAAGTACCTTGGACACAACATCACATAGCCAAAGTCGGGAATCAAGCTCACAACCTTCCGATCATGAGGTCAACGCCTTAACCTGCTGAGCCACCTGACTCCCCCTAAATAGCCTGTTCTGCTTCCCTTCTGTTCTGCTTCCCTTCTGTTCTGCTTCCCTTCTGTTCTGCTTCCCTTCTGTTCTGCTTCCCTTCTGTTCTGCTTCCCTTCTGTTCTGCTTCCCTTCTGTTCTGCTTCCCTTCTGGTCCGTGTCTTACTGGTCCGTGTCTTACTGGTCCGTGTCTTACTGGTCCGTGTCTTACTGGTCCGTGTCTTACTGGTCCGTGTCTTACTGGTCCCTGTCTTACTGGTCCGTGTCTTACTGGTCCGTGTCTTACTGGTCCGTGTCTTACTGGTCCGTGTCCCTTTCCTGTTTGACAGACTAGGTGTAAAGTGATCTGACAGGTAGTTTACTCCTGCCTGTCATAGGTGACTGTTGCAGGTAAGATAACCCCATCAGGCAGCATGCCTGTCCCTTATCAGATGTAGTGAATTTTTACCTATCACACACTCGGATCTTATCCCAGATCTGACTATTGTACATTTGAATCAGGTGATTGTTTCCTAATCGCAACATCAGTCACATGACCAGGTCTTTCTGTTGATGCATAGATCCCCCTGTCATGTGATGTGACTATCTTGGTCTGTGTATCATTAACCTGTTAACATATCATGTTCGATGGAATTCCTCTTTATTAATCCTCTCTGGATGGTTTAGTCCACTCACCAGGTCCTTGTCCACCTTGATACTGTGTTTGAAGATGGTCCAAACCACAGCCTCATCACAGGGGGGGGTGGTTAAGGAGCCGTTGTAGCGGAAGAACGTCCTACGGTCCACATCTCCAAGCAGGTCATCCAGGGAGATGTTTTCGGTAACGTCAGTGGTGCCTAGAAAAAACCATCTGAACATCACATATGTAGTTTCCTCTACAGTTACGGGGTTCAGATGGCTCAATTGTTAAGGCGTTGGCCTCATGATCAGAAGGTTGTGAGATCGATCCCTGGCTGTGGCTATATGACGTTGTGTCCTTGGGCAAGGCACTTCACCCTACTGTCCTCAGGGAGAATGTCCCTGTACTTACTGTAAGTCGCTTTGGATAAAAGCGTCTGCTAAATGAATAAATGTAAATGTACAGTTTTCTTCAAACAAAGGAAATCAACGTGTAACCCCCCCCCCCCTCCAAACTCTGGATAAGAGCGTCTGATAAATGACTTCATGTTTCAGATACAGCACATACTCACTTGTGTTGGAAGCTGCCAACATGTGTGACGTCAGTTTCATCCAAGCGTCTGAGTTCTTCAAGACAAATGAAAACCAAAGCAATTAAAGTTCAGGACTGACTGTAGGACAGCAGAGTAGTATATCTTCAGATCTCACTACATTCTTCAGCCTTTTGCAGAAGTTTAAAACAATGCTTTAAGAACTTCTGCTCACCCTGGGGGTGTTGTGTGTTGATTGGCCGGGGACAGCTTCCTCTCTAGCCTGTGGGGAGGGTGAGAAGGTGGGGAGGGTGAGAGGTGAAGGTTAGGAAAGGGGTGATAGTAGTATAGGTGGAGAGGGGTTGGGATGAACAGCAGGTCATTAAAATGTAATTATAACCCAACGCACAATGCATGTATTCAGCAAGGTGGTTTAGCTTAACTGGCATCAGTGTATCTGGACTCAGTGTTTACCTCAATAAAGAACGCTAGCACAGCAAAGCCGTTGGACGCCTGTCTAGCTTCTTCCAGAGTCAGATCACTTCTCTGTGACACGATGTGCATCTGAGACAGGAAGACCAGCAGCAGCTCATGAGGACCCAACAGGAACCAGGACACTGCAGCAGACACTTCCTGTGCAGTCCTGCTGCTCTACTTTAATTAAGAAAACATCCTTGGCTTTCAGACTTCAGTATGTCATGAATGTAGATCACCTGAGGTTATTGTTTGGTTTGGGGGCAACTATTAACCCTCCATGTTCTGCACCTCTCCCTGTCCTGAGTGTCAAAAAGAGCCCCGCCTTCATATTTCTTTGACTGAAAATGGATTTAAGTTAAGGACGAAATGTGAGCATCTTAAAGGAAATTATGACCTCCAGACCTCCAGACCTCCAGACCTCCTGACCTCCTGACCTCCTGACCTAGCAGTAAAGTGCTCTAACCACTAAGCCATGGTAGAGCTGCTGGGTCTTACCACCATAGGGAACCTCTTGGAGTTGATGGTGTGTTCTGAGCCTGACATCTCCTGGCCTGTATTGCCCCAGTGAAAGTGAAACTGAAGGGTGGTGTACTTGTAGCCTAGCCCCCCTCCAGACAAGGACACCAAGTTATCCTGCAAAACATATTTCACTAGGTAGGGGGGAGGGAGGGAGGAGGGAAAAGAGAGGGGGAAAGAGGAAGTGAGTTATACTTTGTACCATTTATAGTTTTATATACCCCTTTCTGTACAGCCATTGCCTATTTTTTATTCTCTCTTTATATTAAGTTCTTCATGTGTTCTTTGTTTGCTCCATCCTGCTAAAGTAAATTCTGTGTTTGTGTAACTTTCACGGACAATATAAACAAATTCTGAGGGAGGAAAAGCAAGAAGAGATTTGGGGAGAGGAAATAGAAGTGAACAGTAGATTGTGATTATTAAACCAGTGGGGTGTGTCTCATGTATCAGACACTCTTATCCAGAGAGTCCAAAAACAAATATCGGGAAATTCCCAATGAGGCTAGCAGGGTGAAGTGGACTGGAGCAACAGCTCCCCCTCACCAGAATGTCCTGTGTTAACAAGCTGCTTGATGGAACGCTGATCGTCGAAATGGTGGAAGATGAAGTCCTTCAGTGTGGTGTCTACCTGAACCTTGTCCTCCACAATGTTGATAGGTGACTGGTTGTTCCCTCCGCAGAAGGACTGTGGAATCAGACTCCACCTGGACGGAGAGAAGACTGGGGAACCGCAGGGGAGCAGAAGCTTTTCAATACCAGAATGTGTCAGAATGGGTTCCATTCCTAGTCTGTCAAATTGGTTCCAAACCAGTCAAGCTTGGTGTTTAACTGAACTGGTCATTTGCGAATGGTTCAGAGCAATACAGAGACAAGGAAAGAAGATTAAAAATAAAAAGGTATCTTACCACAGCTGTCGTCATAGCACCAGTCTGGGTGTAAAGAATCTGAGCAAATAAATTATTTGAATTAAACACTGATCTTCCTCCTGTGTAGCTCAATAAAACCCATCACACATAAAAATCTAGCATGCCCTTCCCTCAACCCACCAGAGGGGGGCGTAACAGCAGGAGAGGCAGAGACCACGCGCTGGTTTAGAGGCTGTGTCGGTCGATAGTTGTTCCTCAGGTTGATGTTCTTCGGGAACATATTGATCTGAAAAAACAAGCACAAAGAATCTGCTGATTCACAGAGTTTAAACATTTTTTCAACCACTAAAAGAACTAAACTACAACTAAAAGACAGAATTTTACATTGTTACAATGTTAAATATAAAGATATAACAGAGTTTGACAGATTTGGAACCGTTGGATAGATTTGGAAATAAACACAATCCATTTCATACATGTCATCTGAAATAAAGATGTGCACCAGACACAAACAACTGGTTTTATTAGATACCAAATAAACAAATCTACCAGCCTTTCTCTCTCTCTCCTTCCTCAGTGTCATTGAGGTATGAAAAGCTCAGCTGATGGGCACAGTAACAGTACAGTTCCCCAGTACAACAGTAACAGCAGGTGTTTGAAGTGGCATACTGAAGGATTAGGCATGTAAACTGGGGAATGTTTGTGTGCTAGAATGGTGCTGAGCATGTGTGTAGGTAAAGAATTGTGCACACGTGAGATGCTGTGTGTGACTAATGAGGTGTCATGATGCTGCAGATTGAACAGAACACTAAAGGTCAGAAGCTGTTGTAAATGTGTCAATGTCAGAGATGAGCTGAACTTCTGTTCCTTTCAGACTTAAGTATTCTGTTGTTGAAGACTGATGTCCTCGTGACGGATCTTCAGATTCTTATCAGGAGGAGCGCCTCGCTGTTGCGTAACAAGAATATTCATTTCATCGTTGATTTACTGATTCACCTGTCATCTCTGGTCCCTCACCTCCATCCTCCCCCCATCCTCACACAAGTTTCACCAGTCTCTGTCTCTTTTTGCATTCATTCAATTCCAACCCTCACCTGACTCGTCTATGATGTCACTAAACTGTCTGGCTCCCAACTTCCTGTCAGCTAAGATGGAGGTGGAACGGAATGTTGCACCAATCAAGATGGAGATAATTCATCATAAACATTATCCCCGTAAACCATTGACTGAAAGCTGAGAGACATAACAGTGACTGACATTAGTCCTGACTCCATATCCTTCAGTAACATTAGCTTGTGGTGCTTCCATGGTTGCTAACAACTCAAGCTTGACACGAAACAAAACAAAAAAACTCCAGGTCAGATTAAGTCGAGATTGTTTACAAAGAAACAAGGAAATGATAAATATAAAAGAGTGAAAAATGTGTCCCTTTAAGATACTCCTATCCTATCCTATGATTGGTGAACTCCAGTCATAATTAAAACGCTGCTCTTTTTCCTAATGACTCACCAGCTCCCTGCTGATCCTGATTGGCTCCAGGAAGACGGTCCACACCACTGCTTCGTTGCAGCTGGGCGTGGTCAGGGACCCCAGGTATCGGTAGAACTTGGTGAGATTCACCTCCGCCACCAAATCACTGATGGATAAGTTGGGATGCATCTCAACAACACTGCCTGACCAAACCAAAAGAACGTGAAACTAATGAAAATGTGATAATGGAGTGATATCAGTCCATATGACCACATCATGGATGCATGTGGACACAATACTGCTCCTCTAGGTCCCCCCCCTCCCCTCTCCCCTCCCCCTTCCCCCCCTCCCCTCTTCCCTCCCCCCTTCCCCCCCTCCCCTCTTCCCTCCCCCCTTAGTCTACATGATGAACCTGCCTGAATCTGTGAGGTTACTGAGGTAGGAGGTGAATTTCTGCCAAACAGATGAGGAAGCCACATCCTCCTCTGTCACCTGAGGAGAGAAGACACACAGCTGAGAGGAGACAGGAGAGGAGACAGGAGAGGAGACAGGAGAGGAGAGGAGACAGGAGAGGAGACAGGAGAGGAGAGGAGACAGGAGAGGAGACAGGAGAGGAGACAGGAGAGGAGACAGGAGAGGAGACAGGAGAGGAGAGGAGACAGGAGAGGAGACAGGAGAGGAGACAGGAGAGGAGAGGAGACAGGAGAGGAGACAGGAGAGGAGAGGAGACAGGACAGGAGACAGGAGAGGAGACAGGAGAGGAGACAGGAGAGGAGAGGAGACAGGAGAGGAGACAGGAGAGGAGAGGAGACAGGAGAGGAGAGGAGACAGGAGAGGAGACAGGAGAGGAGACAGGAGAGGAGACAGGAGAGGAGAGGAGACAGGAGAGGAGACAGGAGAGGAGACAGGAGAGGAGAGGAGACAGGAGAGGAGACAGGAGAGGAGAGGAGACAGGAGAGGAGACAGGAGAGGAGACAGGAGAGGAGACAGGAGACAGGAGAGGAGACAGGAGAGGAGAGGAGACAGGAGAGGAGACAGGAGAGGAGACAGGAGAGGAGACAGGAGAGGAGACAGGAGACAGGAGAGGAGACAGGAGAGGAGAGGAGACAGGAGAGGAGACAGGAGACAGGAGAGGAGACAGGAGAGGAGACAGGAGAGGAGAGGAGACAGGAGAGGAGACAGGAGAGGAGAGGAGACAGGAGAGGAGACAGGAGAGGAGACAGGAGAGGAGAGGAGACAGGAGAGGAGACAGGAGAGGAGAGGAGACAGGAGAGGAGACAGAAGAGGAGACAGGAGACAGGAGAGGAGACAGGAGAGGAGACAGGAGAGGAGACAGGAGAGGAGACAGGAGAGGAGAGGAGACAGGAGAGGAGAGGAGACCCACATCCCAACTTGGCCTCTTGTCTTTCGTTACCTTTCCTGTCACACATTGTATATACTGTATACTTTATAAATAATAGGCTAAATGTCTGCATTTCCTTCTACTGCACATGACAGAGTCAGACTTCATCTTTAGTTAAACTCCCTCTTTAAACCTTGTTTATCAGTTCAGCAGAGGTCAGAGGTTACAGGTCAGAGGTTAGAGGTCAGAGGTCAGAGCGCTGGGCTCTGCAGCTTACATCGATGAGGAAGCCGAACACAGCGAGGCCTTCTGGATGTTTCAGGGCTTCAGACACTGACAGCTCTGACTTCACACTAACAAGGTGCATCTGAGGAGGAGGAGGAGGAGGAGGAGAGGAGGAGGAGGAGGAGGAGGAGGAGGAGGAGGAGGAGAGGAGGAGGGGGAGGAAGAGGAGGAGGAGGAAGAGGAGGAGGATCTGAGCTCAGACCAGGTCTCCACAGCAACCACCAGTAAGAGAGTGGAAGGATAGGTTGCTGTATATCTTCACACACACACACACTCACCTCCACGTGTACACACTCACCTCCACGTGTACACACTCACCTCCACGTGTCCACACTCACCTCCACGTGTACACACTCACCTCCACGTGTACACACTCACCTCCATGGGGTATCTTTGTCCATCGACGGTGTGTTCTGAGCCAGGCTGGAAGTCTGGATCTCCCCAGTGGAAGTGGAACTGCAGGGGGCTGTAGGTCCCGCTGAGGCCCCCTCCCCTCACCTCCACCATCCCCTCCTTCAACACACACTCCACTGACAAACCAGGGAGGATCTACATTTGCTCTGTGCTTTACAGAATCATACCTCCTTTTTGTGCTGCAGTGTTTGATGTATTTACTGTTCTGTCTGTTTGTTTGGTTGTAACCTGAGCAAAATGTCTTTGTGGACGATATCTCTGTCTGTCTCTATATTTTTCATATTCAAGAGCACATTTGAGATCACATCTTTCTTTGTCAACCCAAACAAGATGGCCGCTGCCATGCTAGACATGCCTGAGTGTTCGGTGTTGGTGAGGTACTTCATCACCCCGTGCTGAGAGAAGTTAGTGAACTGGAAGGTGTTGAGGTTTGGGTCTGTCACAACATGACTGGTGACGATATCAACAGGAGACTGTCTCACTCCACCACAAGAAGATCCATGGATGTTCTCCCACTGAGAGGAGCTCATATCTGTGGGAGGGAGGGATCACACTATAGTTTATCATAACTTTATGACATTTTACACAATGTAGCGTTTGTTTAAATCTATTGTGAACCTTTTGCTGTTATGTAAACATATTCTTACCACATCCATGATGGCACCAATGAACATTGTCTGAAAACCAGATGAGAAAGTTGACATGAACTGAGCAGTGAAATTATTTGCTAAAGTAACAAGTAACATCTAACCTAAATCCCAAAACAACTGACAGAGATGCAGTCTGGATTTAGTTTACAACAAACATTTGCATTTACTAATAAAGTCTTTCAGCAGATGCATTTAGACAAAGAACATAGAAATGACAGAGATATATTCATATAGACTTGTACATACAGTATCATATACTATCTGGGTATCATCATATATTCATATAGACTTGTACATACAGTATAATATACTATCTGGGTATGTACACACACATTTAAGATATGAAGTGCATAGTTAAACAACTGATATCTAATTGAATATATGACTCTTCAATTATTCACCTAAGGATGCCTTTGCCAACACCCAGAACATCATACTGAGCAGGACGCTGCCAACAAACATCTTTGGGACACAGACAGAAATACACACAGTAAAGCAGAGGCATCCAGTCTGATGTGTTAAAATAAGGTATAGATCATTTGAACTCTTACTACTACAAAAAATATAGAATAATCTCCTTCATATGTGTTTCTGTGTCAAATGAACAAAGACCCTGTTAGTATGAAAGTCAAACCAACCTTAAGGATGTGAGTTTGTTGTCAAAGTTCCAGCAGTGACAGAGTCTCTGTCCTCCAGCAGATAAGTGATGCTCCTCTGAATGAACACAGGTAGCATGTGAAGATGTTGAGTGGAAAACTGTGTTTAAAAGTGAGGGATGATAGAGGTATGGACAGCACAGATTGTTTATACAACACTGAATCAATACAGGTGAACAATTAGCGGGACAACAGTGATGGATGTCCGGTTGAATTTGATGGCAAAATACAAACATTGTCTAAAGGTAATGTTGGTCAAAGCTTGCTTCAGTAGCTGTGATGGTACACCATCAATTCATTCACTCTGTTGATAGAGATTGTCAATATGTGATGTTTTATCCACTAGAATTTAGCATTTTAGCATTAGAATCAGTTGTGTGGGAAGGGGGAAACATCTACAACATGCAGGATAGTGGGCCCTGAGGACCAGGGTTGGGGACCACTGTGTTAAAGGACTAGGTCATGGGTAGGTAACCCTGGTCCTAGGGAGCCACTGTTTCTAATGTCAGCCACTGTTTCTAATGTCAGCCACTGGTTATAATGACCCATTCATTAGGCCGTTTATCAGCATATTTTATGAAGCCTGAGATAAATCAAACATCTATTTTTTGGATTGTGTTTCTGGTCACATTTCCCCTAGTCCTAATCTCCTTCCTCCACCCCTTATTGCCGATGATCAAAAAGGAGCATGCGTTTTCCAAAACAAAACGAAATAGAAACACAGCTTGAAGTTGTAGCCATCAACAGACGCCAAGCGGGTGTCTCACCAGCAGACAGAGGACATTTAGTACCAAGAACTCCTACACATAGAGAACAAATCTATTCACAATCGATTCATCTTCGATAGAAAACCAAAAATGTTTCTGAACATGCAAAAATGTGTGTTTATTTTTAACATGTATTTTCTGGGATTGTAGGCTGTTTATTGAGCAGTTATATTGTATTATCTCTACAAAGTCAAAGCTTCAAAGGATTTTTATAAATTAATAACAATTTATTTAATCAATTAAATTTCTTTAAATTACATTTTGGACGAAATGCAGAAATCAATTATAAATGTATATGCTATTAACAACAAAAAAAATATTCACTCAAAACCCTTCCATATCTCAGCTAGATGTAAAATCCTATCTACAGTAAATGACCTAAAAAATAAATAAAAATCACTTCATTTCCAAATGCTCCATATCATTAATCACAGAGCGTTGCTATGACGACACTCAGACAGGCCGCATGATTGACTGTTTGAAATCGTAAACATCAGGGCTGCTAACAGCATGTCCACTTCCTTCTCGGTCCCACGACACTCAGAGGTAAGAAGAGATAGTCCTGCAGAGAAACAGAGGAACAACATGTAGGACTGGGAGGACTTCATACTTTCTCTTTACATACATCAAATAGTTTAAATAAAGGAAGCCAAACAACATAAAGCAACACCATATCATTGATGCACCATATGAATGATACCATCATGAACATTACTGATACACTAGTAGTTTGAGCTTGAATTTGTGTTTGATATCAAGATGAGTGTTTAGCTCAGTGATCTCTGATCTCTTACTGAAACAGGCTTCCAGACAGGGCGTCCACAAATCCACCTGGAAGCAGAATGCAGCCTCATCAGCAGATAAACATGGTGGCTGTTCAGTACTCTAACTGCCCCAGAGCGAGAGACTCCTACCTTCAGTACTCTAACTGCCCCAGAGCGAGAGACTCCTACCTTCAGTACTCTAACTGCCCCAGAGTGAGAGACTCCTACCTTCAGTACTCTAACTGCCCCAGAGTGAGAGACTCCTACCTTCAGTACTCTAACTGCCCCAGAGTGAGAGACTCCTACCTTCAGTACTCTAACTGCCCCAGAGTGAGAGACTCCTACCTTCAGTACTCTAACTGCCCCAGAGTGAGAGACTCCTACCTTCAGTACTCTAACTGCCCCAGAGTGAGAGACTCCTACCTTCAGTACTCTAACTGCCCCAGAGTGAGAGACTCCTACCTTCAGTACTCTAACTGCCCCAGAGTGAGAGACTCCTACCTTCAGTACTCTAACTGCCCCAGAGTGAGAGACTCCTACCTTCAGTACTCTAACTGCCCCAGAGTGAGAGACTCCTACCTTCAGTACTCTAACTGCCCCAGAGTGAGAGACTCCTACCTTCAGTACTCTAACTGCCCCAGAGTGAGATACTCCTACCTTCAGTACTCTAACTGCCCCAGAGTGAGATACTCCTACCTTCAGTACTCTAACTGCCCCAGAGTGAGAGACTCCTACCTTCAGTACTCTAACTGCCCCAGAGTGAGAGACTCCTACCTTCAGTACTCTAACTGCCCCAGAGTGAGAGACTCCTACCTTCAGTACTCTAACTGCCCCAGAGTGAGAGACTCCTACCTTCAGTACTCTAACTGCCCCAGAGTGAGAGACTCCTACCTTCAGTACTCTAACTGCCCCAGAGTGAGAGACTCCTACCTTCAGTACTCTAACTGCCCCAGAGTGAGAGACTCCTACCTTCAGTACTCTAACTGCCCCAGAGTGAGAGACTCCTACCTTCAGTACTCTAACTGCCCCAGAGTGAGAGACTCCTACCTTCAGTACTCTAATTGCCCCAGAGTGAGAGACTCCTATCTTCAGTACTCTAACTGCCCCAGAGTGAGAGACTCCTACCTGGTTTGCAGATGGTATCACACACTACAGGACAGACGTAGCAGTAAGCACATTCCTGTTGAGACAGAAGGAAAAACACTGAAGGGGTCTGCAACAAACACAGATATTACACTCCCCTTAACTCTCCCCCTAACCCTAACCCTTCCCCTTAACCTTACCCCCCCCCAACACTCCCCTTCCCCCAAACACTTCCCTTCCCCCTAACACTTCCCTTCCCCCTAACACTCCCCCCCCCTCCCTCACCTGGCAGTGTCCGCAGTGTTCAGCTTCATCTCCTTCTGCACATGGGCACTGGTCACAGCTGCTGCAATGCTGACAACAGAGAAGAACATGAACAAGAAAACCAATTAAGACCTGACATTTTGAGGCAAAACAAATAAAGGCAAAACTTCAGAATTTAGCAACGTGAATTTCCACTTTGGATTTAAATTTTGACTACATTTCCATTTTAAAAGGGAGAACTCAAAATCAACAAATTTGGTTGTGTTTACTTTTCAATATTAAGCATTCCATGTCTTTTTTTTCAATTAAAAATTATTGTCACGATTTGCTTCCATACAAAGAAAGGTATGGAGGAAATAAATAAGATGTTGTGGAGGAGAGAGGAGATGGAGAGTAGAGACAGAGAAGGGATGGAGCAAAGATAAAGAAGAGATAGAGGAGAGATGGAGGAGGGATAGAGGAGAGATCCAGAGTGTGTGGAGTGGATTGCGGGAGGTGTGTAGTGGACCTGGTACCTCACACAACGAGCAGATGTTACAAACTGAGCCAGTCTGGAAGAGAGGCAGGCCTCCAACCTCAGCGCTCAGCTCAGGCAGCTCTTCCTCCGTGTCTTCACCTTCCTCCTCATCACCTTCCTCCTCATCACCTCCCTCCTCGTCACCTCCCTCCTCATCTGGTAAGACAAGCCAGACAGAGCGTGTTGGTTACAGACAGATATAGACGAGCTCCATGTGAACCTGCAGACTCACAGAGCTTAGGCTCCCAGAGTGCCGTGTGTCAGATTGGCTGATGCGGGCGGCTGGTTTCGTGTGTCATATTTGTTCTAGGACAAGTTACATGACTGGACATGCAAGTCACAGGGGTGATCACGGCTGCAGCCTTATGCAAGCTAAGCATGGAGCTGGACCATCTCCAGGTCTTCATATTAGGAAACAGCCATCCGCAGGTCAACAGATGGGTTCATGCTAACAATGCTACATGGTCACAAAAGATGACCAAGCTGATTTTTTAGACATCAGTTTTTCAAAAACCAAAAGGACTATCAGCGGAGAATGAGTTGGGCCTGTTCACTTATTATTATTATTATTATTATTATTATTATTATTATTAATAAAAGTAATAAATCATTCAAACAAGTCTTTAGAGAATGTAAAGATGACTTCATGTACTATAAGACGAGTTAAAGAGTTTCCCCAAGGAGGAAGTATTCTGAATCTGAAGAATGTAGAACATGGAGACTAAGCCTTTGTTGTTTTCTTATTCAAACTGCTTGGAAGTGATCTTATTATCTCATAACTTATGAGTCATAAGATACAGGGAGGGCTCTTTGAACTGGATACAAATGCCTAACTAACAATTCTTATATAAGAGCTTGAACAACTGGTTCTCCTAAGTGAAGCACCTGACTAGATCACATATGGGACAAGATGTGAACAGCAGCCAGGGGAGAGACGCTGTCTCACTGTCTGCTAGGGAGACACTTCCATATGAGTAGCTAATGGATGTGATTAGTCTATTTCAAGTGTTGTTGATTGGTTACAGGCTAGCAGCATTAGCATTAGCATTCATCCGTGGTGTTTATGACCCTCAGAAAGAAGCTGCTGAACATATTGCTTTTTCACACTAACTGAAAGGACTCGTTCCAATAGTCTCAGATCACAATAAGCCAGCGGGAGTTTGGAGTGGTTGAGATTCTGATGCTCACAGATATAGCAGGCTATTAAAAGCTTGTTTAAGTAGGGCAGCATTCCTGTTGTCTCAGGGCTGCCTGGAACATTCACACTAACTAGTTGAAGCTCTGTCATGTTTCCTTCTGAATGTGGTTCACAGACAGTAACTGAAGCAGTGTTCAGCTCTGGTGTTCAACTGGAAACATGGAACTGAGATGTACAGAGTGCAGTGTTAGTGTTCTGCCATTAGGAGACCTTACCTGAGGCATCCTCTTCCTCTGCTGCTTCCTCTTCACTAGCAGCCTCCTCTTCCTCCTCTGCTGCCTCTTCCTCTGCCTCCTCTTCGCTAGCAGCCTCCTCTTCCTCTTCACTAGCAGCCTCCTCTTCCTCCTCTGCCTCTTCCTCCTCCTCCTCTGCCTCCTCCTCCTCTGCCTCTTCCTCCTCCTCTGCTGCCTCCTCTTCACTAGCAGCCTCCTCTTCCTCCTCTGCCTCTTCCTCCTCCTCTGCTGCCTCTTCCTCTGCCTCCTCTTCGCTAGCAGCCTCCTCTTCCTCACCGTCTTCCTCCTCTGCCTCCTCCTCTGCAACCTCTTCCTCTGCAGACTCCTCTTCCTCTGCAGACTCCTCTTCCTCACCCTCTGCCTCCTCTGCAGCCTCCTCTTCCTCACCCTCTTCCTCCGCTTCCTCTGCAGACTCCTCTTCCTCTGCCTCTTCTGCAGACTCCTCTACCTCCTCTTCCTCTACAGACTCCTCTTCCTCTGTCTCCTCTGCAGACTCCTCTTCCTCACCCTCCTCTTCCTCAGCCTCTACCTCTTCCTCCTCTTCTTCTGCAGCATCTTCCTCTGCTGCCTCCTCCTCAGCTCCTTCTTCCTCAGCCTCTTCCTCCTCTGACGACTCCTCTGCAGCCTCCACCTCCTCTTCCTCACCCTCCTCTTCCTCAGCCTCTTCCTCCTCTGATGACTCCTCTGCAGCCTCCACCTCCTCTTCCTCACCCTCCTCTTCCTCTGCCTCTTCCTCCTCTGCAGCCTCCACCTCCTCTTCTTCCTCTGCCTCCTCTTCCTCACCATCATCATCATCTTCTTCTCCTCCCGCCTCCTCCGCTTCACCTTCTCCATCTTCATCCTCCTCTTCCAGATGGACCTCCTCCCCAGCATCCTCCATCCTCACCTCCTCCCCCATGCCCTCCCCCAGCTCCTGGGCTCTCACTGCCCCAGAGAGGGGGCTCTGGAGCGGACACAGGAGTGCTAGCAGCAGCCCCAACATCCAGCCTTTCAAAGCGGCCATCTTGTAAGACTCAGTCAGCAGAAAAAGAGAACAAAGTTTTCAACAGAAATCCAAAGTCCTGCTCTTTGTTTCCAAAAACAACTTTTAAATCCAAGCTGAGCGCTGCGGAGGAACACTGAGCAGATCCGATTGGACGCTGAGGTCTGGGGTCCAGCTTCCTGTCAGCGGAGGCTGGAGGAAGGGAGAGAGTGCAGGAACACGACCAGAGAACAGCCTTGTGTTGGTCGGACAGAGGACACAGGGAGAAAGGGGGTGTGTGTGTGGAGAAGAGAGAATGTGTGTGTGCTGAGCTGACTGACAGAGACACATGTCAGAGAGAACGACTCTGATCCCCTTAACTCAGGAGAGAGAGGGAGAGAGACAGGGAGAGAGACCTGGAGAGAGGGAGAGAGACCTGGAGAGAGGCCTAGAGAGAGGGAGAGAGACCTAGGGTAGAGAGACCTAGAGAGGGGGAGAGAGACAGGAATAGAGACCTGGAGAGAGGGAGAGAGACCTGAAGAGAGGGAGAGAGACCTGGAAAGAGACTTAGAGAGAGAAAGAGAGAAGGAAGAACGACTATGGAGAGAATGTGATGGACTAGAGAGAGAGGAGTGGACGAGAGACAACAGTAAACTGTGAGGGGGGGCGTCACAAGCATCTTTAGATTGAGGCACACCTCAGAGAGCAGGCGTGAGAAGACAGGACAGTAGAGCAGCAGTAGAGCAGCAGCAGAGCAGCATGTCTTAAAGTTAGAACTGAACTGCTGTGAAGAGGGATGTGGGTTAAGATGGGTGGGAAAGGTGAAGGGTGAGGATGAGGAGATTGATATGGGTAAAAGATATGGTGGGGGGAGATAGAGTCGGGGGGGGGGGGATCGGGTGGAGTTGGTTGATAACTGATGACAGAACAGGTGGAAGCAGAGAGAATGAGAGGAGGTATTCTGAGCTTGTGAAAAGATGCTTACTGGAGGTTTTATGGCAGCTGCCATGCCAAAGACACCCAGTTTAACTGGAGGTACAAGGAGAGGGAGGGAGGGAGGGAGGGAGGGAGGGAGGGAGGGAGGGAGGGAGGGAGGGAGGGAGGGAGGGAGGGAGGGAGGGAGGGAGGGAGGGAGGGAGGGAGGGAGGGAGGGAGGGAGGGAGGGAGGGAGGGAGGGAGGGAGGGAGGGAGGGGAGGGAAGTCAGGAACATGTGTTTGTTTCGCTCCCTCTCCCCTCCCAGTAGCATGTGCCCTGACACATGTACACAGAGCAGGGGGGTGTGGCCAGACAGCCAGCAGAACCAGTGACTGCTGGGATTGACAGGTGGCGTGGCCGTCTATTAAAAGGGAGTGTGTCCCTGGTACACTGTGACCTTGTGCAGAGTCAGGGCGGTGTTCCTGAAACCCTGCACCAGCTAGTCTGCTTCTCTCCTTCTGCCTCCACCTTCCCTACTGCTCCCTGTCTCTCTCTCTCCTTCTCTCTCCCCCTCTCTCTCTCCCCCTCTCTCTCTCTCTCTCCTTCTCTCTCTCTCCTTCTCTCTCCCCCTCTCTCTCTCTCTCTCCTTCTCTCTCCCTCTCTCTCTCTCTCTTTGCAGGAGTTCCTCTCATCGGTCTACTCCACAGTCGCTCAATCCATGCTCACCTCCACACACACACTCCTCCCACCTCCCTACACACACACACACACATACACACACACACACACACTCTCATGCCACAGTATCTCACCATTCTTATCCTCTCCTCCCTTCCTCCACACGTCTCTCTTTAGCTCCTCCCTCTTCCCCTCTCTCTCCCTCGTCCCTCTCTCTCTCTCTCTCTCTCTCTCCAGTCCTCTCATTACCTAAAGGTTGTCCATCTCATTTTGACCTTTACCCTTCTGTGTTTGCAGAGTTGCTATTTCTACTTGCGTAATAAGAATGACATGTTTACACGTATGTACTGTCACGTTTATTCATAACGGACAAGGCATCTTAACTCCAGTATACAGGTTACTGTAACCCCCCCCCCCCCCGCCCCTGCGGCATAACACACCTGGACACCTGGAAACTATGAACAGCCCTCCAACCTTCAGCCTGACACCAACACGCTACACGCTACATGTTACATGTCCTGCCAGTTCAGCTGAGCGACCCCCAAAACATAGTACAACGTGAGGAATAATCCTAAACAGCCATGAAATCTCCAAAGCTGTGAAACCAACTAGATTAAATAAAAATCCCAAATGACTCAATAGGAGGTAGTTACACAGTGTGATTGACCAGAGGCTGTGCATAACAAAACAATATATGTATAATTTTGAAAAGCAATTTAGACTTGGTCTATTTAAATAAGTAGGCATCGATTACCAATCAACAGGAAAAAAGTTCCACATAGTGCAAGTAGCAGTTTAGTTGAAGTTTCTTTCATTTTACTTATTTAAACAACATTCTGAAACCCCAACAACATAACATTGTTTCAATCATTGCATAAAATACTCAAACAAACGGAATCTTTTTTTCTTTCAACAAAGATCCAAAGATATTAAGATGAGTGTGTTGGACCAGACCAGGAGTCCAGAAGGAGAGCAGAGGGACGCTTAATGGAAGGAATAAAGCCAAGGAGAGGCATGGAGACAGAGAGATAAAGAGAGAGAGATAAGAGAGAGATAGAACAGATAGAGATGAGAGATAAACAGGGAGACAAAGAGAGAGAGATACAAAAGACTTTTGTACAGTAGCATTTCAGTGTTGTACCCGTGACTGGCGTCAACAATCCGTGAATCAGGTGGACGGGGGGGAGGAGGAGGAGGGGAAGGTGTCTGAGGGAGGGATGGAGGGAGGAGGGGGAGGGAGGAGGGGGAGAGAACATTAGTTTGTTGACCTGTGTTATGAGTGTGTTAACTATACTGAGCCACTGAGTGCAACTAGAGGACTGTTGGAGCCATATTCAGTACAGGCAGTACGAGGACAAACAGTGAAACAGAACCTGAGGATGCAAAACTTTACTTTAGGGAGCAACACTTCTACTACTCTACATTACTATGCATAGTATAGAGTGGTATGTGAAGTATGTTACCTCGTGGTGCTGGGGGAGGGTGGCTGGTTTTAATGGAGCTGCTTTGCGAAAGAGCCTCCACAATCCAACTGAGAGCGCTGGAGCAGTACTCCATCTGACCACAGGAGGGAGACACATCACTCACATTGAATGTGCTGCTTATTCAAGAGAATTCATTGAACTGAATCCCCGCAGACACCCAGCTTGGATCACTAAAGACCAACATCCCTGTTAACAGGACTGTAGATGGCCAATATAAGAGAGAGGAAGCTCCTTTCAGCCTCTTACACAAGTGAAATCAGCTGTATTTATATTAGTATGCATTCATTTGAAGCTAAACGCAGAATGCAGTGTGTTGAAGACTCACATCGCCCTCCAGAGATCTGAGTCTGCGGTCATAACCTCTGGTCTCAGCCACCTGCTTCAGGATGCTGTCCACCCTGCCACACACACACACACACACACACACACACACACACAGACACACACACACACACACACACAGACAACGTCACCATCTCACATCCGTACCTATTGAATGAGTCCAACACTAGAAAGAGAGAGAGACACAGAGAGACAGGGAGGGAGAGACAGACAGACAGACAGACAGAGAGACAGGGAGGGAGAGACAGATAGGCAGACAAACAGCCAGGCAGACGGACAGACAGGCAGACAGGCAGACAGACAGACAGATGGACAGACGGACAGACAGGCAGACAGGCAGACAGACAGACAAACAGGCAGACAGACAGACAGACAGACAGGCAGGCAGGCAGGCAGGCAGGCAGACAGACAAACGGACAGACAGACAGGCAGACGGACAGGAGAGCTAGTTCTACTGACTTGGCTGACATCCGTTTGAGTCTCTCTGAGCTCGTCTCTCGCTGGATCTTACTCTGAGCGGTCAAAAATGTCTCCTTCTGAATGGCTTCCCAGGTCATTAGCCTGTTAGCCGCTTTGCCCTTCAGCTCCAGCACTGCAGGGGGGAAATACGTTAGCATAGCATGCTGGCTACATTAGTCTTCATTAGCATGCAGGTAACATTTTCCATTTGAACCATTTTCCCTCAGCAGCAAAGGTCACAGGAAAGGCTTCACTCACCAAAGTGACGAGCCTTGGCAGAGGGGATTTTGCGGATGTATCTCTTGATGAGCAGGTGTAGGTGAGACAGCAGGATGAAGGGGGGGGCCAGGGAGGGCCGGGAGTGGTACTCCACTATCAGGTTATAGCGCTGGAACTTCCAGTAAGTGTCACTGTGTTCCTGAACCTTGGAGAAGGTAGAGCTGTGAGGAAGAAGATGGAGGGGAGGTGGGAGGTGGGGGGAGGTAGGGGTGGGGGGACAGGAAGGGGTGGGGGGAGAGAAGTTTCAGATACATTGGATCCTGTGGAGAGTCTGTAGCTTACTGTAGCCTGAGACACACAGAGAGAGACATACACATACAGAGGCAGACAGACAGACAGACAGACAGGCAGGCAGGCAGGCAGACAGGCAGACAGACAGACAGACAGACAGGTAGGCAGGCAGACAGACAGGCAGGCAGGCAGGCAGGCAGGCAGAGAGACAGGCAGATATAGAGACAGAGAGACAGGCAGACTGACAGGCAGACAGGCAGGCAGACAGAGACAGACAGGCAGACAGACAGGCAGAGAGACAGACAGGCAGGCAGGCAGGCAGGCAGATAGACAGGCAGGCAGGCAGGCAGGCAGGCAGAGAGACAGGCAGATAGAGAGACAGACAGACAGGCAGGCAGGCAGAGAGACAGGCAGATAGAGAGACAGACAGACAGGCAGGCAGGCAGAGAGACAGGCAGATAGAGAGACAGACAGGCAGAGAGACAGGCAGAGAGACAGGCAGGCAGACAGACAGTAGGGCTGTGTACCTGAACATGGCGATGAGCAGGTTGATGAGCAGGATGTTGGTGACCAGCAGAAACACCACCAGCAGGATGACCACCAGCCAGTTAGCATACATGTTCCTGCATGGCTCCATGCCTGCGTCGATCAGAGTCACGTTGTCTGTGCACTCCTTCTGCCAGTCATACCCCACTGAAGACACACAGCACAGCAGAGTCAGCCAGCACTAACACACACACACACCTATATACGCATACACACACACACACACACACACACACCCATATACGCATGTAACACCCATATAAACACTTACATAAGCAAAAACACACACCCACATATATGCACCCACACACCCACATATGTAAACACACAAACCCATATATTATACACATAACACATATAGAGACACTACCATCGACTTCCTCCACTGGGATCTGTCCAAATATGTGGAGGTAGGGTCTGTAGAAGATGCGTCTGAAGATCCAGGCAGGTCGAGGGTCATAGGTGTAGAGCAGCGCCTGGTGGGCCACGCCATAGGCCAGCAGCCACACAGCCAGGAAGAACAAGAAGAAGAACACGTCCTTCATCTGTGGGGGGATTGAACAGGAGAAGAAGACATCCTGGAGTCAATACAGGAGAAGAAGAAGACGTCCTGGAGTCAAAACAGGAGAAGAAGAAGACGTCCTGGAGTCAATACAGGAGAAGAAGAAGACAGCCTGGAGTCAATACAGAAGAATAAGACATCCTGGAGTCAAAACAGGAGAAGAAGAAAACATCCTGGAGTCAAAACAGGAGAAAAAGACATCCTGGAGTCAATAGAGGAGAAGAATACATCCTGGAGTCAAAACAGAAGAATAAGACATCCTGGAGTCAATAGAGGAGAAGAATACATCCTGGAGTCAAAACAGGAGAAGAAGACATCCTGGAGTCAATACAGAAGAATAAGACATCCTGGAGTCAAAACAGGAGAAAAAGACAGCCTGGAGTCACGACAGTAGAAGAAGAAGACATCCTGGAGTCAATATAGGAGAAGAAGACAGCCTGGAGTCAAAACAGGAGAAGAAGACATCCTGGAGTCAAAACAGAAGAATAAGACATCCTGGAGTCAAGACAGTAGAAGAAGACAGCCTGGAGTCAAAACAGGAGAAGAAGACATCCTGGAGTCAAAACAGGAGAAGAAGACATCCTGGAGTCAAGACAGTAGAAGAAGACAGCCTGGAGTCAAAACAGGAGAAGAAGACATCCTGGAGTCAAAACAGGAGAAGAAGACATCCTGGAGTCAAGACAGTAGAAGAAGACAGCCTGGAGTCACAACAGTAGAAGAAGACATCCTGGAGTCAATACAGGAGAAGAAGGCATCCTGGAGTCAATATAGGAGAAGAAGACAGCCTGGAGTCAAAACAGGAGAAAAAGACAGCCTAGAGTCACAACAGTAGAAGAAGACATCCTGGAGTCAATACAGGAGAAGAAGACAGCCTGGAGTCAAAACAGGATAAGAAGACATCCTGGAGTCAAAACAGGAGAAGAAGACATCCTGGAGTCAATATAAGAGAAGAAGACATCCTGGAGTCAAGACAGTAGAAGAAGATAAAGTGTAACGGTCTCACCATCTTGCCCACAATGACGATCTTGGGTCCCAGCTGCTTGTGGACGGCGAAGATGTGGATGAGACGAAGAGTGAAGACCATGTAGGCCACGCAGAGGAATGACCTGCCACACATGAAGGACCCCTCAAACATCCTGACACACACACAGTCAGACACACAGTCAGACACACACACACAGTCAGACACACACACACAGTCAGACACACACACACACACACACACACAGTCAGACACACACACAGTCAGACACAGAGTCAGACACACACACACAGTCACACACACACACACAGTCACACACACACACACACACACACACACACACACACACACACACTGTTTAGTTCTCTTAATTCCCCTCCTCATTAGGACAGCCCACCTCCTGAGGCAACATCTCCCCCTGGTGGCTGAAACAAACTATGGAGTGTTACAGGATGTTGACAAGGCAAACACACTTCCTCCTGTTCCCCAGTCAGATATTAAACCACACAATTACAACCACTTAGGTAAGGAGAAGATGTATTACAATGTACCAGGTAGAAGGTATTTACATTTATTTATCGGGCAGACACTTTTATCCAACGCAACATCCAAGAGAAAGATTGACAGAAATCTGACAGAGTTTTGTCACCTGGGACACATCGGCTGTTCTGCCCTGCTCACCTGAGGATCATTCCGATGGTGAAGAGAGAGATGGCTGCCAGGTCACACTTGTTCCACATATCTTCAATGTACTGCCTCAGCCTCTGCCTCCACATCTTGTTCCCCACAAACACAGTCTGAGGGGAGGGGAGACACCAGGTCAGGCCAGAGATCTGCTGCTTCTAAGGGACAAGTTTAGGACCAGGGCTGTGGGTGACCCCTGACTCCTAACTCTGAACCCTGACCCCTAACTCTAACCCTGACCCCTGACCCCTGACCCCTAACTCTGAACACTGACCCCTGACTCCTAACTCTGAACCCTGACCCCTAACTCTGAACCCTGACCCCTGACTCCTAACTCTGAACCCTGACCCCTAACTCTGAACCCTGACCCCTGACTCCTAACTCTGAACCCTGACCCCTAACTCTGAACCCTGACCCCTGACTCCTAACTCTGAACCCTGACCCCTAACTCTGAACCCTGACCCCTGACTCCTAACTCTGAACACTGACCCCTAACTCTGAACCCTGACCCCTGACTCCCAACTCTGAACCCTGACCCCTGACTCCTAACTCTAACCCCCGACCCCTGACCCCTAACTTTAACCCTGACTCCGCCCCTGGCTACGCCCCCCTGGCTACTCCCCCTGAAGACACCTCTCACCTCTCGTATCTCCTCACACACCAGGTTGAACACCCAGAAGTACAACACGTATTCTAGCATGGAGGGGCCGTGGGGGGGCGGGGGAAGAAAGTCCACCAACAGGATGTAGGCAAACAGCATGAGGAAGAGGAAGTACATGATCACATTGCCCAAGAAGCAAGTGACAGGCGCTGTCCAGAACTGGCGCCACCTAGAGATCACAAATGGGTACCGCGGCCTTGGAGGGTGGCTGGGTTTGCCTGAGAAACAAACACAACAATCACATTTATTCATACTTGAGATTTGAAAGTAAAGACTTGGAGACGTGTTGTGAGAGGAAGTTACCTTTAATGATGGGTGGAGGACTACTGGAATCAGGGTCAACATCACTGCAGAGAGACAGAAGAAGAGAGGGCTGGTCAGAGAAGAAGAGAAGGCTGGTCAGAGAAGAAGAGAGAGAGAGAGGGCTGGTCAGAGAGAGAGAGAGAGAGAGAAAAAGAGAGGGCTGGTCAGGGAGAGAGAAGCAAGATAGTTTGAGGGCTGTACTGGTGTTTGATGTCAGAGAAGGAGAAGATGGTCTCTCCATAGAGGCTGTTGGTATCTCCAGCAGGAGCCACATTGGTGCTCTCTGGCTCATCTTCTTCCACTTTCCTGAGAAGACACAAGGTGTGATGAGGACTACCTGAGGGACAGGAAGTGTGTGTAGGTGACTACCTGAGGGACAGGAAGTGTGTGTAGGTGACTACCTGAGGGACAGGAAGTGTGTGTAGGTGACTACCTGCACGATAAGGAAGTGTGTGTAGGTGACTACCTGAAGGACAGGAAGTGTGTGTAGGTGACTACCTGAAGGACAGGAAGTGTGTGTAGGTGACTACCTGAGGGACAGGAAGTGTGTGTAGGTGACTACCTGAGGGACAGGAAGTGTGTGTAGGTGACTACCTGCACGATAAGGAAGTGTGTGTAGGTGACTACCTGAAGGACAGGAAGTGTGTGTAGGTGACTACCTGAAGGACAGGAAGTGTGTGTAGGTGACTACCTGAATGGCAGGAAGTGTGTGTACATGAGGGGGGGGCAGAGGAGGGTGATGATGAGTCGCCACACCTCTGTACTTCTCTTCATGTCTCCCCACCAGATCTGAGACAGCAGAGCCTGGGGAGGGTAATACAGCATCAACACATTATCAACACAGTATCAGCGCATTATCAATGCATTATCAACACATTATCAGCGCATTATCAACACATTATCAACACATTATCAGCGCATTATCAACACATTATCAGCGCATTATAAACGCATTATCAACGCATTATCAGCGCATTATCAATGCATTATCAATACATTATCAACACATTATCAGCGCATCATCAATGCATTATCAACACATCATCAACACATTATCAGCGCATTATCAACGCATTATCAGCGCATTATCAACACATTATCAGCACTTTATCAGAACATCCTGCAGTTTGCTGTCTGAGGCTGGACTCACCTGGACTCCTCCGTGGCTGAAGAAGTGTCGAGCGTCGGCCACCACACCCATCTGCAGACAGGTGGTCTGACCCCACACTGCAGACTCTCTGATCAGCAGCGTGAACGAACGACTCTCATTACTCTGGTAGCACTTACTGAACACATCTACACACACACACACAGGTAGACACACACACACACACAGGTAGACACACACACACACAGGCAGACACACACACACACACACAGGCAGACACACACACAGGCAGACACACACACAGGCAGACACACACACACACACAGGCAAACACACACACACACAGGCAGACACACAAGCAGAGGTGCACATCAGATACTTAATGGAGATGAATAGTGTCAGTTGAGTCATGTGACCAGGTCTGTGTCATGTGACCAGGTCTGAGTCATGTGACCAGGTCTGAGTCATGTGACCAGCTCTGTGTCATGTGACCAGGTCTGAGTCATGTGACCAGCTCTGTGTCATGTGACCAGGTCTGTGTCATGTGACCAGGTCTGAGTCATGTGACCAGGTCTGTGTCATGTGACCAGGTCTGAGTCATGTGACCAGCTCTGTGTCATGTGACCAGGTCTGAGTCATGTGACCAGCTCGGTGTCATGTGACCAGGTCTGAGTCATGTGACCAGCTCGGTGTCATGTGACCAGGTCTTACCATAAGCCAGGTTCTCAAACCTCTGGGCCAGGTCCTTCATGGCCTGCTTGGATTCAGTCTCTGTCTCCAGCTTGGACATCTCCCTCAGCATGTTACAGCCACTCAGGGCACACAGGACAGACTCCCCAGCCTTACAGGACCAGAGAGAGGGGAGGGGGGGGGGGAGAGGGAAAGAGAGAGAGAGAGGCAGATGGAAGGAGAGAGAGAGGAAGATGAAGATGGTTATTGTTAAATCCAAAGACAGACAGGAAAAATCAAAAAGGTTGTTTGGATGCTCAGAACTCATTCACTTCCTGTGAGCCCGAATAACCCGGAAGTTATTCACCATCTCCCAGCAGTAGACAGCCATGTCGCTGCGGTTCTGCAGCACAGCCCAGATGAAGAGAGACGCCCAGGGGAAGACACAGCGCTCTGCCTTGTACAGGCAGTCTCCACGTAACAACCTGCTCATTTTCTGGAGGAAAAGAGGAGAGATAGAGGAGAGAGATGGATGGAGAGAAGAGAGGGGTGGAGAGGAGAGAGGGGTGGAGAGGAGAGAGGGGTGGAGAGGAGAGGGGTGGAGAGGAGAGGAGAGGAGAGGAGAGAGGGGTGGAGAGGAGAGAGGGGTGGAGAGGAGAGAGGGGTGGAGAGGAGAGGGGTGGAGAGGAGAGGAGAGAGGGGTGGAGAGGAGAGAGGGGTGGAGAGGAGAGAGGGGTGGAGAGGAGAGGGGTGGAGAGGAGAGAGGGGTGGAGAGGAGAGAGGGGTGGAGAGGAGAGAGGGGTGGAGAGGAGAGGAGAGAGGGGTGGAGAGGAGAGAGGGGTGGAGAGGAGAGAGGGGTGGAGAGGAAAGAGGGGTGGAGAGGAGAGGAGAGAGGGGTGGAGAGGAGAGGAGAGAGGGGTGGAGAGGAGAGAGGGGTGGAGAGGAGAGAGGGGTGGAGAGGAGAGGGGTGGAGAGGAGAGAGGGGTGAAGAGGAGAGGAGGGGTGGAGAGGAGAGGAGAGAGGGGTGGAGAGGAGAGAGGGGTGGAGAGGAGAGAGGGGTGGAGAGGAGAGGGGTGGAGAGGGGTGGAGAGGAGAGGAGAGAGGGGTGGAGAGGAGAGAGGGGTGGAGAGGAGAGAGGGGTGGAGAGGAGAGAGGGGTGGAGAGGAGAGGGGTGGAGAGGAGAGGAGAGAGGGGTGGAGAGGAGAGAGGGGTGGAGAGGAGAGGAGAGAGGGGTGGAGAGGAGAGGGGTGGAGAGGAGAGAGGGGTGGAGAGGAGAGAGGGGTGGAGAGGAGAGGAGAGAGGGGTGGAGAGGAGAGGAGAGAGGGGTGGAGAGGAGAGAGGGGTGGAGAGGAGAGAGGGGTGGAGAGGAGAGGGGTGGAGAGGAGAGAGGGGTGAAGAGGAGAGGAGGGGTGGAGAGGAGAGGAGAGAGGGGTGGAGAGGAGAGAGGGGTGGAGAGGAGAGAGGGGTGGAGAGGAGAGGGGTGGAGAGGAGAGGGGTGGAGAGGAGAGGAGAGAGGGGTGGAGAGGAGAGAGGGGTGGAGAGGAGAGAGGGGTGGAGAGGAGAGGGGTGGAGAGGAGAGAGGGGTGAAGAGGAGAGGAGAGAGGGGTGGAGAGGAGAGGAGAGAGGGGTGGAGAGGGGAGAGGGGTGGAGAGGAGAGGAGAGAGGGGAGGAGAGGAGAGGAGAGAGGGGTGGAGAGGAGAGGAGAGAGGGGTGGAGAGGAGAGAAGCATCAGAGTTAGTGTGTCAGAGGGTATTAAACCTCCACCTTCTCTGGCCCCAGGGGATCCATACCTTGGAGGCCCGACGCTGAGCTACACCATCCAGTCCCAGAGGAGCCAGGTAGAACGGCCGACACACACTGCCCAACAGGTCCTCCAGAACCCTGGACACCTGGCAGAGGAGAGGGGGATGGAGACAGGACAAGGGAGGAGAAGAAGTTCATACATTTACCATCTAAATCTATATTCGGTGCATCATTAAGAACATGACCATGACTGACCTTTGACCTTCTCGAACTCTACTTCAACTCTATCAGAAGCTCATTCCTGACCTCTGGTACTGTGAGCATAACCTCTGACCTCTGGTAGTGTGAGCATAACCCCTGACCCCTCACCTCTAAGAGGCTGAAGCGCTCATGTGCCACAGCGCTCCCCTGCGGGCCGTCCAGCAGGTTGGCCACAGACGGCACGGAGCCTGCACCTCCCATCCGCTCCTCCAGGTGGTGCTGCAGCAGAGAGTAGGCCAGCGTGCCGTCAGCCACAGACGAGTACAGCTGCTCCAGCCGGCCATACGTCAGGTAGTCCAGGATGTTGAGGCCGTTCTCCGTGAAGAGGCGCACAAACTGGGGCTTGTCGTTAACCAGAGCGTCAGTCATAGAGTCCTCCAAGTCCTCATACTGGGAGGGAGGAGAGGGAGGGAGGTTAGGCATCATCACTCAGACACTTCCCTCAGGAAGGGGGTGAGAGACAGGAGAGATGGAGAAGAAAGGGGAGAGAGAGAGGGAGAGAGAGAGGGAGAGAGAGAAAGAGAGCGAGAGAGAGAGAGCGAGAGAGAGAGAGAGCGAGAGAGAGAGAGCAAGAGAGACAGAGAGCGAGAGAGAGCGAGAGAGAGCGAGAGAGAGAGAGCGAGAGAGAGCGAGAGAGAGAGACAGAGAGAGAGAGAGCGAGAGAGAGAGCGAGAGAGAGAGAGCGAGAGAGAGAGAGCTAGAGAGAGGGGACAGAACAGACTCAAAGAGGCACAGAGATAGAGAGTTCTTCTTGTGACTGCTAGGTTACTTGTGGAGGCCCAGCCACGTGTCTCTCACCCTCCACTGGATGTCCCCGTTGAAGAGCTCACTCTTGGCGATGTCCACGCGATTCCACGTCACTGCTAGCTTCAGTTCCTCCGTGTTGGAGGCCGAGTCAGGGGAGGCCCGTTTACTGGCTGCCTCGCAGGAAAGACACACACACACACACACATCACTGAGAATGAGGACATGTACCAGGACAGGTATCATAAAGGATTGTCTTATCTTAACATGTAACACATCACTATCGCCCCCTGCTGGAGACTTCCAAGCTGCTCACCTCCGACCAGCGCTCTGAGGAGGACGGTGTCAAAGTCATCTGCCCCCTCCTGTTCCCCGTGGTGGATGGTGATCAGATCCCTGTTCTGGTGCACGCTCAGAGCCTGGAGGGGGAGAGCAGGAGGGCAGCGGGGGAGGGCAGAGGGGCAGCGGGGGAGGGCAGAGGGGCAGCGGGGGAGGGCAGAGGGGCAGCGGGGGAGGGCAGAGGGGCAGCGGCGGAGGGCAGAGGGGCAGCGGGGGAGGGCAGAGGGGCAGCGGGGGAGGGCAGAGGGGCAGCGGGAGAGAGCAGGAGGTCAAAGAATAAGAGGAGATCTTCCTCTTGTGTGTGTGTCTGTATGAGTGTGTGTGTGTCTGTATGAGTGTGTGTGTGTCTGTATGAGTGTGTGTGTGTGTCTGTATGAGTGTGTGTGTGTCTGTATGAGTGTGTGTGTGTGTCTGTATGAGTGTGTGTGTGTCTGTATGAGTGTGTGTGTGTCTGTATGAGTGTGTGTGTGTGTGTGTGTGTCCTCACCGTCTGTGTCCTCTAGAGCCTGGATCATATCAGGGTCCAGCGCTGTGCTGACCAGCATTTCCACATAGCTGCGGAACATCTCTCTCATCGCTCTGTTATTTAGACCTCCAGACACTGGGGATACTGGGGAGGACAGGAGATACACACACACACATACACACACACACACACACACACACATTGCACACAGTTACATATACACACACAAGCATGAAATTCCCTTTTGCTGAAGTGTGTGGACAAAATGGCTTATCGCTCTCAGTTCAGATAAAATAACACTTCATCAACCCACAGTCAGGGGGTGTTGGGGGGTGGGGGGGGTGGGGGGGGCGGGGGAGACTCACCTTCGTCCTCGCTGGCCGCCTCCTCAGATGAGTCTGACTCAGAAGACGATGGTGTTTCCTTCTGCCAGCGTTCCTCTTCTTAGGCGGAGGTTCTGCCTTCACCTTGGCCGGCTTGGCTTTGGGAGCTTTTTCTACTTTCTTCTCCACCACCCTCTTCTCCCTGGCCTTCCCTCGCTCCGAGGCTCCCCTCTCAATGGGCTCCGGGTCTGGCAGGACTCTTTTCTCCTTGGCCTTCAGGGTGGCCGCTGCTGCCTTCTCCCTCTGCTCCCTGGCCCTGGTTCTGTCCCGGGCCTCCCTGGGGACTGGATCCCTGGCTGGGACGCTCTCCTCCACCTCCACCCGGGCTGGGGCCTGGGAGCTGGGGTGGGGATGCCATCCTGGGGGGGAGCTTGTCTTCTGGAGGAGGAGGAGGAGGAGGAGGAGGAGGAGGAGGAGGAGGAGGAGGAGGAGGAGGAGGAGGAGGAGGAGGCAGACGTTTAGAGAGGCAGCTGGGCTTGCTAACCCTAACCCTATTGGCTCATGGGCCAGAGCATGTAGGCAGACCAGGTGAGTGAGACACAGGTGAGAGAGACACAGGTGAGAGAGACACAGGTGAGAGACACAGGTGAGAGAGACACAGGTGAGAGACACAGGTGAGAGAGACACAGGTGAGAGACACAGGTGAGAGAGACACAGGTGAGAGAGACACAGGTGAGAGAGACACAGGTGAGAGAGACAGGTGAGAGAGACACAGGTGAGAGAGACACAGGTGAGAGAGACACAGGTGAGAGAGACAGGTGAGAGAGACACAGGTGAGAGAGACACAGGTGAGAGAGACACAGGTGAGAGAGGACACAGGTGAGAAACACAGGTGAGAGAGACAGGTGACAGGTGCGTACCTCAGGGTGGGGGCGACGCGATGCCAGGGTCTTCGTGAACACACCCTCACATAGTCCTTTTTGTTGACGTTCTCCAGGAACTTGACGTAAAGACGCTGATATCGTCGCTTAGCGTCTCCAAAGTAACCAAGATACTGAAGAACAAAGAGCAGCCATGTTGACTCACTTTCATACCCTGACACACCATATGAAGAAGCTCCAGCTGAGACACTATGAGAACTGTCTACTACCAACAAGTAGGTAAAGGCTAGGTAGACAGACAGACAGACAGTCGTCATAGTAGACAGACAGACAGACAGTCGTCAAGGTAGACAGACCGACAGACAGTCGTCATGGTAGACAGACAGACAGTCGTCATGGTAGACAGACAGACAGTCGTCATGGTAGACAGACAGACAGACAGTCGTCATGGCAGACAGACAGACAGTCGTCATGGCAGACAGACAGACAGACAGTCGTCATGGCAGACAGACAGACAGTCATCATGGTAGACAGACAGACAGACAGTCGTCATGGCAGACAGACAGACAGACAGTCGTCATGGCAGACAGACAGACAGACAGTCGTCATGGCAGACAGACAGACAGACAGTCGTCATGGCAGACAGACAGACAGACAGACAGTCGTCATGGTAGACAGACAGACAGACAGGTCGTCATGGTAGACAGACAGTCGTCATGGTAGACAGACAGACGTCAAGGTAGACAGACAGACAGACAGAGACAGTCGTCATGGTAGACAGACAGACAGACAGTCGTTATGGCAGACAGACTCACATTGCTGGTGGCACAGAACTGTCTCTGGCCGTCCTTGATTTCTGGGCTGAACTTCTGCAGCAGAGCCTTCTGGACCCTCCAGATGGGAGGGGGCTCTCGCCCGGTCTGCAGAGCCATCTGCACCAAGGAGGAGGAGGAGGAGGAGGGGGGAGAGGAGGAGGAGGGGGGAGAGGAGGAGGAGGAGGAGGGGGGGAGAGGAGGAGGAGGAGGGGGAGGGGGGAGAGGAGGAGGAGGAGGGGGAGGGGGGAGAGGAGGAGGAGGAGGAGGAGGAGGGGGGAGAGGAGGGGGAGGGGGGAGAGGAGGGGGAGGGGGGAGAGGAGGGGGAGGGGGGAGAGGAGGGGGGAGAGGAGGAGGAGGGGGGAGAGGAGGGGGGAGAGGGGGGAGGAGGAGAGGGAGAGAGAAGAGAGCAGAAGGATGGAGAAGAAAGGGGCGAGGAGGAGAGTAGAGGGTAAAAAAGGAAACATATTGTCTTAGCATGGTGCTACACAGTAGAGCAGGGGTCTCCAATCCTGGTCCTCGAGGGCCGCTGTCCCGATGGTTCTAGATGTTTCCCTGCTCCAGCACACCTCCACAGAGCTTGATAACGACGCTTCATTAGAATCAGGTGTGCCGGAGCAGAGAAATATCTAAAACCTTCAGGACAGCGGCCCTCGAGGACCAGGATTGGAGACCCCTGCAGTACAGGAACAGCCTCAGCATGGTGCTACACTGTAGAGGAACAGCCTCAGCATGGTGCTACACTGTAGAGGAACAGCCTCAGCATGGTGCTACACTGTAGAGGAACAGCCTCAGCATGGTGCTACACTGTAGAGGAACAGCCTCAGCATGGTGCTACACAGTACAGGAACAGCCTCAGCATGGTGCTACACTGTAGAGGAACAGCCTCAGCATGGTGCTACACTGTAGAGGAACAGCCTCAGCATGGTGCTACACTGTAGAGGAACAGCCTCAGCATGGTGCTACACTGTAGAGGAACAGCCTCAGCATGGTGCTACACTGTAGAGGAACAGCCTCAGCATGGTGCTACACTGTAGAGGAACAGCCTCAGCATGGTGCTACACTGTAGAGGAACAGCTTCAGCATGGTGCTACATTGTAGAGGAACAGCCTCAGCATGGTGCTACACTGTAGAGGAACAGCCTCAGCATGGTGCTACACTGTAGAGGAACAGCTTCAGCATGGTGCTACATTGTAGAGGAACAGCCTCAGCATGGTGCTACACTGTAGAGGAACAGCCTCAGCATGGTGCTACACTGTAGAGGAACAGCCTCAGCATGGTGCTACACTGTAGAGGAACAGCCTCAGCATGGTGCTACACTGTAGAGGAACAGCCTCAGCATGGTGCTACACTGTAGAGGAACAGCCTCAGCATGGTGCTACACTGTAGAGGAACAGCTTCAGCATGGTGCTACACTGTAGAGGAACAGCTTCAGCATGGTGCTACACTGTAGAGGAACAGCCTCAGCATGGTGCTACACTGTAGAGGAACAGCCTCAGCATGGTGCTACACTGTAGAGGAACAGCCTCAGCATGGTGCTACACTGTAGAGGAACAGCCTCAGCATGGTGCTACACTGTAGAGGAAAGACAGCCTCAGCATGGTGCTACACTGTAGAGGAACAGCCTCAGCATGGTGCTACACAGTACAGGAACAGCCTCAGCATGGTGCTACACTGTAGAGGAACAGCTTCAGCACGGTGCTACACTGTAGAGGAACAGCCTCAGCACGGTGCTACACTGTAGAGGAACAGCCTCAGCATGGTGCTACACTGTAGAGGAACAGCCTCAGCACGGTGCTACACTGTAGAGGAACAGCCTCAGCATGGTGCTACACTGTAGAGGAACAGCCTCAGCATGGTGCTACACTGTAGAGGAACAGCCTCAGCATGGTGCTACACAGTACAGGAACAGCCTCAGCATGGTGCTACACTGTAGAGGAACAGCCTCAGCACGGTGCTACACTGTAGAGGAACAGCTTCAGCATGGTGCTACACTGTAGAGGAACAGCCTCAGCATGGTGCTACACTGTAGAGGAACAGCCTCAGCATGGTGCTACACTGTAGAGGAACAGCCTCAGCATGGTGCTACACTGTAGAGGAACAGCTTCAGCATGGTGCTACACTGTAGAGGAACAGCCTCAGCATGGTGCTACACTGTAGAGGAACAGCCTCAGCATGGTGCTACACTGTAGAGGAACAGCTTCAGCATGGTGCTACACTGTAGAGGAACAGCTTCAGCATGGTGCTACACTGTAGAGGAACAGCTTCACATCTGGCTAGTGACACGCAAGACACACGTACCTTCAGAGTCCGGATGTCCTCGACACGAACCACAAACTCGTCCCTCTCCCGGAAGATGCCCTCCCCCCCACTCTCGCTCTCGTCCTCCTCACTTTCGCCCACGATGGCCGCGTCCTCCTGCTTCTTAGCCAGGTGCAGGGACGTCACCTGAGGGGGCGGGGGCTCCTCGGGGGAGGCGGGGGGCTCCGGGGAGGGCTGGGGGGACTCCTGGGCCTGGGGCGGGGGAGTGGGTGCACGAGGGGGGGAGGAAGGATGAGGAGGAGTGGAGGAGGATGGGGGGAGGGTGGCTGGAGGTGGAGGAGAGGGGATGGAGGGCGGGAGGGGGCTGGGGGGACGGAGGGGGCTGGGGGGCGGAGACTTCTGCTGCTCCTGTTGTGGTTCCTCTTGAGATGGGAGAGGCGAGGGTAGGGAGAGGGGGGGGAGGGGGGGAGTGGGAGGCGGAGGAGGAGGGGGCTGGGGAGGGGGGTGCTGGGGAGGGGGGAGCTGGGGGAGAGGAGGATGGGGCAGGAGAGGAGGGAGACAGGGGGGGCTCTGGGTGGGAAGCTGGAAAAACAAAACACACAAACATCTGTTAACTGTTGTTTTTAAAGCAGTTTGGAACAGATCTGAGATCTGAGATCGTCTCTCTGGTCTGTACCTTCTAACTGTGGAGCTCCGAGAGGCTCCTGCTCCTCTTCCTCCATCTCCTTCTCTTCCTCTTCATCCTCCTCCCTGCCTCCCACCTTCCTCTCCTCCTCGTCCTCCTCCTCTTCCTCCTCTTCTTCCTCCCTCCTGTCTTCTCTCTGCAGCACGGCCGGCTCTGCAGAGGGGGGCTGGGTGTGCGGGGTGTGTGAGGTGGGCTGGGGGCTGAGGGTGGGAGGCTGCAGGGTGGGGGTCAGTGGCTCCTGCTGCTGGGGGGCCGGGGGCGGGGTGGGCAGGGTAGGGGCCAGCTGCTGGGGGGCCAGGGATGGCGGGGGAGGGGGAGGCAGGGTGGAGGGGATCTGAGGAGTGTCGTACAGGGCAGAGATGGCAGAGGAGATGCTCTTCTGAAGGTCCTGGTTCTTCCCCACTGAGTCTTCCTCATCTGAGGAGAAGGACGGCAGCGTCTCCAGGTTCCTCTTCAGCTCGTCATCCAGCCGCTTGCAGGGGCTTGGGCAGCCCCCCAAGGCCAGGCCCCCGTTCCCCTCGCCATCGCCAAACTGCGGCGGGGGAGGAGGGGGAGGCGGGGCTGGAGACAGGGGGCGGAGACCCCCGGGTTTGCAGGGTGAGGATTGGCCATTGCCAGGCTCCATTCCGGGGGGCATGTCCAATCCAGGAGGCCTCTTGCCTGACTTGAGGAAGTCCAGAAAGGAGGCCATGAAGGCACCACGGCTCTCTGAGTCTTTCTCCTCTCCCTGGGAGAGAGAGGGAGGGAGGGAGGGAGAGGGGGAGGGAGGGAGGGAGGGAGGGAGAGGGGGAGGGGGAAGATGGAAAAGACAGGAAAGGCTTAAATAACAAGAACATGTATTCAGTCTGTGATGGGAACAAAGTGACACTCCAAAAGGCCAAGGCCAGATCAACCTCCCTCCCTCCCTCCTTCCCTCCTTTTCCTCCCTTTCTCCCCCTCTCACCCTTCCATCCATGGCCTCCCCCTCCACTACGTCATTCATCATCTGGTTCTTCTGCTTGTTCTTGTCCTGGTTCCTGGCAGTGGCGTCCCCTCCGCAGGGGGCTCCAGGGCTGAGGCCCAGGGAGGGGGCCGACCCCACCGAGCCGTCTGACAGTGCGGGGTCCGTCCCAGACAGGGAGTCAGACCTCAGGAGGGCGTCGGTGGAGGACATGGTGCCGACTGGGAGCTTAATCTGGGACAGACACAAGAGGGTCACAACAACTCTGTGGTGACATCACTTACATGAAGTCCTTCATCAGACACTCTTATTTAAGTATCAAATTGTAAGTCGCTTTGGATAAAAGCATCTGCTAAATGAATAAATGTAAATGTAAAACAAATTATGAATTATACACAGTTATGTCAGGTCAGCCTATCCCAGAATCCCTAGCAAAGCTTACCTTGAGAGGCGGTATAGGTTCATGCTGTTGTCCTGAGTGCAGCTGATGCTGCTGCTGATTGAGATGATGCAGGGCTTCCTGTTCTTTACCTCCCATCTCCATAAACAGATCCTCTCTCCTCCCCCCTCTCCCCCTGCCTCCCCTCCCCCTCCCTCTCCGCCCGTCCACACCACTAAACCCTCCTAAACCTGCCCCAGGTACCCCCACTCCCGCTACCGCCCCTCCGGCTCCCCCTCCTCCCCCATATCTCCTATCATCCGGTGGGCCGTGTGCGGCTCCGGCATGGGCCTAATACGAGGCCGACCCCGGGGCCTCGGAGGCCCCTCTCGTTTGGGCTTGGTGGGCTTCCTGCCCCTCTTCCTTGGCCCATCCTGGGGCAGGAGGGGTGGGGGGCCCAGAGACTGATAGCCGGACGAGTGATAGAAGTCTAAGTCTCCCATGAGGGGGCTGAGGGCCCCCCCGACCCCTCCCCCGGCCCCTCCCCCGGCCCCTGGTTTCCTGCAGCTGGACACCAGGTCGGGCAGCAGGTCTGGGAGGCGCCGGCTGTTCAGGCGGATGTCTGCTGGCTGATCAGCTTTGTCCTCGTCATCCTCAAACTCGTACTCCTGAGCGTAGCTCTTCTTGGGCAGGGTGTTGGGGTCACGCCGCTCCTTCAGCAGGTGGAACGAGCTGGACTTCAGAAGCTTCTTAGGGCGGGAGGAGCAGAAGATAGGGGAGGTGAGGCCTCCAGGTCCGCTCCCTCCACCACCAGGTCCAGATGAGAGCTTCCCTCCGGCGCTGTTGGGGCCAGGCCCGGTCCCACCCATGCCCATCCCAGGACCCTGCGACTGGATCAGCCCCAGCTGCTCGGTGTTGACGGTGGAGGGCAGTTCATGGCCCTTCAGAGAGTCCAGGTCCAGATGCATGGGGTTGTTCCCAGGTTCAGACAGGCTATGGCAGTACTGCCCGTACCCCTGATCACCTCCGTGATGCCCCATCATGTCATACCCTCCTCCTGCTCCTCCTCCTCCAGCTCCATCCTGCGCTCCTTTCATCCCCTCCAGGCCCTCCTGACCTCCCTGCCCCTCACTCATCTCCTCCTGGCCTGGCCCGGCCCCGCCGGCACAGCTGGACTTGTAGTCCTCAGAGCAGAACATGTCCTCCATCCCTGGGAAAAAGGAACGATCCTCGTCCTGGAGGAGGGAGTCCGGGAAGCAGATGGAGGTCAGGGGGACGAAGCGGTTACTCTGCTGCCCAGGGCCGCTCTTCTCCCCTGGGCTGAACTGGTGCTGTTCCCCTCCCTGCTGCTGGTCCATGGAGCCCTGCTGAGGGGGCAGCTGGGAGGAGTGGGGCTGAGGCTCAGCCTGCTGCTGCTGGGCGTGGGAGGAGCTGGAGGGTGGGCCCATGTGGTGGGAGTGGGAGTGGTGGGAGTGGGATTGTTGGTGGTGGGGGTTGGGGTGCTGCTGCTGCTGCTGTTGCTGCTGCTGCTGCTGTTGTTGTTGTTGTTGTTGTTGTGGGTGGTGCTGGGACAGGTGGTGCATGTGCGAAGGAGTGGTCAGGCCCATGTCAGGCTCAGACAGGAAGGAGTGGAGCTCTGAAGCGGAGTGTTGCTGGGGGTGATGGTGAGAGGGGTGTCGCTGTTCCTGCTGTCTGTGACGCTCTCCACCTCCACCGCCTCTCCCTCTTCCTCCACCCCCTCCTCCTCCTCCTCCTCCTCCCCCTCTTCTCTCCTCCACTCCTCCATCAGTACTGGAGGTCTGAGACAGGGAACGCTCCAGCATGTCCAGAGATGACACCACCGAGCCCTGCTTGGCCTGGCTCTGGTCCTGCTGCCCGTGGCTGTAGTGAGCCGCAGCGGCCTCCAGAGCCTGGGACTGGAGTTGCAGCTGCAGCTGGGATGCCTGGCTCTGAGGCTGGGCTCCGTGTTTGCCTGAGCTGCTCATCCTCCCTCCGGCTCCCTCCATCATGCCCTGCTGGCTCACAGAGTGCTGCTGTTGGTGGCCTTCCATCTTGTTCCGGGTGGTGTGAGACAGCACAGACTGAAGCAGGTGAGGGGGTTGGCGGGACTGGTCGGTGGGGGAGTCCATCATGGAGGCCGAAGCCTGGGACTGGGAGTGTTGCTGCTGCCCAGCCTCGGGAGTCTTCCTTGGGTAAGCCAGCTCAGGACGGTCCTTCTTCTGGAGCTCCATCTGGCCGTGGGACTGCAGGTGGCCGTGCGAAGACACGTGCTGCAGTGCATGCTGGGAGTACATGTCTCCCCGCCTGTAGTGCACCACCGAACCCAGGTTGTCGTGGTGATGGAGGTGACCTTGCTCGGACCCGCCCCTTCCTCCACTGTTCCTGCTGCTTCGGTCGTTCCTCTGTTGCTGCTGTTGTTGATGTTGTTGTTGTTGTTGATGTTGTTGTTGTTGTTGATGTTGTTGCTGTTGTTGATGTTGGTGTTGCTTTTTCAGCGACATCTCCAACTGGTTGTCCAAGCCGGAGCCTGCAGTACCGCCCCCGGCGCTGGAGGTGGCACTGTGGGTGCGGATGACGCTCTGCAGGTGGTACCTCTCCTCAGAGCTCTTGTTCATCTCATACAGCCCCTTGCCTGGGTCACTGGCAGAGGGAACAGACTGGGCCTGCGGCGCCCCCTGCTGCTGGGACGACTGCTGGGGCTGCTGGGAGTGGTGGTGAGAGGGGGGCGGGGCCTGGGGGGTGGGGCTCGCCTGGAGGAGGTGCTGGATCAGGAAGTCATCTTCATCATCCACTTCCTCCTGTGAGCGCTGGGAAGCGACCCCCAGCATGGCGGCCTCGGACTTGGCCTTGGAGGAGGAAGGGTGGTAGGATTGGGACTGTGATCGGGGGGCCCTAGAGTCAGGGTACCCCTGAGGGGAGGCCATGAAGGTGGGGGACAGGACCGAGGACATGTACTTGTTGGAGGCCCCCCCGCCTGGGGACTGGGTGGGGCAGGCGGGGGCCGGGGAGTGCAACCCAGGACGAATGGTCCCAGGGTTACCAGAGGGAGAAGGGCTGGAGTCTGGAATGTGGTACGATCCTCCTCCACTTCCTGCTCCTCCTCCTCCTCTCTCATTGGCCATACTACCCCCGGCTCCTCCCCCTCCACCCGAACCGGAATTCCCACTTCCTGCATTCCCACTTCCGGCTCCGGATGCCCCTCCTCCTGACGAGCCCCCCGACCTTAAAAGGGCGGGGGAGTGGCCTGGGGCACCGTATCCTAGCGACGGGCTGCCTGCCCCGCCCAGCGAGGACGGGAGGGAGCCGTAGGCGGAGTCGGAGGCGTAGACGTCGGACGAGTACGACTGACTTCGTCCCCCCAGACCTCCGTAGCCTTTCCCCCCAGTCCCAGAGCTTAGATCCTGGGCTTGAGGGGAGCTGAAGCCCCCGTAGGACTGAGGGAGGTGGGACGTGGGGGGCTGGTTGGGGGAGTAGGACTGGGCTTGCTGCTGGGGGGGCGTCTGGCCGGTGAGGGCTGTGGAGGAGGTCTTTACGGGAGGCACTGGAGAACCGTAGCCAGAGAGGCAAGACTTGGGGAGGGGCTGAGGGGCGGATGTGGACGAGGTAGGGGGGGGTTGTTGCTGCTGCTGGGGGGCCGGGGGAGGAGGCGCAGGCTGGGGAGGAGGCTGCTGTCTTGAGGGGGCCGAGGTGGAGCTGGAGGTGGGGATGGAATTGGAAGGATGAGCCCCCGAGGCGGACGAGGAGGAAGAGGAAGTGGAGGAGGTTGATGAGGCAGAAGGAGGGGTGTGGGGGGTCCGGGAGGACGAGGCAGAGTTGGCCGAGGAGTACCCACTGCTGGAGCTGCTCTTGGAGGCCTTCCCCGTGCCCCCTGAGGAGGAGGAGGAGGAGTAAGGGGGCTGGATGATGGGGCGGTACTGCTCGGTGCGAGAGGAGGCCTTGTGGTCGGAGGAAGGGCTCTGCTCCCCCAGCGGGCTGCAGGCCAGACCAGCGTGCCGGTGCTGGGACAGCTGCTGGTAACTGGCTCCAGCACAGCTCAGGTAATGCTGCAGGGAGTGAGCGGCTGATGAGGACAGCTGGGCCTGGGACGGCGTGGGCCGCTGGTAGTGCTTGATGACACTGTCCTGACGAGGAACCGCTCGCTCCTGGGCTGAGTTAGACTGGGCCTGGGCCTGGGCCTGGGCCTGGGCCTGAGCCTGGGCCTGTGCTTGGGCCTGGGCCTGTGCTTGGGCCTGGGCCTGTGCAGAGGAGAACACTGAGGCGTTGTACAGCTGGGAGGACTGGTCCTGCAGCTGAGATGACAGCAGGTTGAACTGGTGTGACTGGAGGTGGCGAGCGGAGGACGCCTGGGCAGACGAGGCTCCGGTGGGATCCTGGCCCCCCCTGTAGGCTCCCCCGGGGCCCTGGGAGGACAGCAGCCGGTCAAACCCCAGGCTGGCCTGGGAGGGGGGCTTGATGTGAAGCAGGGGGTCGTGGGGGGATAGGAGGCCGTTGGAGGTGGGGCTGAAGGTGGGCGTGTCTTGGAGGGAGAGGGAGGGGGTCACCGAGGGGAAGGAACGGCTGGAGAAAGAAGCTGGGTGCTGATAGGCTGAGAGGGCTGAGGAGGAGGAAAAGGAGCCCGATCCAGGAAGAGCCCCGGAGATGAAGAGCTCAGCTGGAGCAGGTGTGTGCATCGCTGAGGAGGAGAGAGGGAGAGAGGAGCAGGAAGAGGGAGGAGCAGGAGGAAGGAGGAGCAGGAGGAGAGAGGAGCAGGAGGAGAGAGGAGCAGGAGGAGAGAGGAAGAGAGGGAGAGAGGAGCAGGAGGAGAGAGGAGAGAGGGAGAGATAAGACAAGCCCATATAAATCTGTGGAATCTGTCAAACTCAACAGAGGAACTGGTAAACTTGACTGTGCTGATTTTCCTCTGTAATAACAGCAAACACAAGACACCCAGAAGACAACCTTCTTTAAGGGGAATAATAATAATGTTAATAGTAATAATAATGTTAATAATAATAATAATTATGTTAATAATAATAATAATGTTAATAATAGTAATAATGTTAATAATAATAATGTTTATGCTTAATGTCTGCATCTACATCTGCAACCAACAGACACTGACCCTCCAACACACAAAAAACACACAAAAAACACACATACATACAACCAAGAACAGCAAATGTTGTTGACTTATGTCCCTGTTTAAATATCAACACATTTTAACGTAAATGTGCCCCAGCCCCACCTGTCTGCCAGGATGGTGTGCGGAACTGGGAGAGCAGGGAGGAGGCTGAGGGGGGAGGCTGGGGCCCACGGGACTCCAGAGCAGAGATCAGGTTCATGACGGAGGCGTCCGGCCCGGAGGTGCCAGCGTGATGCAGCCCCGTGTCAAACAGGCCTGACAGACCTGGGAAGCACACACCACAGGGGGGGGGGGGGGGGGGGGGGGGGGGCATCACAACACATTCCCCAGAAGAACAAACATGTTCCTTTCCCTCAGGGGTCTCCAACCCTGGTCCTCAGGGGCCGCTGTCCTGACAGGTTTAGATGTTTCCCTGCTCCTGCACACCTGATTCTAATGAATGGGTCATTATCAGGCTTCTGTTGAGCTTCATAATGACCCATTCATTAGAATCAGGTGTGCTGGAGCAGGGAAACATCTAAACCTGTCAGGACAGCGGCCCCTGAGGACCAGGGTTGGAGACCCCAGCTTCACCCAGATGCTTTGATCCAAAGGGACGTACAGGGCAGGGATTTGAATCTTCTCTTGATCAGCTGTGAAAAGCGTTAAAGCTGAACTAAAGTACCTCCTCAATCCTGCTCAGCCTGACTGAGGCTGAGGTTACGGTCCAGACATTCTTACTTTAACGATTTTGGTGGAAGAGGATTTGGGATTTGTAGCCAAAGCTGAATCATCACACTTTGATGAGACAAGCAGAATAGGATGTGTACAACAGAGGGTTGATGTATGTATGATGCACTACTACAGAGAGAGAGACAGAGAGAGAGACAGAGAGAGAGACAGAGAGAGAGACACGCACAGAGAGAGAGAGAGACCGAGAGAGAGACACACAGAGACGCACAGAGAGAGAGAGAGACCGAGAGAGAGACACACAGAGACGCACAGAGAGAGAGAGAGACCGAGAGAGACACACAGAGAGACGCATAGAGAAAGAGACAGAGACAGAGAGACAGTGAGACAAACACAGAGAGAGATAGACAGAGAGACAGTGAGATAAACACAGAGAGACAGAGAAAGAGAGAGTTCCAAGTATAGAAAGAAAAATAGGTCACTGGTATTAGAAGAAAATTCAGGTTTCCAAACACAGAACTGAATCCCAGGACAGGTTCACAAAAAAATCTATAAAGTATGATGCATGTTGACTGTGGCAACAACCTCATCCGTCATGCCGACAGCCTATCACAGAGGCAGGTGGAGGCACCTGCGTAATGTGAGTGACATTTCTCTCACCCAAACTCCGTCCAGCTGCTCCCCAAGCCCCGCCTTGGCCGGAACTCCCAGGGTGGTGATTGGTGGCATAGCCCTGCAGAGGGTGTGGTGTGCCGTAGGCTTGGCGATGGAGGAGTTCAGAATCTGGATGTGAGGATCTGGTGCTCCCATAGACCAGACTGGAGACAAATGGAAGGACAATTCAATAATTGATTAATTCATTTCACTTAATGATCTGCAATAATTGTTTTCCCCTTCTAACAAAGAGTGACTTCTTGAAGAAGACCTGGCGTAGACATTAGAAGATGCAAATTATTGGTCTTCTTTGATCACATGGATGTCTTGAAATTAACTGTGTTTTACTGTATATTGACAAACTCCTCAGACTACAATTGTGGACACCGTTTGTGTAATGAAGTACCAATGTTCACATTTCAAATAATTGTTTCATTATAATTCTGGATAAAATCCAATCCGCCTGATATCAACATCTAATTGCCACTCTGCCTGATACACTTAGAACACACATGGCTTGATTAAATCCTCCACAGGGATCATTATGATTGCGTGGGCAATTTAATTTAACTTTACGCATCTAGATTATGAAAGATTTGCACATGGCTTTTGGAAATTCAGGACTTTCAGAATGATTGCACCACTGATAAATGAAACTATTGCAAGATATGTGTTGGATTTATTCAGCTTTGTTTGACCCAAGGAAAAATGTGCTTCTCTGGTACAACTTGTCCATTTCAGCTGTGAAGGGAGGTTAATATGTGAGAGTGGCTCCAGGTTACAGCAGGCAGCAGTCCTTTACTGTTAGGGCTCCTCTCCTGAGGGGACATGTCTCTGTATCTGCTGGTTAAGGCTCCTCTCCAGAGGGGACATGTCTCTGTATCTGCTGGTTAAGGCTCCTCTCCTGAGGGGACATGTCTCTGTATCTGAGGGGACATGTCCCTGTATCTGCTGGTTAAGGCTCCTCTCCTGAGGGGACATGTCCCTGTATCTGAGGGGACATGTCCCTGTATCTGAGGGGACATGACCCTGTATCTGAGGCGACATGACCCTGTATCTGAGGCGACATGTCCCTGTATCTGAGGCGACATGACCCTGTATCTGAGGCGACATGTCCCTGTATCTGAGGGGACATGTCCCTGTATTTACATCTCTCTGGATAAGAGCATCTGATGTAATGCTAACCAAGCTAACTATGCTAACTAACAAGGCCTTACAAAGACGCAGAATTATTTTACATGTCATCACGCTGTCACTTGTGACTAAATATGTATCTAATCAATAAGAAATCAATAGAAAATCTATTTTAATATGAATATTTAATATTTCCCCGTCAGAACGACTCGTTACTTTGCTGGAAACTGACAGCGGTGTATCTTAACAATCAGAAGGCCTTGGTCTTTACACAGCCACGATACGAGCTTTTATATGGTTAGAAATCAACACTAAATCATGAATATGTTCATAAGATCCTAATATTCTGGGACAATGTTACATATTCAGGGTCATTATTGGTTTTCAACCATGTATTAGCTAACTAGCTCGCTAGCATTAGCCTAGCCTAGCTTCCAGATTGAATGCCTGTATTCATGAGTCTCATCAAATAATTCAAGTCAGATAAATGTTCATTTTTCTATCTTTCTTGGCATAATGATGACAATTAAACAAATATGCATTCGAGAAAATGTAGATGCACAAAGTGTTTTAATTATGTTAAATATGGTAAGTGACCAGCAGCTGATGAATGATCCTGCAGAGAGAATCTGGAGCTTTGATCTTTAGTACAATGTAACAATTTAACAGCAAAACTGTATAAGACTGTTACTTTGTTACAAACCTATATTATTATAATAAGCCTGTTACTATATTACAAACCTATATTACCCAGATAAGACTGTTACTTTGTAAATAAACTGGGGTTCACTTAAGATTTTCCCCCAATTCTGCTGTCAAGGCGAAAACTGCCTGAAAATATTGGGAGAACCAATTAAAATATATATTCACCCAATCAACCTGTTAATCTACCTGTATTGGGGGGAAAGGCCCAGTGGAAATGACAAAGGCAGTATGAGAGGCACTAATGATAACTCTCCTAAATGGACCACATTCATGTTCCCCTCCCCCCTCTCTCTCCCCCCTCTTTCTCCCCCCTCTCTCTCTTCCCTCTCTCCTCCTCCCTCTCTCTCCCCCTCCTCCTTCTCTCTGTCTCTCTCTCCCCCCCCCTCTTCCTCCCTCCCTGCCTACAGAAAACCGCGCATTGAGACTGTCAATCGAATTCCATGCATTTTCAAGAGACTGTCCCCCCACCCCGCCCACCCCCACGACACACACACACACACACACACACACACACACACACACACACACACACACACACACACACACACACACACACACACACACACACACACACACACACACACACACACACACACCACTTCATCAGTCTTCATAATAACACCACCATCCAGTAATCTGAGTGACAACCCGATGCTGGCAATAAGAAGGATATCTGTTGCGTTTCCCCAATTACGCCATCTAACGCATAAAGATCATCCTATTGTTGAGATCTATATAACATGCATGTTTTTAGGATGTTTTTATGATGCTTACCTTGCTTTAGCTGATCGTTCATAGCTCCATCCTGCTCCTGAACCCAGATCACCAAACCCTGTTCCCGGGTAATTTCTATCCATGGATGAGATCTGAGTGTCCCTGTATCTGAGTGGAGGTTCTGGACCAGGATCTGGACCAGGATCGGTACCAGGGGGGAGCCGTGTTCCCCTGTTCTAGATTAAAAACTATTTCCCCCGTTTCATAAGCAAGTCAAGAGTGGAAAACAGCATGTTGAAAGAGAAATGGAGGAGGAGAAAGAGGGGGGTATAGAGGGGTGGACTCCTCCAAAATCACTCTTCCTCCTTGCCTTGAATTCCTCCAGTTATCATTTCCACAGATGTAAATCCCCAAAGACACCATGCAGGAACATGATCACGTTTATACCGGTGATCAATAAATTGATAATAAACATCTGATCAAACACGTCCTTTCCTGCCGCCTCTTCCTCTTCCTCTCTCTCTCTCTATGTCTCTCTCCCTCCTCCTCTCTCCTCCTCTGTCTTTATTACCTCGATCAGAAAGATTGCTTTCGATAAGATACTTTTGTTTGAATATAATCTTGAAGTTCAAACCAGATGAATCTCCTTAATCAGAAATGGTGCTGTTCCTCCACTGCATATCTCCTTCCTCCCCCAGTCCTGTTCTGCTATAAGAGGCTACAGCTAAACACTGTCCACGCATCTAAATTAAACTGGCTTGATTTTAAAAAGCTTTGCTTTCCTCCTTCCAGCTCTTCAAGCAGTAGAAAAACGAATTTCAACGACGATAAACCGCGATGTAAATAAACCTTAACCGTGATGAAAATCCAGAAAGACGGTCAAAAGAGAGTAGGCCTCGTTTTTATATATTTTTAGTCATTTTCCTGTTCAGACGCCATGTTTGAAGGCGTCTCTGTCCCCAGTCTGTCTGTCCTGACCTCCATTCACCTACCCTGCCTGCTGACACACTGGGGTAAAAGACAATAAGACTTTATTTTTTTCACTGTAAAAAATAAAAATAAAAAATCATTATACTTCATGTGGAAGAATTTTTTGTTGAAATAGCACAAATGTAACGTAACGTATAAATAACACCTTTTAAATGCTCACATTTGATGAGATTTTTTTCAAATGAAAGATACGTGAATTAATAAAATACATAACCCCCCACATATATATTGCTTTATCTTTGGTAAAATATATATATATAAAAAATATATATATATATTTTAATGATTGTTTTCTTTTGGCGAGGGCTTGATTTTGTCTTATGGGATGAATTGAATAACTACTGGTTGATGGAGACCATTTGGTGTCATTGTTACTTTGCAGACAGATTCTTCCTCATGATGGATATTTGACAGAATGTTTTTCTTTCTTTTGCTTTATTCTGATATCTGACCGCCAAGTGGCGCTCCAGCCACCATGAGTCAGGCGGGGTTTTAAGACACCTGATTTGAACCAAATCTACATTGTGGGGTCGACCATCACTTGGACGCTGCTCCCATACCAAACCTTTTATTTAAACTAGCATATGTCTCAAGAAGTGATGACATGCTTCATAACAAGTGTGTTTAAAACCTCTGGGAGGCCGATAAAGACCTTGTGGTTAGAACACTTCTCAGTTTAGATACCAATGAAAACAGTTTATCAAACCAGTTTCATAAACTAACAAGTTGGTTTAGATGTATTTTAATAGTGTTGTATTTACTAGTTCACTTCATATGTGTTCAGTATCCAGGTCGTGACAGAAACGCTGATTGGCTGCTCTGGTTAAGTCCTAATGAGCACTAACGCCCTCTAGTGGCAACAGTCGATACTGTCCGCGTTCATCCTTAGAGCTTTGATTTACTGGTCCTTGACAGCGTCACTGTGCCATAATCTGTCATAATAAATCCAAGGTTTTAGCGACGCTTTGTTCAGCTGATACGACCTCCTTAAGAGTTTCAGACCTGTAGCATCTTTGAAATATCCACTTCTCAGGTTAGAAATAAGGGAGAGCATCATGTAGGATTGACTTTGACATTGGGAGGGGGGACAGATTTGCTGGAAAAAACGCTATCTTCTTTTTCACACTTTCAAAATAAAGGTTCCAAATGTACAGGGTTTTTTGTACAGGCACCTACGCCAATGCAGAGGATTAAGACAGATGAAAACTTGTGGTACCTCTGTCCATCTGGTACCTCTGTCCCTCTGGTACCTCTGTCCCTCTGGTACCTCTGTCCTGGTACCTCTGTCCCTCTGGTACCTCTGTCCCTCTTGTACCTCTGTCCTGGTACCTCTGTCCCTCTGGTACCTCTGTCCCTCTGGTACCTCTGTCCTGGTACCTCTGTCCTGGTACCTCTGTCCCTCTGGTACCTCTGTCCTGGTACCTCTGTCCCTCTGGTACCTCTGTCCTGGTACCTCTGTCCTGGTACCTCTGTCCCTCTGGTATCTCTGTCCTGGTACCTCTGTCCTGGTACCTCTGTCCTGGTACCTCTGTCCCTCTGGTACCTCTGTCCTGGTACCTCTGTCCCTCTGGTACCTCTGTCCCTCTGGTACCTCTGTCCTGGTACCTCTGTCCTGGTACCTCTGTCCCTCTGGTACCTCTGTCCTGGTACCTCTGTCCTGGTACCTCTGTCCCTCTGGTACCTCTGTCCTGGTACCTCTGTCCTGGTACCTCTGTCCCTCTGGTACCTCTGTCCTGGTACCTCTGTCCTGGTACCTCTGTCCCTCTGGTACCTCTGTCCTGGTACCTCTGTCCTGGTACCTCTGTCCCTCTGGTACCTCTGTCCTGGTACCTCTGTCCTGGTACCTCTGTCCCTCTGGTACCTCTGTCCTGGTACTTCTGTCCCTCTGGTACCTCTGTCCCTCTGGTAACTCTGTCCCTGTGATAGGTCAAAGGTCAGTCCCAGCTCTGGTGTCGTGTCTCCTGGATGCAGCTTGAACTCACAGCACTGAAACATTCATTATCCTTCTCTCTGCCCTGCCTCTCTCTCTCTCTCTCTCTCTCTCTCCCTCCCTCCTTCCCTCTTTCTCCCTCTCTCCCTCTCTCTCTCTCTCTCTCTCTCTCTCTCCCTCCCTCCTTCCCTCTTTCTCCCTCTCTCTCTCTCTCTCTCTCTCTCTCTCTCTCTCTCTCTCTCTCCCTCCCTCCTTCCCTCTCTCTCTCTCTCTCTCTCTCTCTCTCTCTCTCTCTCCCTCCCTCCTTCCCTCTTTCTCCCTCTCTCCCTCTCTTTCTCTCTCTCTCTCTCTCTTTCTCTCTCCCTCCCTAATAACCTTTGCGTTCCTATCCTCCTCCCCTCCCCCCTCCTCTCCCTGTCTCTCGCTGATCTCCCACCTGACCGCTTCAGCAGCCTCAGTCAGTCAGCAGAGCTTCAGCAGACAGCAGCCATGCCAGATTCTGAGATTGTGGTTCCTGCTCCCTGCCAGGTGATCCTGGACGACGCCAACAAGTGGTGAGTCTCACCGTTACAGCCAGGGACAGGTTAACATGTTGGACCTATAACTAACTAGAGGAGCTCAAGAACTTCATCACTAAGGAACGGGCTTCCAGGCTCCTCAACCACCTAATGTTCAGTTTCATGGGCGTATGTGAAGACTCCTCTGACACTAATACATTTGATGTTGTTCTGATTTCTGTTTGTATCTTGGAAGAATATTCCATCCTGTTGTAATCTGTGTTTAGCTCTTTGTTGTGTGTATTTGGAACGTTGTGTCATAGTGTTTTTATAGTAACATTGCTTGGTAGTGAATGTTGTCTTGTCATTCAGTAATACATGTGTGTGCTGTGTTGGATGTGTGTGCTGTGTTTGATGTGTGTGCTGTGTTTGATGTGTGTGCTGTGTTGGATGTGTGTGCTGTGTTTGATGTGTGTGCTGTGTTTGATGTGTGTGTGCTGTGTTTGAATGCATCAGGACTCAACATGTTACAGGATTATCTTTTTCTGGAGAGGATTACGACCATCTGACCATGCTAACACACACGCACACGCATGCACAAACACACGTACACCACAAAACACATACAAACATACGCACATACACACATACAGAACTCGGAGGCAGCTGCTCATTGTGAACCCCTCTGATTGGCTCCTCTTGACAGCATTCAGCCAGATGGGGTCTCCAGTTTAGACTCTGTAATGTGGCCTATTGCCTGTGGCCTGTGTGTGACTGAGTTGAAAATAGCCCAGCTGGGGTGACCTATAGACAAGACTGACGTCCTCTCTGTGCTGGGTCATGTTACCCTCCACACTCACAGACCTGCCCAGACCCCAGGGTGAGGGCCCCAGGGTGAGGGCCCCAGGCCCCAATAGCAGAGCTTAGTCTGTGTGTGTGTCAGTGTGTGTCAGTGGTCTGTGTGTGTGTGTCAGTGTGTGTGTGTCAGTCAGTGTGTGTGTGTCAGTGTGTGTCAGTGGTCTAACCTCAGCATGGTCTGTGTGTGTGTCAGTGGTCAGTGTGTGTCAGTGGTCAGTGTGTGTCAGTGGTCAGTGTGTGTCAGTGGTCAGTGTGTGTCAGTGGTCTGACCTCAGCATGTTCTGTGTGTGTCAGTGTGAAACAGAAGGGAGAGGAGAACTGCTGGGACCTGATGGAGGCCTTCCAGACCTGCGTGAAGACCCTGTCAGAGTGTTCCTAACATGGGCCAGATGATGGGGTCTGAACCCACACCTCCTCCTGCTGGGGTCTGAACCCACACCTCCACCACCTGCTGGGGTCTGAACCCACACCTCCTCCTGCTGGGGTCTGAACCCACACCTCCACCACCTGCTGGGGTCTGGATCCACACCTCCACCTGCTGGGGTCTGAACCCACACCTCCACCACCTGCTGGGGTCTGGATCCACACCTCCACCTGCTGGGGTCTGAACCCACACCTCCACCTGCTGGGGTCTGAACCCACACCTCCACCTGCTGGGGTCTGGACCCACACCTCCACCTGCTGGGGTCTGGACCCACACCTCCACCTGCTGGGGTCTGGACCCACACCTCCACCTCCCTCCCCCCCCCCTCCAGCATTCTCCCTGGCTACCAACTTGACATGTTCTTATACCTCCACTATCCCAGCATTCCCCTCCTAGCTGGTTGTTGTGGACTGTACCATCTACTCCTCACGAGCGGGGGTGAACAGCAAATACTTTCATACTCAGATGAGCTCTGGGCTCTCATAATGGGACTTATTAATGCTAATAGAAGTGTCTATATTTTACAATAAAGGCAGTTTTTGAATAAAGTTTGGAAATTTTGTTTTCTTCCTTACTACTGATATGAATTCATGTAGGCGTCGTTGGTTTTTAAAACTGACTTGTTTTACTGGAATTAAATATGTTTACATAATACCAATGACTATGATGAGACACTGTAAGAATCACGGGCACTTTGGAGGACGCAACACTTTTGAGATCTGAATTCTAATCAGTCAACAATCTTTCCCACAATGTTATTTTATCCATGAAATAGTAACAGAATCCTGCTCAATTCATTATTCTCAAATACAATTTTTTATGTGATGTGATACCTATAATCAAATCTCCACTGGCAGGTCATAATGCATAGCTGAAGCATCTTCTGAATTCCAGACCGTTTTAAACAGCTGTGTTAAGGGGTGCTGTGTTAAGGGGTGCTGTGTTAAGGGGTGCTGTGTTAAGGGGTGCTGTGTTAAGGGTCTCTGTGTTAAGGGGTGCTGTGTTAAGGGGGGCTGTGTTCAGGGGGGCTGTGTTAAGGGGGGCTGTGTTAAGGGTCTCTGTGTTAAGAGGTGCTGTGTTAACGGGTGCTGTGTTAAGGGTCTCTGTGTTAAGAGGTGCTGTGTTAAGGGTCTCTGTGTTAAGAGGTGCTGTGTTAAGGGGGGCTGTGTTAAGGGGTGCTGTGTTAAGGGGTGCTGTTACCACTGAGAAGGAAGCGGGTCCATCTGGTGCGGCTCTGGGAGCTGAATACTGAGACAAGCGCATTTCAGGGAGAGGAGGGAGGGGGGAGGGGAGAGGGGATGGAGGGGGGAGAGGGGAGGGGGGAGAGGGACCCGGATGCTGATGCGAATGAGACGAAGGAAGAGGAGAGAGAAAATATCGATTTACGGCAAGAAAAGCAGAGGATTGTAAAGGAAGAGGCCTGTTTCTGCGCAGTGTGTATTTAGGATCAGGGGAGAGGAGCAGGTGAACATTACTGTAGCTGTTAGTTTGAAGCAGTAAAGCGGTGAATGAATGATCTTGCTGCCGGGAGGGAGGAAACAGCAGAGAGGCTGAGAGGCTGGGATCCTCTCTGCTCGCAGAGGGAGGGGCGACACGGTAAAGATGCTGCTTCTGCCAGGATCACATCTTCTCTTTAAGAAATGTGCTGCACTGTGGCTACTAGACGAGACGGATCATTTCGCGTTGCAAAGAAACTTTAAAATGATTCGATTTTGACAGCAGCTGATAGACTGGATAGACTGGATAGACTGGATAGAGATAGACCAGGCTGAGGAGTCTCTGATGCTGTGTGATCCCAGCAGGTCCACCTGTGATGCAGGCCTGACACACTAAAGACCATCTGGAAACACGCCTGCATGTCTAATATGCCATTTAAATGCATCGATTGAGCAATTTAGTGATATAACATCTATTTAACAGATTATATTGGATGTTGGTGTAATTGTAATAGTGTAAATGTGTTTTATCACACTAAATCCTATCTAGAGGAGCTTCTGTTATGGACCAATACTCCCAATCCAGGATCTCAGAGTTTAGATTGTGACAGGACAGGGTGAAGTGTTTTTCCAGGTCTGATGGGTTTCTAGTCTCAGTCGGTGTCACCATATTTATCTCATGTTTGTGACTGTGCTCCTTTCGATATTCTACCTCTCCTTCGTCAGTTTAGATATCATTATATAGATGTCTGCTTTACCATCCTAAACCTAGAGAAAACCATTAGACTGACATGGATTTAGCCATTCATTTAACGATATTCCAGTACCCACGAGTTGTAACATTTGGGAACAAATGTCCCCTTTACCTTTAGAGTTCCCTGTATGTCCAATCTGTGTCAGAGAAGCCTGCATTCTAGAAGCCTGCATTCGAATACAATCTCAATATTTCATGATATCTTATATAGTATATATAGCATAGTAATCAGATAGGTTGCGTCCAGTAGGTTAACCCTAGTGTTAGTGTAGTCGTGTGTGTAGTATTGTTGGATCAGTATGAGTAAGGAACTGTCGCTGAGCCAGACAGCTCAGTATGTGGGGCCGTATAGACTGGAGAAGACCCTGGGAAAGGGACAAACAGGTGAGTTCATTACTGAACTAAACTCATACTTGAGAGTGTCTGTGATGCACAGTGTGTGTGTGTGTGTGTGTGTGTGTGTGTGTGTGTGTGTGTGTGTGTGTGTGTTTGTGTGTATGCTTGCCAATGTTGGTGTATGTGTGCCAGCTGTGTGTGTGTGTGTGATGCAGAGTGGATGTGTGTTGTCCCCAGCTGTGTGTGTGTGATGCAGAGTGAATGTGTGTTGTCTTCAGCTGTGTGTGTGTGTGTGATGCAGAGTGAATGTGTGTTGTCTTCAGCTGTGTGTGTGTGTGTGATGCAGAGTGGATGTGTGTTGTCCCCAGCTGTGTGTGTGTGTGATGCAGAGTGAATGTGTGTTGTCTTCAGCTGTGTGTGTGTGTGATGCAGAGTGAATGTGTGTTGTCTTCAGCTGTGTGTGTGTGTGTGTGTGTGATGCAGAGTGAATGTGTGTTGTCTTCAGCTGTGTGTGTGTGTGTGATGCAGAGGGAATGTGTGTTGTCTTCAGCTGTGTGTGTGTGTGTGATGCAGAGTGAATGTGTGTTGTCCCCAGCTGTGTGTGTGTGATGCAGAGTGAATGTGTGTTGTCTTCAGCTGTGTGTGTGTGTGTGTGATGCAGAGTGAATGTGTGTTGTCTTCAGCTGTGTGTGTGTGTGTGATGCAGAGTGAATGTGTGTTGTCTTCAGCTGTGTGTGTGTGTGTGTGTGATGCAGAGTGAATGTGTGTTGTCCCCAGCTGTGTGTGTGTGATGCAGAGTGAATGTGTGTTGTCTTCAGCTGTGTGTGTGTGTGTGTGTGTGATGCAGAGTGAATGTGTGTTGTCTTCAGCTGTCTGTGTGTGTGTGATGCAGAGTGAATGTGTGTTGTCTTCAGCTGTGTGTGTGTGTGTGTGTGTGATGCAGAGTGGATGTGTGTTGTCCCCAGCTGTGTGTGTGTGATGCAGAGTGAATGTGTGTTGTCTTCAGCTGTGTGTGTGTGTGATGCAGAGTGAATGTGTGTTGTCTTCAGCTGTGTGTGTGTGTGAGACGCAGAGTGAATGTGTGTTGTCTTCAGCTGTGTGTGTGTGTGTGTGTGTGTGATGCAGAGTGAATGTGTGTTGTCTCCAGCTGTGTGTGTGTGTGTGTGTGTGATGCAGAGTGAATGTGTGTTGTCTCCAGCTGTGTGTGTGTGTGTGTGTGTGATGCAGAGTGAATGTGTGTTGTCTCCAGCTGTGTGTGTGTGTGTGTGTGTTTGACCCCCCCCCCCCTGTGCTCCAGGTCTGGTCAAGCTGGGGGTCCACTGCATCACAGCTCAGAAGGTGGCCATCAAGATAGTGAACCGGGAGAAGCTGTCTGAGTCCGTTCTGATGAAGGTACAGACCACTGCTAACAGCAGCACAACTTTCATGGAGATGATTAGAAATGGAACTGGGCTGGAAGTAAGACTTCCTGTTTGTTGTTTATTGTTGTTTATGCAGGCAGGCAGTACCAGCTCCCCAGATAACTGGGTCATCTCCACAACATTCAGTTCCAGTAGCTCAGTTGAGATAGGTGTTCTGTGTTTGCATTTCAAATCTAACTCAATTACAATCGTGTCTCTTTTCTCTGTCTTTTGTAAAGGTGGAACGAGAGATTGCCATTCTGAAGTTGATTGAGCATCCTCACGTGTTGAAGCTCCATGATGTTTATGAGAACAACAAATACCTGTGAGTCATTCAAGAGCCAGACTCTGCCACTGTGAGTCACATGACTCCAAGGATTGAATGGATTCATCTTCTCGATCACTCTGCTTGTCTCCCTGTCTCCCTCTTTTTCTCTCGCTCTACCTGTCTGTCTTTGTCCACCTGTTTCCTCTCTCTCTCTCTCTCTCTCTCTCTCTCTCTCTCTCTCTCTCTCTGTCTCTCTCTCTCCCCCTCTCCCTCTCTCTCCCCCAGGTACCTGGTGTTGGAGCATGTGTCTGGAGGTGAGCTGTTTGACTACCTGGTGAAGAAAGGCAGACTGACTCCCAAGGAGGCTCGGAAGTTCTTCAGACAGATCATCTCTGCTCTGGACTTCTGCCACAGTCACTCTATCTGGTAAGGACCCTGTCACATGACCCTGTCACATGACCCTGTCACATGACCCTGTCACATGACCCTGCCACATGACCCTGTCACATGACCCTGCCACATGACCCTGCCACATGACCCTGCCACATGACACCCACATCAAATCAAATCAACATTTATTTGTATGGCCCTTTTTACAAGCAATGTCACAGAGGGCTTCACATATGCCCATAGAACTGCCCCTCAACCAACCTAAACCCTCAAGGAAGACAAGGAAAAACTCCCAGGTGTGTATTAGTGCTAGTGTGTGTTAGTGATGCTGGTAGCCTTGCCTGCCTGCAGCCACAGAGACCTGAAGCCAGAGAACCTTCTGCTGGATGAGAAGAGCAACATCAGGATCGCAGACTTCGGTATGGCCTCCCTGCAGGTGGGAGACAGTCTGCTGGAGACCAGCTGTGGGTGAGTCTGTCTGGCTCTGAGACACACACCTGGTTCAACACCTGGACACACACACCTGGACACACACACCTGGACACACACACCTGGACACACACACCTGGACACACACACCTGGACACACACACCTGGTTTCACAGCTGGATACACAGGTGTGTGTGTGTGTGTCAGGTGTTTTGTACTAGTCTGTCTCTGTCTGTTTTTTTTCAGATCTCCTCACTATGCGTGTCCGGAGGTGATCAGGGTAGGTTCTGCTCACACCTGCTCACACCTGCTCACAGCTGCTCACACCTGCTCACACCTGCTCACACCTGCTCACACCTGCTCACACCTGCTCACACCTGCTCACAGCTGCTCACACCTGCTCACACCTGCTCACACCTGCTCACACCTGCTCACACCTGCTCACACCTGCTCACACCTGCTCACACCTGCTCACAGCTGCTCACACCTGCTCACACCTGCTCACACCTGCTCACACCTGCTCACACCTGCTCACACCTGCTCACACCTGCTCACACCTGCTCACACCTGCTCACACCTGCTCACACCTGCTCACAGTGCTGTCACTCAGTCTGCCTCCTTCACCTGTTCAAGCTCAGGACCATCAGGACGCTCTGTGTTTCTCTCCCCTCTGTCCCTCTCTCAGGGGGAAAAGTATGATGGCCGGAGAGCAGATGTGTGGAGTTGTGGAGTCATTCTGTTTGCTCTGCTGGTGGTGAGTGTGCCACACACACACACAAACACACACACAGACACACAAAGAAGACACACTAAGACACACACACTTCCACATCAGTACATTCTCCTAAAGGACAGTGTGGGTGTTATTTCAGTATCTGTATGAATCAAAGACGACCTTTGACATCCCTCCCTCCCTCCCTCCCTCCCTCCCTCCCTCCCTCCCTCCCTCCCTCCCTCCTGTAGGGGGCGCTGCCGTTTGACCATGACAACCTGCGTCAGCTTCTGGAGAAGGTGAAGAGCGGAGTGTTCCACATGCCTCACTTCATTCCCCCAGACTGCCAGGCTCTGCTCAGGGGCATGATAGAGGTCTGCCCGGACAAGAGACTCACGGTACCACAACCAGTACACAACCTCAACTTGAGTAGCTTACATATCTAGTAATGTCTAGTAATGTAATAAGTATAAAGTATACAAACTACATTAACTATGTATCTAGTCACGTCATGATTTATTGTAAACTACACCAACAGAAAAACAACATATTCTCTCATTATCCCAAACGAGCCCACCCTACCATATGATCTGTGTGTGTGTGCATGTGTGTGTGTATGTGCATGTGTGTGTGTGTGTGTGTGTGGTGTGTGTGCATGTGTGTGTGTGTGTGTGTGTGGTGTGTGTGCATGTGTGTGTGTGGTGTGTGTGCATGTGCGTGTGTGTGGTGTGTGTGCATGTGTGTGTGTGGTGTATGTGTGTGTGTGTGTGTGTGCCCCTGCTGAGAGAGTTGTGTACACTCGAGGCTGCACCATCTGCCCTGGACAGACAGTACTAATCAATCTTTCTGCCTCTTACAGCTAGATGCCATTCAGAAGCACACATGGTATCAGTGAGTATCTATTAGTTTGACCTGACTCAGATGTGGATGGACGCTCACCTCAGACTGTACAGACAAAGAGATACGTGTGTGTTTGGTTGTTAATGAATATACTTTCTACTTCTGTGTGTACCTGTGTGTGTCTCCCTGTGTGTGTGTGTCTTCTGTGTGTGTGTCTCCCTGTGTGTGTCCTTGTGTGTCTCTGTGTGTGTGTGTCTCCCTGTGTGTCTCCAGAGGGGGTCGTAATGAGCCCTGCCCAGAGCAGCCCCCCCCTCGGCGGGTGTGTGTGGGCCGTGTTCTGTCCCTGGCTGAGCTGGACCCTGATGTCCTGGACAGCATGCACTCACTGGGCTGCTTCAGAGACCGCAGCAAGCTGACCAGGGACCTGCAGAGTGAAGAGTACGCTGGGGGGGACATAAGACATGGGACATAAGACATGAGAGACATCACGTCCTGACTGTCTGGCTTTCCCCTCCCCTCTCTCCTCCTCACCTCCCCCTCCTCCTCACCTCCACCCTCCTCCTCCTCTACATTCCCCCCCACCAGGGAAAACCAGGAGAAAATGATCTATTACCTGCTGCTGGACAGGAAGGAGCGTTACCCTAGCTACGAGGATGAAGATTTGCCTCCACGTAATGACGTGGGTCAGTCAGCAGGGGGCAGGAGTGAGCCACCCCTCTCTTCCTCTCCAGACCAGACTCTCCAGTCTGAGTCTGCCTGTCTGTCTGAATCTGTCTGTGTGGGTCTGAGTCTGCCTGTCTGTCTGAATCTGTCTGTGTGGGTCTGAGTCTGCCTGTCTGTCTGAATTTGTCTGTGTGGGTCTAAGTCTGCCTGTCTGTCTGAATCTGTCTGTGTGGGTCTGAGTCTGCCTGTCTGTCTGAATCTGTCTGTGTGTATGGGTGTGTGAGGTGTGTGAGGTGTGTGTGTGTGAATGTGTCTCAGTTAGATGGGACTGTAACTGTGTTAGGTCTCTGTGCTCCCTCACCTTGCTGATGTGTGTGTGTGTGTGTGCGGCTCACAGCTGACCCCCCCCGGAAGCGTGTGGACTCCCCCATGCTGAGCCGTCATGGCCGCTGCTGGCCAGAGAGGAAGAGCATGGAGGTATTGAACGTCACAGAGCAGGGGTCTCCTACCCCGCCCCGCAGGGCTCTGGACACCGCGCATAGCCAGAGGTACACACACACACACACATGCATAAACATACTCTTTCACACACACACACACACACACACACACACACACACACACACAAACTTACCTACATACACACACATATACTTAAAAAACGAACACACTTTGATTGTCCATGTTTCCTCTGCTGTGTGTGTGTGTGTGTGTGTATCCCAGGTCCCGGTCAGTCAGCGGGGCCTCCACCGGCCTCTCCTCCAGCCCCCTCACCAGCCCCAGGGTAAGAGCTCCTCCCCCCTTCCTCCCCCCCTGTCTCCCCCCATCAGCCTGCTGTCTCACAGCCTCCAGATCAGCTGGCTGTGTCTGATCATCATGAACCAGGCAGCCAAATCATTCAGATCAGCTCCACTCGTCAGCCTGGCTGTCTGACTCCACCTCTCACCTCATCACATCAGACATCACTGGCCTCTCCACAAACAGCCCGGATCAGACAGAAGCAAGAGAGAACCTAGCTCACAACACTGAACCAGAAGTGATGCCCTGCATGGCTGCTGCTCCTTCCTAAAGCCTCCTGCTGTTTCTGTCCACACTGTCAACTGTTCAATAATGACACAGGAAAGATCATGAAGTAGCTGTAGTGAATGACTGTGGTTAACGATGCACAGTCGCTTCCTGTCACATGATCACTTTCAGAACTCACTCTGTTTCCCTCTTCAGTCACCCATAACACTCACCTCCATCCCTCTCTCTCTCTCTCCATTTTCCATCCCTTCTTTTTCTATTCTTCTCTTCCACACCTTCTTCAACTCCACCTCCCCAACCCCAGTCCTATCAGAGCCCTGTCTTCACCTTCAGCCAATCAGACGTCACCTCCGCCACCTCCCACCCCAAGGACACGCCCAGACCAGGGAGTTCCACGGCGCCCCGCCCTGCCCGCGCCACAGAGAAGCTCAAGCACCCGCAGAACCCCAAAACTCAGACCCTGCCCACCAAGGGCCCCTCCGATCGCCCCCACCTCCAGCCCATCAAGTCCCTCCCCCTCCACAACTCCCCCTCCCGCTCTCCCTCCCCCTCCCCCCTCCTCTCCCCCATTCCTCGCTTGTTTTTCTTCCCCTCTCCCTCCGTTCTCAAGTCTGTCACCAAGACTTTTTATTCCAACTCTGGCCACTCTGTGTCACAGGTCACCCCGCAGGGCTCGCCTCTGCCTACGCCCCTGGGCACCCCTGTCCACCACCCCCACCACCCCTCCTCCACCCCGCCCTCCTCCTCTTCCTCCTCCTCTTCCTCGCGAGCGGAGGGAGGGGGCGTGGGCTCTCTCTCCCTCACCCCGCCCTCCAGTCCAGGAGGGGGCGGCGGCATGGCGGCCAGTAGCTCCGCCCACTGGAGGACACGCCTCAACTCCTTCAAGAACAACCTGCTGGGGTCACCGAGGTTCCACCGGCGCAAGCTGCAGGGTGAGAGGTCAAAAGTCGTGATGAAAAGGTCAACAGGGTTTCCTGTTGAAGCTGTGTAGCAATGATGCTGACTGATGTGAAGGAGGATAGGACAGACTGACAGTGATAACAGACACACTGGATACAGGACAGACTGACAGTGATAACAGACACACTGGATACAGGACAGACTGACAGTGATAACAGACACACTGGATACAGTACAGACGGACAGTGATAACAGACACACTGGATACAGTACAGACTGACAGTGATAACAGACACACTGGATACAGGACAGACTGACAGTGATAACAGACACACTGGATACAGGACAGACTGACAGTGATAACAGACACACTGGATACAGGACAGACTGACAGTGATAACAGACACACTGGATACAGGACAGACTGACAGTGATAACAGACTGGATGTTTTTTTCTTTTGAACCAAACTGCTGCTAGTTGTTAATGTTTTCTGTCATGGGGGGGGGGGGTGTGTCTGTGCTCCACAGTTCCTACTTCTGAAGACATGTCCAGCCTTACCCCAGAGTCCAGTCCTGAGTATGATCACACACACACCTCCACACACACACACACACACACACACACACACACACACACACACACACACACAACACACACACACCTCCACATACACTCACCTTCACACACACGCAGCCACACACACCCTCACTTGTACACATGTTTGCCCATTTTAAATTGTTACCGTGTGTGTGTGTGTGTTCCTTCAGGCTGGCTAAGAAGTCCTGGTTCGGGAACTTCATCAGCCTGGAGAAGGAAGAGCAGATCTTCGTTATGATTCGAGATAAACCTCTGAGTTCAGTTAAAGCTGACATTGTCCATGCCTTCCTGTCTGTGAGTAAACCTGCCCTCTCCCCTCCTCCCTCTCTCCTCTCCCCTCCTCCCTCTCTCCTCTCCCCTCCTCCCTCTCTCCTCTCCCCTCCTCCCTCTCTCCTCCTCCCTCTCTCCCCTCCTCCCTCTTTCCCTTCCTCCCTCTCTCCTCTCCCCTCCTTCTGTCTCAGTTCATAGAGCTAAGCCGGTGCCGGTGGTGTGACTGTGTCTCTCTCTACCCCCTCACCTCCTCCCCTCTCCTCTCCTCCCCTCCCTCTAGATCCCCTCCCTCAGTCACAGTGTCATCTCCCAGACCAGTTTCCGGGCAGAGTACAAGACCTCCAGCGGCCCGTCGGTCTTCCAGAAGCCTGTCAAGTTCCAGGTGGACATTGCCTTCTCCGAGGGTGAGCGGGAGAGGGAGGGCAAGAGAGAGTCGGGTATCTACAGCGTGACATTCACTCTCATATCAGGTCAGTTGGGCTTCTGAGCGCTGGGGTGACAGACACACATTATTCACAGAGGATTGAAGTGATGCTGTTTGGTGAGAAAGTAGGGCAGATTTGGCACGGGTCTTTTGACTTCGTGTGTGTGTGTGTGTGTGTGTGTGCATGTGTGTGTGTTCAGGTCCTAGTCGCAGGTTTAAACGAGTGGTGGAGACGATTCAAGCTCAGCTTCTGAGCTCTCATGATCAGCCAATGGCGCAGGCCCTCTCCGGTGAGCCCACCACCCCCCCACACCCCCACCCACACAAACACCCTCACCTACAACAGAGTCACTTGACCTCCCCCTCCCCTCCTCCTCCTCCTCTGACCCTTTCCCAGATGAGAAGAACGACCGGCCCCATGGGACCCCCACCCGCCAGAACTCCCGACGCTCCGAGGGTGGGGGCGACCGCTGCGAGTGGGGCGAGCGGGCAGACGGAGCAGGGATCGGAGGCAGCGGGGGGGTCCTCCAGCGCCGGGGCTCCGGGAAGGAGAGGACACGTCTACTGTCCTCCAATGGGACGCAGTCTCAGCCCTAGGACACAGGAAGCAACGGCCCACAAGACAGGAAACGGGCGGAAAACATCACCAGGAAAAAAACAAAACCACAAACTCATCAGCTGAGAGCGATCTGGTCTGTGCTGCTTCCAGGATGAAGCTTTTTCTCACCACGTCCATTTTAAAAAGCCTCGTCCTTCTTAAGGAACCAATATTACGATAGAAATTGCATTCAAACTACCCACACATCCGCTCAAACGGACATCTAAGTTGACCCACTAGATCCAGTAGGGATCCTGCTCTGGAATTTAAAAAAGAAAATGTATATGAATCTTTTCCGCGACTGCAAGAGGTTTGGTCTTAGTCCCAGATGAGGTTAGGATTCCAGAACGCTTAGCTGCATGCTCCTTATCAGGTCTGGAAGATACAGGCCACCATGTTGTTTCTAGTTGGCTTGGGCGACATTTCATTCGCAATATTGCATCTAAAACCAAAACTAAAAAACAGGCTCATAATTCTGGGGTAGATTTTAGAAATAATGCCCTTTCTAACCCGTCAAACCCAGCCAATAGCAGCCCTCCTACAGGAAACCTTATTAAACCCACTGTAAGTAGACTATCTTTAAGCCATTGAGAGTGTGAGAGGACAAAACAAAATGAATATAAAGAACAAACAAAGAAAACAATCTCCACCTACATCATCTCTGGATGTTTGGACCTGCTGACACTAATGAATGAGTCAATAAAACACCAACAGCTCTGCTGAGAAGGGGGACAGCTGTCCCGGGCCTAGCGTAGCCTAGCGTAGCCTAGCTACACATCGGCCTCTCGCTATAAAAAAATACAACAGTTAAGCTAACTAAGTGAATGTGAACAAAAATATTTTTTTATTTTGTTTTAATTAAGATTATTTATTTATTTATTAGTTTTTCAAGGCTGTCAACTGAGAAGAAGAAGAAGAAGAAGAGGGTGTTTTGGCGTTGAGCTGAGCTCAGGCCTCACGAACAGCAAAGAAACAAGCAACATGTTTTTAATATTTTCTTTTTTGAAACTCAGAGACATTACAAAGGCTTGTGCGTTGGACAAGCTTGCTCTGAAGAAGATTCAAAGTATTTTTTGATTTTAAAAAGAAATATGAAAATATATATATATAAAAAAAAAAAACATTTAAAACAAATACACAAAAAAATGACATTGTGAGCGAGCAGTTCATTCACCTGCTGGTGTGAGTCTCAGAAGCTTCTGAGCTTCTCTCTGCTCTCCAGGACTCATGCTGTGACTCAGAACTTCAACATTGATCCATGGTCATGTGACTTGAAACTTCAACATTGATCCATGGTCATGTGACTCAGAACTTGAACATTGATCCATGGTCATGTGACTCAGAACTTGAACATTGATCCATGGTCATGTGACTTGGAACTTGAACATTGATCCATGGTCATGTGACTTGGAACTTGAACATTGATCCATGGTCATGTGACTTGGAACTTGAACATTGATCCATGGTCATGTGACTCAGAACTTGAACATTGATCCATGGTCATGTGACTCAGAACTTGAACATTGATCCATGGTCATCGCCATCATGCAGGACTTCTAGTTCCTTCTTCCTAGTTAAACCTGGACTTTGCAGCAAGGGGAAGCGTGTGTCCCAGTCTTCAGCAACAAGCCAAGTAACCAATTCCTTCACCACTCATATCAGTAAATATCATCGTACTGGGAGACCAACGCTGTGTCTTCTGAAGTTCATGTCCTACTGTAGTATTATAAGATACAGAAGTTACTCATAACCAGTCTTCCATACTGCTCAATATGCAATGGATGCAGCTGAATGTCGCCAGCAGGATATGACATCATTTGTCTGAAGCAATTAGATCCTTTCCACGTGTTCATTTATTATATTTATTTTCACAGGCATGTATCTTACAACCAAGAGAAATATATCAGGAACTATTATAAGCGATAATTCTTCCTATTTTTCGTTTTTTGTCATGAACATCGTCATTTGGTTTCTCCTATCGCGGCTTGAAAGTACCATTCCCAAACGCTTCTGTCTGTTTTCCTCCTGGCACAGCTGCCGTGGTTACCGGTGGTTACCGGTGGTTACCGGTGGTTACCGGTGGTTTCTTAGTTCCCCAGTAACCTGCCCTGCTTCTGAACATGGGAAAAAGTCACAGTGGTCCTCAGCTGTATGAATGCAGGGACATAATTATACACAAACAACGGATGTATGTGTGTACATATTTCACATACTAGAAAGATAATATGTGTGTTTGTGTGAGTGTGTGTGTACATATAACACACACTAGAGCAGTGTGTTTTTCTGTCCTGTTGACAGTAAACTGAAGCAGGACAGTCGTGCATCAACAGGCTGGATGGAGGGAAAGGAAAAGACAACAAACCAACATTACAGACAGAAAACAGATGATATATCTTGAACCCCATCAGTCCCCCTCTAACCTGCACACTCTGTCCCACTAACATCAGACGCTTGCTAATTCTACCTGTCTTGTTTCTTGCTAAGTCCCTTATCTGCCCCCACACACCCTTGATGCCTCCACCTCTCTGATGTGAGGGCAAGAGCACCCCCTATCTGCCCCCACCTCTCTGATGTGAGGGCAAGAGCACCCCCTATCTGCCCCCACCTCTCTGATGTGAGGGCAAGAGCACCCCCTATCTGCCCCCACCTCTCTGCTGTCAAGGCAAGAGACACATCCTCTGTGGCTTCACTGTATTCACTTTATGATTACTCACCTTCATCATCATCTTCATCATCATCTATGTCACCACCACCATCATCACCATCAACTTTACTCTAGCTAAGATTGTAAACTATTCTCCACTCTTAAGGGTCAGTAGAATAAGGTGTTTAAAAATGTCTGTATCATAATTTAAAAAGTGCACTATTATAACTAATGCCTGTGAGTAAAAAAGATATATTATGGTTGAATTGATGGTCAAACTAAAGAGACATCCACCTTATTGTTATGATTATAATAAACTCTGAAAATCTGTGTGTTCAGTATTTTATTGACATGATTTACACATAAAACAATATAACATAAGATAATATAAATTCCGTAAAAAAATAAACAATTAAAGCTTCGGAATTTTAAATAGAGAAACTTCACCGGAAGTTGCTGACCTGGTCTCGTCGTGTTACTATGGTTACTTTCCTTTATAAAGTCTGCTAACACCGGCCTTGATGAGCTTTACTCTAATCAGTTTTGCCATGAAAGTGAAGTTTTCGGCTCTCTGGTGTTGCTAAACATGTACAAATGAAGTGAACGGATTTGATGGGCGACAGAAAAAATATTTGACGTATGAAAGTGATGAAAGTGGAAGGTGTTGGAGCATGACTGGAGCAGGCTGCTGTTAGCTGTGTCCTCCATCCCCCCTCCGCTGCGAGGGGCGGTCCTGGAGCCGGGAGAGACTACCAGGGAGAGAGACTACCAGGGTCTCAGTCTACCGAAGGTTAACCATCAGTCTGTTGTCTAACTAAACGGAGAGGAGACACGGTGATCGGTGAACCGGAGGAAGAGTTCATCATCTTCAGTCGAGCTGCTCAGAGTCGCAGGTTTATTCTGCTCATTCCCCTCTCAGGTATGTTGACATGTTGACCAGATGGTTTATTAGAAGGTTGAGATGTTTGAGATGATCAGTTGTAAAGTGGTGATCAATGGTCATCTGGATCATTTAGATCAGGATAACATGGCTTCACTGTAGCTAACAGGACCAGTTTAGATCAAGTTAGGAAGGCAGATTCACCCACATACTTCAGGCTCACTAGTCAATGAGTGTTAAAACAGTATAATGAAGTTTAAAACAGTATAATGAAGTTTAAAACAGTATAATGAAGTTTAAAACAGTATAATGAAGTCTAGGTTTCAGTCATTTTAGCCCACATGCAAGCTGAATAGACACATAGCTAGCTAGGTAGCCAGTTAGCCTTGAAACTGAAACTAGCTAGCCATCTTGAAAACACTGTTTTAGTAGATTGCAAAAATGTACTGGACTAACTAGACTAGACTAACTAGACCAGATTAACTAGACTAGACTAACTAGACTAGACTAACTAGTTCCCGTTCTAGCAGAATGTTCTCAGTTATAATCTCATTCAGCCCTACGGACACCCTCGGTCCCGGTGCTGCTAAATCCAACTTAAGCAAAAGCATGTTGAGGTTCAGTCATTGGTGTAGCTAGTTTTCACCTCCGTGTTCAAGGTTTGACACACTAGTGATGATGATAACAAGTCAATAAGGGAGCTCATGTTATGTGACCCTTCAGAGCCGCTCTATAATGCCGCTCTATAATGCAGCTCTAGGTTATGGAGGTTATGGATCAGTGTGCAGATCACTACAGTCTCTTATCTGTCCGGTCAGCAGATTGTGTGCAGATTGCCGACTGTATGTCAGATCATATTAAGTAAACACTACTCAACAAGCAGTTGCTCTTTCCCCCAGAAGCCGTTATCTGTCTAGCTAACTGAACCCATAGAACCCATGACAGGAACTCAGTTCTTATCACCGTCACTAACTCCCCCATCCCCCTCGAAAGAAATGTTAGAAATAAGTGTTGATCAGCTATGAGGAAGTGTTGTCTCAGCTGTACATTTCAGTCAAACATTGACAGCACCACCTGTTAACTAAGGCTTTTTAAATGGTTGCTATCGTATGGTTCTACCTGCATGTCTGTATGAGGGCTTGTTATAACACATGTGTTTCTACCTGCATGTCTGTATGAGTGGTGGTTATAACACATGTGGTTCTACCTGCATGTCTGTATGAGGGCTGTTATAACCTGTTATAACACATGTGTTATTTGATGAAAAGCAGATGACTCGCCTCCTGTTGCTAGGGTGATGCAAAGACCTAAAGCATCATGAGGATAATTAGTGTTTTTAACAGTGTTGTTAGCTAGATAACTCTCACACATGAACATAGCCTAACCCTAGCATGACGTGGCTGCCATAGGGATGACTGGAGTCAGCATGTCCACCTTTCACCCAGTTCAGTGCTGTACCTCCCCTCTCTCCCCCAAACCATCTCCTCTTCCTCCCTCCCCTCTCTCCCCCAAACCATCTCCTCTTCCTCCCTCCCCTCTCTCCCCCAAACCATCTCCTCTTCCTCCATCTCCCTCCCCTCTCCCCTTCCTATTCATCTATTCTCCCTGCTGCTGCTCTCTCTCCCTCTCTCCCCCCTCTCCCTCCTCCCCCCTTCCCACCTCCCATTCCTCTCTCCTCCCTCCTCTCAGCCTTGTAGTTTTCCACCCATCTGTGCAGGACGATGAGAGAAGGAGAAAAGGCAGAGAGCTCAGCTGGCGTGTGTGTGTGTGTGTGTGTGTGTGTGTGTGTGTGTGTGTGTGTGTGTGTGTGTGTGTGTGTGTGTGTGTGTGTGTGTGTGTGTGTGTGTGTGTGTGTGTGTGTGTGTGTGTGTGTGTGTGTGTGTGTGTGTGTGTGTGTGTGTGTGTGTGTGTGTGTGTGTGTGTGTGTGTGTGTGTGTGTGTGTGTGTGTGTGTGTGTGTGTGTGTGTGTGTGTGTGGTGTTCAGGCAGATCTTCAGACACCAGCAGGACTGAAGTGAGTCTCTAAGGCTCCATAGCAGGCAGCATCACTGTTATACAGCCCACAGGACACACACAGCCCGGCAGTGACAGCCTGTGTCCAGGATGAGGCCGTGGTGAACACCTGTCCAGCAGGACTCAGGCCAGATCTGAGCAGGAGGGAGGAAACAAGCGCTCCTGCTAGCGTGTGTGTGTGCGTGTTTGTACATGATTGTGAGTGATATACTGTGCTGCTAGTGCTCATCTGAACAGAAGGTGTGTGTGTTTGTTTGTGTGTGTGTGTGTGTGTGTGTGTTGGCAGCCAGGACAGGCTGTAGTGGCCATCGCTGTTCGTCCACTGCTGTTAGTCCTTGGCAGGGCCAACCATTCATCTGCCACTCAGATTCAGGGTATGGTGTGTGTGTGTGTGTGTGTGTGTGTGTGTGTACATGGCCTGTGTCATGAGCAGATGTGTGTGTAGACAGTGGCTTCCCCTCCAGGCGTTGTCACTAGCCTAGTTATAGGGACCAAATAATCGATCCTGTGTTACAGCCCGAGCTGGACAGCTGCTCCTGCAGACCTCAACCCTGATTGGACCACAGCTTTGCCTCGGACCATTTTAAACCAATCCCTTCGCTCCATGAACCAGACACTGTTGCTGTTGGATGAACGATCTGTCAGTCATTGTGGTTCAGGGACTGAACACTGTGTCTGGGAAATACAGAGCAGCCCTGGTTCACTGTTCCCATTCCTCCATCTCATGGTGTCTCTGTGTGTGTGTCTGTGTGTGTGTGTCTCTGTGTGTGTGTCTCTGTGTGTGTCAGTGTGTGTGTGTGAGCTGGCCCAGCATGGCGGAGGCTCACCAGGCCGTAGCCTTCCAGTTCACGGTGACTCCAGAGGGGATCGACCTGCAGCTGTCCCACCAGGCGCTCACTCAGATCTACCTGTCAGGCCTGCGCTCCTGGAGGAAGAAGCTCATACGCATCAAGGTACAGGGACACCTGTACCTCACATACACACACACACACACACACCTCACACACCTCACACATACACACACACACACACACACCTCACACACACGCACATGCATACGTCCATCTGTCAGCTGCAGCTGATTGGACAGATGAAAGCAGCTCCATAGCAACGCTACACGTCACCACGCCAACATGCTCCAGGTTTCGTGGTGACCGTGGCGATGCCTGTGTTGTCCCCTGACAGAACAGTGTGATCACGGGCGTGTACCCAGCCAGCCCCTCCTCCTGGCTGTTCGTGGTCATCGCTATCCTGGCCACCATGTACACACGCTCTGACCCCTCCATGGGGCTGATCGCCAAGATACAGGAGCACCTGCCGGCCAGGTACACACACACACACACACACACACACACACACACACACCTCCATACACACACACACCTTCATACACACACACCTCCATATACACACACCTCCATATACACACACCTCCATACACACACACCTCCATACACACACCTCCATACACACACACCTCCATATACACACACCTCCATATACACACACCTCCATACACACACCTTCATACACACACACCTCCATATACACACACACCTCCATACACACACACCTCCATATACACACACCTCCATATACACATCCTAGAAGCTAGCAGGGTTTTCTTTAGATGCAGTAACAGTCTAGAAGGTTCAGTGTGACTCCTGTGTTGTTTAGCAGCCAGTCTCTGAGCAGTCAGAGCCAGGTGGTGGTGTCTGCAGTGCTGTTCAGTACCCTGCTGTGGCTGGCCCTCATCTTCACCATGAGGCTGTGTCTCAAGCAGCTGCTCTCTTATCACCGCTGGATGTTTGAGCAGCACGGCAAGATGTCTATCACCACCAAAGTCTGGCTGGTCAGTGTACACACACTCTCACACACGCACATTCACACACACACACACACACACACACACACACACACAGACACACACACTCACACTCACACACACTCTCACACACACTCACACACACACATACAGACTTTGATTCTCTCATCCATGTCTTCTGAAGGAAATGCTGCAAACACACTCATGACCATACACCTTTTAAATATGTGTGTGTGCCTGTGTGCGTGCGTGCGTGTGTGTGTGCGTGCGTGTGTGTGCAGGGTCTGGTGCGTATGTTCTCAGGTAGACAGCCCCTACTGTACAGCTACCAGGGATCCCTCCCTAACCTGCCACTGCCTGCTGTCAAGGATACCATGAAGAGGGTGAGACACACACACACACACACACACACACACACCCTTACACACACACACAGTCAGTCACTCTGTCTCTCCCTCCCTCCTCCCTCAGTACCTGGAGTCAGTCCGTCCTCTGTTGGATGATGAGCAGTTTGACAGCATGGTGTCCCTGGCTGCTCAGTTTGAGAGCAGTCTGGCCAACAGGCTGCAGTGGTACCTCAAACTGAAGACCTTCTGGGCCTCCAACTACGTAAGCTGTAACGGGGAGTCAGATGGCTCAATGGTTAAGGCGTTGGTCTCATGAACGGAAGGTTGTGAGATCGAGCCCCCGCTGTGGCTATATGACGTTGTGTTCTTGGGCAAGACACTTCACCCTACTTGCCTCAGGGAGAATGTCCCTGTACTTACTGTAAGTCGCTTTGGATAAAAGCGTCTGCTAAATGAATACATGTAAATGTAAGTCTACATACATTTGAAAGTTCTGGTTTGTTAAAAGCCTCCATAAGAAATCAACCCCCCTCCACACACACACACACACACACACACACTGGCTGTGCCCTCCTGAAGTTTTCAAATTGCATCAATGATTCAGATCTTTGTTTTTTCTGGTGATGTGGTTAAATGATTCATCACTGCTAACTGTTAAAGCAGAGTGGAGAGAGTGTGTGTCCATCTTGACTGGATGGTGTTCTTGATTACAGAGTTTCCCTGTTTGGTTTTTATTGGGTAGAACTTCGATTCTGACATGTTCTTATCCATATTGTCCCTCCTTCACTGGAGTCCATCAGGACGTCACACAAACACACGTCTGTTCTTTGATGAGGACAAACAGTGGCAGGTGTGACAGCTGTCTTACTGTGGACTTCAGATCCTGCCTGAGTGTGTGTTCTGTGTGTTGTCTGTGTTCTGTGAGTCCTGTGTGTTCTGTGTGTTCTGTCTGCTGGATGTCATCCTGACAGTGTGCTGTGTCTGGGGGTCATGATGTCAGGGGGTCATGGGGTCATGGGGTCAGGGCAGATAGACCTTACATCACTCTTCTTTGACCCAGGACAGTCATGTAGAGTCTCCAAACAGCACTCTGGCTCTAGCTTGATATGAGGTGGAGGTTTACAGAATCTAACAGCTGCTCCTCGACTTTTTATCCTTCATAGATGATGTGGAACACATTTGTAGGAAATTCAAAACAGAGGTTGTGTGTGTGTGTGTGTGTGTGTGTGTGTGTGTGTGTGTGTGTGATTCCTGACTGTGTGTGTGTGTGTCTCCTCAGGTGAGCGACTGGTGGGAGGAGTATATCTACCTGAGGGGGCGGAGTCCCATCATGGTCAACAGCAACTACTACGGCATGGTATGTTCCTGTGTTCCCCCTGTGCTCCTATGACATGGTACAGTCCTGTGTTCCCCCTCTCCTCTACTTCCCTCCTCTCCTTCTCCTCCCCTCTACTTCTCCTCCCCCCTCTCCTCCCCTCTACCCTCCCCCCTCTCCCACTTCCATACACACTCTGACCTAGTTGAGCTCATTAAACATGATTGTATTGGTTTGACATTGGGGACATTTCAGCTACAGAAAAAAGGCCATTACAACCATTAATAATACATTCTTCCTTTCTTCCTCCCTCCCTCCTCCTCCCCCCTCTCAGGACTTCCTGTTTGTGACCCCCACCCCCATCCAGGCAGCACGGGCAGGGAACACCCTCCACGCCATCCTGCTCTACCACAGGAAGCTCCACCGGGAGGAGATCAAGCCTGTGAGTGCAGCTGGACCCAGAAACACCATGAAACACCCTGAAACACCCTGAAAAACATTCACACCCTGTACACACACACACCTCTCCAACTAAACAGTGTGTGTGTGTGTCACCTGGTGTTCTAAGGTTACATTGTGTGTGTGTGTGTGTTGTTGTTGTGAGCATCGTCACTGTTCTGTTTCCTTTTTGGGGTGTTTTCTGTTTCCCATTACCTGTCCACACTCTCATCCCACCTCATCTCCCTTCCTTCCCATCCCACCTCTCCTCTCACCCTCCCTGCTCCCTCTCTCCTCCCTCTCTCCCTTGCCTCCCTA
>CM059303.1:902500-995000 GCA_030340665.1 Neosalanx taihuensis
CGGCGACGCATGTTCCGCTGTGATCAACAAGCTGTAGTTACCACGACGACGCGTTCCGCTGTGATAAGCAAGCTGTAGTTACCACGACGACGTGTTTTCCGCTGTGATCAACAAGCAAAGTTGATCACCTTCCTCTTTATTCTTTTGTCTCGTCGGCAACTGTAAAACTTGTATTTCTCAGCTCCCAAGGTCTTTAATATGGATGTGGACCTCTTAATCACATGATTGTACTGTGGTATTTATTCGTTGTGGAGAATGTTGGCTTCATGTTCATGCCAACAGGGGCCCTGCTGAGTTCATGGTACCCTGTTACCATGGTACCCTGTTACCATGGTACCCTGTTACCATGGCACCCTGTTACCATGCCAATGTGACTGGAGCTCGCTGGAGTCTTGCTTGTTCAAATATTACCTTGTGTTCTGAATACATAGATAAACAAATCAATTACTTCAAAATGCCTACAAATGTCCATTTAAATTCATCTTTTTATATAGTTCTTCATATTCTGTTAAGGAAGTTCTTGAGTGATGATGACAAACTGAAGCTCCTCAGTACAAACCACACATTTCTGTCAGCTTGTGATTGGCTGACCACATGATGCTCCACTGATCTGCTGTGTTACTAGAAGGATCCATGCTAGCTCGATGCTAGCTGGTACTGGAGCATTAGGAACAGGATGGTTAAGGGAATGCTGTTGATTCTGGAGACACAAGATGACCTTAGATTTCATAAGGAGTGATTTTCTACAAAACTAAATGATTATACTATGTAAAAATTACATGTTAATTAAATCCTTTCTCTACCAGTTACTATGGTGACTGTTTTCACCTCATCTGAAAATGTATTTTAGTTTGTTATTCTAACCAGCAAGTTTGTGTCATCTACATTTCTTTTTGGTTTGAAACAACACAAAAACGACAATATTTTTGTTTCAATAAAAAGTCTAAACAATCTGAAGTCATGGTCTGCTTGAGAATCTGACAGGGTCTTAAATCCAGAGAACCTTACTGGTGCAACTGCAGACAAGGAGAATTCTGTCTCTCACACGTTAAGTTCATCAACCTCTCATCCTAGAATTACTCACAAATGGTGTCAAAGTTACGGCTTAAAAGTACAAGATACAATCAGATAAAATGTAGCTATTTGTTTTTTTCTTTAACTTTTCTGTTTTCATCTGGAAGTTAAACCAAAGAGGAAATGTGGCTGAAAGACCAGAATGTACCTGTGCAGGAGGATGTTAATACTGCTGTAAACTGGGTCACATTAAGGATGGGTTACCTGACAGGCTGCAGGTTCACTGCCTGATCTAAGAATAGTCTATAAAATCTTTCATCTGCTGTAGAATTCAAATGTCGATTCAATACGATCAGAGGATTATGCTACATGTCTAATTAAATATAGTACATCCAACATATCAACAAAACATCCAACAAAAATATCACAACCAAATGAAAAAACAACAACCGAATTCACAAACAGACAAATCCAGGAGGATTTGTAAACAAGTACGTGTTCACAGAAGGACAAATACCTGACCTGACAAATAAAAAAAATGTATAACACAAAAAAAGTTACAGAAGAAGTACGTCAATAATAACAGAAAATTTTCTTGTGTTTCAGCCAGACGGAACCTTCAACCAGACGGAACCTTCAACCAGACGGAACCTTCAACCAGACGGAACCTTCAACCAGACGGAACCTTCAGCCAGACGGAACCTTCAGCCAGACGGAACCTTCAGCGAGGTGGAACCTTCAACGCTGCGTCCACTTCCTCCTCTGGCTGGAGCGTGTGCCACTGGGCGATGGGGCGTCTGGGATTGGCCAACATGTCTGACCAATGGCGGAGGCCGACCCCTGTGGCTCCGTACCCCATGAAGGTCTTTCCGATGGCGTCGTTGCTCCCCAGCTTGTCGTAGTCGAACACTGTGATGACCACCTGCACTTTCTGATACAGGAAGACAGAGGAGACAGGAAGTGATGTAACTTCAGGGGAGGGAAGTGTCTCTGTGAGCCCTCATCTTACCTGTATCTGCTCGAAGGGGATCTCGAAGCTGAAGCTCTCGTTGAAGTAAGGGTTCAGTGTGTTCTTCTTCACTGTCGTCTTTTTCTTCTTGATACGTTTCCCGTTCTGCTGCAGCACCACTTTCACAAAGGGATCTGGAGACAGAGCAGAACCAATCGGAAGCCTGAGTAAATAACATGTACAAGACATCATTCATTCATAACACTATTGCAACTGTCCCTCAATTGAGTCCCTCAATAAGAGTCATTGTGATCCTGAAGGAAACACAGCCTGTACAAACTCAACAAACACACACACACAGCTACACACACACACTCATATCAGGTCACCTGACAGTCCGCCAACGTCCATCTTCTTGAGGTTCTTGGCCTCCATGATGTTGACAGTTAGCTTCCCTGCTGTAGGAACATAACGCAGAGAGATGCAGATATCTCCCAGGATCTCTTGCTGGAGGGCAAAGAAGAAGAAGTAAGACGTGTTTAGAAATAAACAAGTGTTTGTTATTGAAATAACAAACTTCACATCAAAACAAGGGGCCGCCCTTCCCAACCTCCTCTTTCTCTCCTCCCTCCAGGTCCCTCCACTGCTGCATGGCCTGGCCCAGGTCCACACTGTTCATGGGGATCTTGATCTCTCCGATCACGTCATGCTTGGAGAAACGGTCAAAGTCGAAGACCTGCATCACCAGCGTCTTCCCCCCCAGCTCAGCGTAGGGGATCTTGAAGATGAAGGTCTCATTGAAAACTGGACAGAGGTTCTTGCGCTGGACTTTAGTCTCGTACTTCTTCTTCTTGTCTGGCAGCAGGTAGACTTTGACGTAAGGATCAGAGGTTCCTCCCATGTCCATGGCAGCCAGATCCTGAGCCTGGAGGATACCTACTATGAGCTGGAGAGAGGGAGGAGGAGGGAGAGAGAGAGAGAGAGAGAGGGAGGGAGGGAGGGAGGGAGGGAGGGAGGGAGGGAGGACGGTGAGAGAGAGGGAGGGAGGAGGATGGGAGAGGGAGTGAGGGAGGAAAAGAGAAAGAGTGAGTTAGGTACATAAACAGAGTACTGTATGTGTCTTTTAATGAACAGTATCACATCACCTAGTAAGAATCTGTTTTCTTCTGTCACATCTGTCAATAGTCCTTAAACCAGAGAACGGTTATGAAAAGATTAGAGAACCGTTGAAGAAACTGACCTGGGCGTCTGTGAAGTTGTAGTCCAAGGAGAACTCCAGTTTCCCCAGTTTCTCCTGCTCCTTCTCCTCTCCTTCTCCTTCCTTCTTCTCTTCACCCTCCTGTGTTCCACACAGAACATTTACCTGTCTGTATGCTACTCAAAATCCTTATTGATCATCAACGTTGTCCAGTTCCTCGTCCTACCTTCTCTCCCCCCTCTCCTTCTCCCTCCTTGTCTCCTCTCCTCCGCCGGCCTCCCTTCCTCTCCCGGGTCTTCTTTGGTTTCTTCTTCTTGCCGAAGCATTTTTTAAAGAAGCAGAATATGAAGCAGCTCACCAGCGCCAACACCAGGACCACGATGGCTCCTACGGCCCACATGGGCACTGCAGGGAGCAGAAGACAGCCAGGGATTTGACCCAGAGCAACATCCAGAGAAAAGGGATTCGAACCTGTAACCTCATGCTGTGAAGGACAGCATTCCACCTCTGAGGTTGATCATTTCTCCCACTTTTCTCTCCAAATGTCTATTTTGAGATTTCTAAACTCCCTCAGAGTCTTGAGGGAGATTTGTTCACAGCAAACCCCAAATCCAATCAAATCAAATCCTTTTGTTGCCAATCAGTGATATACACAAGTGAAAAACTGAATGAAAGTCTAGCTTGCAGTACAACAATAACACAATGTAGATCTATTAAAGACACTCAGCTGTACACACAAAAAACCCTGTACAGTCATGTCGTAGTGACATTATAAAATCTCTGCATTCTTTTATCTGATCTCAGACCTTGCCCAGTATGCATCACACTCCCAGAGCTACTCACAAGGCAGTCTGCCCAATTCATTCATGAACTTATCCTTCATGTGCTCATAGTCGTGGCCGGGGGGGTGGTGTTCTGGAGAGGGGGGGTGGTGTTCTGGAGAGGGGTGGTGGTGGGCCGGTTCAGGTGGTTCTGGTTCTTGTGGTTCCTGTCGTTCTGGTTCTGCATGCTTCACGGCACGGCGGTCCCGGAACAGCACACTGGCCATCCTCATGTCCCCTGAGGGTTAGCAGGGGGCAGGGGGGGGAGAGGGGAAGGGGGCAGTGGAGGGAAGAGAGCAAGGGACATTGAAGGGAAGAGGGGAAGAGGGCAGGGGAGGGAAGAGGGGAAGAGGGCAGGGGAGGGAAGAGGGCAAGGGACATTGAAGGGAAGAGGGGAAGAGGGCAGGGGAGGGAAGAGGGGAAGAGGGCAGGGGAGGGAAGAGGGCAAGGGACAGGGGAGGGAAGAGGGGAAGAGGGCAGGGGAGGGAAGAGGGGAAGAGGGCAGGGGAGGGAAGAGGGGAAGAGGGCAGGGGAGGGAAGAGGGCAAGGGACAGGGGAGGGAAGAGGGCAAGGGGCAGGGGAGGGAAGAGGGCAAGGGACAGGGGAGGGAAGAGGGCAAGGGTTAGACACTTACTGCCACACACTTGGAGTGAAGCGTCTCTTTAGAATATCATTTTTGATTGGAGAGATGGAGCAGGAAGAGATGGAGGAGAGAGCGATGGAGAGAGATGGAGGAGAGAGCGATGGAGAGATATGGAGGAGGAATAAATGGAGGAAAGAGCGATGGAGAGATATGGAGGAGGAAGAGTTGGAGGAGACAGCGATGGAGAGAGATGGAGGAGAGAGCGATGGAGATCCCTTGAAGAGATGGAGATCCCTTGGAGAGATGGACATCCCTTGTATTACATAATCCATAAATGTGTATGAGCATCACCTTTGTGCCCAGAGCTTCACACAAGCAGCAGAACATCTCTGAGCCAGATGCTCATCCAGGATGACCCTAATCCCTCTGTTACTGAAGCATCTCATAACACCAACCCCATCATGGCTGCAGCCCCCAGCCCACACTCTCATCCCCCAACATGTAAATGGATTATCTACAATATTAATCCACATTCCCAGACCAGCCAAGCTTAAGGGGGGCTTTACCCAGCCCCTGCCCCAGCCCCAGCCCTGCCAAACCCCAGCCCCTGCCCCAGCCCTGCCAAACCCCTGCCCTGCCAAACCCCTGCCCCAGCCCCTGCCCAAGCCCCAGCTCCAGCCCCAGCCCTGCCAAACCCCAGCCCCTGCCCCAGCCCCAGCCCTGCCAAACCCCAGCCCCTGCCCCAGCCCCAGCCCTGCCAAACCCCTGCCCCAACCCCAGCTCCTGCCAAACCCCAGCTTCTGCCCCTGCCCCAGCCCCTGCCCCTGTCTCAGACTACCATACCAGTGTGTTTCATCAATTGGGACATTTCAGGAGGTTTTAAGGGACCTGGAATGTGTGCTGGTGTCCAGCAGGTGTGTCTTCCTGCATAACAGGTGCTGTTCCATGTCTACATGGTTGACTTTCAGCTTGATGGGTTTTTACACGCAAACGTTTAAATTACTGTATAATGCTTATTTTTGTGTAGACGTAAACAATCTTTATTATATACAAAATCAGACGACCATCTCTACTTCGTCTCCTGCCACAAAGCTTCACTTTCACTCTTCATTGCAACACAAATGGCGCAAACCCTCTTTCCTGCCACCAATAATTGACTGCTCACACTTTGGATTTCACCGTTCAATCCATGATAGCACAAGTCAACTACGTTTTTTTCAGACATTATAGATCTATGGAATACAGACACTCACCTGATGATGTAAGATTCTCCTCTATTGGGAAAATACGTTTATGATCAACTTTAGTATCCAGGCGTCAGAGAGTCAGGGGCCCTTGAGAACCCTCACACAGCTCACGCTCGTGTATTCCAGTGAACTACTGTTGTCACGCCTCCACTCAGCCCTCTGATAAATCGCTGTCAAATCACTAAAGCGGCGCTCGTTTTTAATCCCCATGCATCCCCTTCCTCCCCCTCCTCCCCCTCCATCTCTGGGAGTTTGTCAGCAACAAATCTGTGTGTTAATATTCATGTTATGGACATACTATAACAGACCAGAGCACAGTATGGCTTCCTGACTTTGCTACGGACCTCAAGCCAACTGACCTGATAGGAACGCCTCTTCATGTGTACATGAGGAAGGTGCTGTCAGTTGATGTAATGGACAAGAAAGTACCACCTGAAGGTGAGGTGAGGTGGGGTGTGTATGTAACAGGACAGAGATTGAAGTGCGCCCCCCTCCTCCCCCCCCCCCCCCTAATCCCTGTGACATGACTATTTCTGTTGTCATTCATCAATCTATGAGCCGCTTACATGGACAATATTCCTTCCAGCTCTTTCTTCAGCATCCGCCTATCATGCTGTGAGTGAGACAGCTTCTTAAGCTATGTCACCTCCTTATCTCATGTGTGGGACTCAAACCATGACCAGGCCTGCAGCTCATTTAATTACTGGTTCTCTAGACGTTTTAAATCACCTGTAAAAACTGATGACGCTCTTGTAAACCTGTCAGTAGCTGACACACCTTGGGTGACACAGCTCTCATCTGAAAATGTATCACTCTTTAAAACGTTATAGCACCATCCTTGGATGAAAGCATGCTGATGAGATTAATAGGATTGTTGTCGATAATGGGCCGCTGAGACGCCACCTAGTGGTCTGACTGTGACCCTGCAACCATTTGGATATTAACGGCTTTAGTTATGACGTCATGTTGTCAGGTGTGTTTGAGATCTAAATTCACCATCTCTTCAGTATTGGTCAGTCTGTGATGGAATCAGGATTCTCCAACGTTCTTAAATAATCTCAGTTTGAAAAACGTTTTAGGTTACTTTTTTAAGTAGACTTCTTAAAAAGTCTAAAAATTGGACGCTGTTTTATACTTTTTTTTTTTAGGACAACGACATTATCTTCAGTACAACCCTAAAACGTGTTCGCAAAGTGTTATCTAATGATGTCAGATATCTTAAGTACGGGTTCTACAGTAAGCTTGTCAACAGCTTTGTCAGAGTCTGTCAACAAATGACATTTTGTCTCGTTGTGTAGCAACATCAGTGTATTGAACTGAAGTCATGACAGTGCAGTTTTAGCAGCTCAGCTCGTGCTTCTTTCCAGCCGTTTGTGCAGCGCACGCGGTAGGACGTTGGTGCTAAACACTGACCCTCCTCGTGACTCAGCACTTAACTGTCGGAAAGTCGCGGCTATGGACCTCCAGTCTGTACATAATAATCATCAAATATAGATAAGAGATTATGGTAACGGCACAGTCTGTCTTTACTGGTCTTTAAAACGGTGGCTTTTGTGGTTCTAACAACTTCTAAACTTAATGTTCACCTTGCATGACTGCTAGCTGATGGGACACTTTGCCGTGTCGCCGTAGTAACTGGAAGTTTCAGCAATAGGCCTACTTTTAAAATGCTTTATTTTTATACCGTTTTTGATTGTAGCGTCTGCTCAAATAATACATTTACCTCATCAGCATTACTCAGAAACACTACAGTGTTAAAATAAACATCACACAAAGCCATCAATATAATCTTTCGTTTTTTATTAAATTGGACTTTAGTTTACAATTCATTCGAAATCTTCCAAATCTACCGATCTCAGATTTAGAATCGTTAGTTTGATGGTGGATAAGTAAATTCAGAGTAGAATATAATGATGGAATGTTTGCTCACTTAAGAAACACAAATCCTGCTGATGTTTCAGTGACATACTATACTATATTGCTGAGGTATCTATGTATAGTTTTGCTTTAGTTGTTATTACTGGGTGTTTAATCAACTAATAAAGAGGTATAAGAGCACAGCTGATACACTAACCTGGATGTATTACTGCTGGTGTGGGGTAAAGAGAGGTGAGGGAGGAGGTGATGGGTGGAGAGGAGGAGAGAGGGGTGAGGTGATTGGTGAGAGGAGGAGAGGGGTGAGGTGATGGGGTGAGAGGAGAAGAGAGGGTGAGGTGATGGGTGAGAGGAGTAGAGAGGGGTGAGGTGATAGGTGAGAGGAGTAGAGAGGGGTGAGGTGATTGGTGAGAGGAGGAGAGAGGTGTGAGGCGAGAGGAGGAGAGGGGTGAAGTGATGGGTGAGAGGAGGAGAGAGGGGTGAGGACAGGGGGTGAGAGGAGAGAGACAGATTGTGTGTGTCCTAACTCCTAGGTGGTGTGAGCCTCACAGAGTGTGTTTGTCAAACAGGTACTCCCCCATGGCTCCATGAGGCTGGGAGGAGACCAGGCGGCCCAGGCTACCAGCGTAGTCTCCCAGCTGCTTGATGGTCTCATGGCTGTCCTCCAGGAAATGATTCTCCAGGAAGTCACACAGCTGAGGTGAGAGGTGAGAGGTGAGCGAGTGTGGCGCTGAGCAACATTACACACAACCTGTCTCACATCTCTAAAGAGTTAAGTCACATGCCGTCTACACACCTTCACAAAACACTGTTGATGGGTGGGAAAATGAAGAGAAGCTGGGTGAGGTTCAACGCAAGATTCAAACACAACAAAGAGATTTCCCAGACCTCTGACTAACCAAACTAAATTACATGCATGTGAAAACTAAAAAACAAACCTTGCTTTAAACATCAGAAGTCATCTGGTACAATAATAACTATTATAATAACCATGATTACAGTAGGGTAAACTAGGACTGTCTGGATCCTTGCGGAGCCAGCTGAGGTCTGTGACGTACGTGAGGGTCGGTGTGGGAGCCCGCCCGCCGGTGAACCTCCAAGATGGAGGAGTTCAGTGACTTCTGGAAGTCCAGAGAGAAGGAGATGGCATCGAGGCCTCCCTTCCAGTCCTCTCTGCTGGGCTTCTGATAACCAGATGTGAGGGGGGAGGGAGAGGAGGAGGGGGAGGGAGAGGAGGAGCGGGAGAGGGAAGCGATAAGGAGGAAGAGCAGAAAACACGCTAAAAGAAAAGTTTCTTTTTCTACAGTTATGGAACTTAGATTGTGGAACCTCAACATAAAAATGCTTTGATTTCTAAACTACTTTGGACTCATGAAGCCACAGCCAAGAGTTTGAGGAGAACTGAACTACAAAGTCTGAAGGGTTAACCTAGTTTAAACACTGGAAGAGTTGTGTTGACAGAAAGATAAGCCCTGAGGTTCTGGACTTACTGCTACAGTCTGAAGCAGAACGTTCCCCCCTCTTGTGTTCTGGTACTCCAGCAGCTTCTCCGCGTGGTCCCGCTCCTTCACAGAACGCTCCAGGAAGAACCGAGAGAAGTTGGGCAAGGCCACATCATCCCGGTCAAAATACATCCCCTGAGAACCAAAAACAGACATTCAAATTCTCTAAAACCACCCGCCATTCACAGACATGATGAGGGTCAGATATAGAAAAGGTTCCACTGTGTTCTGTAATGGTACACAAGAGATCTCATTGATTAGTATTTGTTTATTTGTATATTACAACAGAAAAGGTATTAATGCAGTGGTTGTACCAGGGCCAGGTAGGTGTAGGAGGCTCCCAGCTTGGTGTTGATCAGTTTGTTGATGTCAGCCTCACATTCTGGGTGGAAGTTCTGTTTAACTAGTGACTGCATCTCTGAAACAACAGAAATAAGATCATTTTGAATGAACGAGTCTGCAGAATGAGAACATTTTACACGTTAATCGAAATGAGCCGAAACTTTGAGTGAAAAAGAAGTCAGGCTGAATTCTCCATTACCTGTTTTTTCGATTTGGGCAACAGTATAACCCGCTGTGTTCTCCACTAATGTATAATGTATATGATCTCTCTGCCCTTTATACTGTTAGAGAGTTTAAAGGAGGTCACAGTCTAGTTTATCACAGGTAATATGGTGCCATGTCTTTCCAAACTCACCGTCATGTTAATCTACACATAAAACCCTAAATGTTACAATATCAAACCCTGAATAGGCGCATTTTCTGCCCAAACGTAGTTAAACTAAACTATATTTTAAAAACTACTGTGGATAAATATTGCTTTTTGTGCATTTTAATCTGCACACGAAACCTAAATATTAAATGACCAGACAGGTGGAACCTGGTGGTCGAGTTGCTTTAGTCAAATCAAAACTATGCAATTAAAACGACTTCAAATCAGACGTGTAAAACATTTAGTTTAAAATATTTCGTTTTACTGCGTCTTTCTTAAAGCACATTTTGTCTGAACGTCATGTTTTCTATAGAAAGTCAATTTACAGACAGTAAATAAACCCCAGAATGGAAGCTTTATTATCGATATGCTGCCTTGAAAACCCACTTACTTTACACTGCGCTTCCTCCCAAATGTGTTGAGATGATTCTCTAAGTCGCTCTTTATATTAACCAGCGTGTCAAGTTATTATTCTAATGTTTTCTTATTGTGACACCCTGAAGACACGCCCCCCCCCTCTGGTCCAGTAACACTGCAGCGCCGCCTAGCGGATGGAGGACAGTAAGACTCCAAGTAGCGAGTATGACGTCAAACAGGGTTAAAAGCCTCCCCTTCCCATTGTGTTTGAATAACCTAATGTATTAATCTGTGACATTTGAAGGACGAATACAGATGACATTAGTTTCTTAGTACGTCATAGTTACATCTGTACTGTTACAGAGAAGAGTGCTATTCACATAACCCCACCAGTCTAAGTTCCCTTTCATATTATATATTATAATCTCTTATATTCAGACATTGTGTTCTTGGGTCTGTTTTAGTACAGTGAAATTTTCCATGACAGTTTATTGTTGGGCAAAGTCCTCTAGTTAGCAGTGACTAATGCCATATATATTAATGGAAATGTCATATCATGACATGTTCTGTTAATGTTTGATGGATTTTATGATAAATGTTGATGGGAAGTTATTTGTGTCGAACACTTATCCTGTCTTGTTCTTCTGTTGTTGCTTAAAGTTAAAATACTCTTTTACAGATAATCCTGTTGAAGTTTGTCTCAGAAAGGAAAACCACAAAAAAACACTTCCTGTACAGTCCTATAGACAAAGCCTAACTGAACAGATAAGAACCTACCCTACAACAATGGTTGTCATGAATCAATGGTTATATTAATTGGTTATATTTCCAAATCTATCACCCATTATTTAATTAGTAAAGGAATTCTTCACAAGCTTTTATCTTTTATTCCCCAAACCTGAAAGACTGGTAATGAAAGCACTCACGTCATCAACATATATATATACGGGTTAAACACACAGTAAGCTTGCAGAAAGAATATGAATTCATGTGTACATAGATATGACTGCATTGGATGAATACAGTTCAAAGCCATAAACTTACCCTAACAAGGAAGTAAGATCAGGGCAAAGGTTTGTGGTTATTTCAGCTCAGAAATAGGGAAGCAGCTGAACATGTGTGAAACAGCTAAGGCACTGCAGATTACCAAGAGGAGGAGGAGGAGGTGTTTGGAAATTAAAAGTCAACACTAGTGAAATTAGGAAAACAACCTACTAGGGCTTTCCACTGGAAACACAGGCTACTGTGGCGACACGCAGTTTAATTTATCAATAGTTTGCTGATCGTTTTTCAATAGAACATTTGTAGTTTCTAACCTTGTGTCGGACCAAAGTCCCATCGTGTGTTTCTGATCCGGGAGGGTTCAGTGTTGGCCTGTCCAGGATGGGGTTTGTTTACCTCCTGCTGTTTCTGACTCTCTCCTCAGCTTGGGTAAGTGATTCTCACCTTTCAATTAGGATCAGATCATTCAGAAATGACTAATAAGTGTTGAAAATAAGTGTTAAAAAATGATTTGTTTGACAAACCTGTGACTTGACTGATTGTATTCCATCTTTGTAGAACAGGGTTATTATTTTATAGATCAGGGTTATTGTTCTGTGGGTTTAATGTTTCACTGTGCCAAGTGATCACATACCTGATCTAGAATGACCTAGAATCTGCTGGTTCCCACGTGTTATCAGAATATTCCCCTTGTGCTGTCATTGGGATCCATGTCCCCATTAGCAGAGCTCTTAAACAGGCATGTGGTCACACTGCATCAGAACGATTAACAAAGGAGGTACATTCATTATGATGGTCATTGTTTGTTACCAAAATAGAGGTGTCTTGTGTTTAGTACAGAGAGTGTGACAGTGTCAGGTGTCAGCTTCAGTCTGGACATGGAAGGTTACCTGCTTAAGTCCAATTTTCTTTCTTTTTGGTGCAAAACCCTGATCAGACTGAGAGGTGAGAGGGGAAGAGGTCAGACAGAATTAGGATTGGGCCTGATACTGTGGCTCAGGCCTACATAACACACCAGTAATCTCAATCCTAACCTTCTTTACTGTAAAACTAGAGAAGAAGAACAAATGAAGGTGATACTGCTCCTATACTGTAGGTAGACTGAGGTACAAACACAGAATGAACTTCCTTACCGACAGGTAAACTACATTACAGCTCACTGAAATGAAATCTTGCCTATAGATCTGCTCCTGTTTGCTGGTTGGAAGGTGGTTGTTAAGTGGTTCTTCTTGCGATTCAAAGTCTTTTTACGATCTGGATCTCGACACAACCAGATATCAGATATCCCAATATTGGAAACCACTTCTGTGAGGTATATGATTGTTGCTTGCTCTCCTACAGGTAAACTATTGCACATTTGAGGTTCATGTTATCTAATTGTAACTTGTTTAACTGAATGTTCTTGTGGCTCTTCCCTTTGGCACTTGTTTGGTTTCACACGATGTGTGTTTCATGTTCTGACTACCCGCAATGTTTGTGGACTGTCCCATCATTATGATCTGTGACCTATGCTCTGTTGTAAAGCTTCTCTCTTATAGGTCACTTTGGATAAAAGCGTCTGCTAAATGAATACATGTCAATTTAAAATCAAAACCTGGAATTATCTTAATATATTGTGGGATATATGAAATTGCCACTAAGACAACAGTAAAAATGAATATCTGATCTATTCAATGACGTCCTTCATATATAATCCTACCAGAGGGGTAAATCACATGGTTTAGCATAATGGTACTGAAAAGCAGAAACAATAACTGCTTTTACAAAGCAGAAATGAAACCACATACAGTATTCGGCAGCGACTCAGCAACATTAAGTCGTGCATTAAGTAGCGTTCTTCTCAAACCCTTCATCATTTACACATTCTTATTTGCAATTAGAACCTGGGTGAGGTTCCTGGTCCGAGGGTTGGACAGTAAGTGTTCAATGTTTCTGCTTTCAGGGTCAACAAAGTACTTCAGCTCCACCACAGACCACTTTAATCACCCCCACCACCACCCCAAATCCACGTAAGTCCACCACTGTTTGTATCTAAACACTGGAGATGTTCCGCACCAATGCGATCATGAAAAAAGGATATATTTAAAGGACCTGTGTGTGTTTTCCATGGAAAACAATGTGTTGTTCCACAGTTTGTCAAGTGTTCCAAGTATTTCACTGTTTCTATTTGAACCTGAATGTGACTGAACCTGCTGTTGTGATGAAGCTCCATCTGACGTGAGCAACGTGAGCGTCCCAGAGCGGACAGAGAGCAGCATCACTCTGCAGTGGGAACAGGAGAGCAACAACTTGACCTACAAACTCATGTATAGCAACAAAACTGAGGAGAACGTCGTAGGACCAGGAAGTGGAACCGTTACCAAAATAGTCTCACCTCTTGCACCCGGAACCAGCCATGCTTTCACTCTCGTCGCTGTGAGATACGGAGTGAGGAGCCAAGGGTACAACTTCTCTGCTGCAACTCGTAGGTTTCTCCCTGGTCTCTCTCTGGTCTCTCTCTGGTCTCTCTCTGGTCTCTCCCTGGTCTCTCTGGTCTCTCTGGTCTCTCTGGGTCTCTCTCTGGTCTCTCTCTGGTCTCTCTCTGGTCTCTCTGGTCTCTCTCTGGTCTCTCTGGTCTCTCTCTGGTCTCTCTGGTCTCTCCCTGGTCTCTCTCTGGTCTCTCTCTGGTCTCTCTCTGGTCTCTCCCTGGTCTCTCTGGTCTCTCTCTGGTCTCTCTCTGGTCTCTCTGGTCTCTCTGGGTCTCTCTCTGGTCTCTCTCTGGTCTCTCTGGTCTCTCTCTGGTCTCTCTCTGGTCTCTCTGGTCTCTCTGGTCTCTCTCTGGTCTCTCTGGTCTCTCTGGTCTCTCTGTTCTCTCTCTGGTCTCTCTCTGGTCTCTCTGGTCTCTCTCTGGTCTCTCTCTGGTCTCTCTGGTCTCTCTGGTCTCTCTCTCTCTGTCTGGTCTCTCTGCTCTCTCTGGTCTCTCTCTGGTCTCTCTGGTCTATCTCTTTATTTAAAGATGGTATATGAAAGCTATACTTAACATTACATAATGTTATACCATTTGAAGGTATTAATATACATATGTAAACAGTGATTCAGAATGTTGGCAACTTTTGCCATTTCCTGTCAAATACACAGTTTTAATGAAACATATATTCCTAGATGATAACTCATAACTCAGATCACTTGTGTTCTCCCAGTTCCCTCCAATGCAGCTGGTTTCAGAGTGACTGAACACAGAGAGGACAGTGTTACTCTGCAGTGGAACTCAGTGGAGAGCTCTCTGGGTTATAATCTGAGTGTTAACGACCAGGCAGAGGTGATAGTCCCTGTCTCAGAAGGAGACACACAGACATTCTCTGTCCCCTCCCTGTCTGCTGGCACCAGACACAGATTCACTCTCTTCACTGTGGGGGTGGACCATCTGAAAAGCACTGGAACACAGTTGAATGCCAGCACTGGTAGGTGTTTTAAAAATTGATATACCTGGCCTGTTACCTGAGAGAGCATTGAACTAGCATTTGGATCATTCTTAGGACTATTATACTGGGGCGAAGGTTTTGTGTATGATACAGTATTATAATAAATTGTATTTTGTTAGTGATAGGTGTATTATATTAGAATATGAATATTCTATCAGGTTTATTATAGTACTCGGGAAACCAAGGAGGTGAAATGTTTTCTGATATGAGTTCCTAGATGATAACTCATAACTCAGATCACTTGTGTTCTCCCAGTTCCCTCCAATGCAGCTGGTTTCAGAGTGACTGAACACAGAGAGGACAGTGTTACTCTGCAGTGGAACTCAGTGGAGAGCTCTCTGGGTTATAATCTGAGTGTTAACGACCAGGCAGAGGTGATAGTCCCTGTCTCAGAAGGAGACACACAGACATTCTCTGTCCCCTCCCTGTCTGCTGGCACCAGACACAGATTCACTCTCTTCACTGTGGGGGTGGACCAGCTGAAAAGCTCTGGAACACAGTTGAATGCCAGCACTGGTAGGTGTCCTAGATATCAACATATAAAATAAAAGAATCCTTTATTTGTCCTGCAGTGGGGGAATTGCAGTTTGCAACAGTAAGGTAGAGTAAAGCACACAAGATTAACAAATACAAAATAGAAGATACAGGGAATCATCTAAAGGTATGAAGATGTGACTAAGGAACTAAGATAGGATCAAATAACTTTTGGTCTGTTAGATGAGAGAGCGTTGAACTAGCATTTTGGATCAGAGTAGGTGTATTCTATCATGGTAGGTGTATTCTATCAGGGTAGGTGTATTCTATCAGAGTAGGTGTATTCTATCAGGGTAGGTGTATTCTATCATGGTAGATGTATTCTATCAGGGTAGGTGTATTCTATCAGGGTAGGTGTATTCTATCATGGTAGGTGTATTCTATCAGGGTAGGTGTATTCTATCAGGGTAGGTGTATTCTATCAGGGTAGGTGTATTCTATCATGGTAGATGTATTCTATCAGGGTAGGTGTATTCTATCATGGTAGGTGTATTCTATCAGGGTAGGTGTATTCTATCAGAGTAGGTGTATTCTATCAGGGTAGGTGTATTCTATCAGAGTAGGTGTATTCTATCAGGGTAGGTGTATTCTATCAGGGTAGGTGTATTCTATCAGGGTAGGTGTATTCTATCAGAGTAGGTGTATTCTATCAGGGTAGGTGTATTCTATCAGGGTAGGTGTATTCTATCAGGGTAGGTGTATTCTATCAGGGTAGGTGTATTCTATCAGGGTAGGTGTATTCTATCAGGGTAGGTGTATTCTATCATGGTAGATGTATTCTATCAGGGTAGGTGTATTCTATCAGAGTAGGTGTATTCTATCAGGGTAGGTGTATTCTATCAGGGTAGGTGTATTCTATCAGGGTAGGTGTATTCTATCATGGTAGATGTATTCTATCAGGGTAGGTGTATTCTATCAGAGTAGGTGTATTCTATCAGGGTAGGTGTATTCTATCAGGGTAGGTGTATTCTATCAGGGTAGGTGTATTCTATCATGGTAGATGTATTCTATCAGGGTAGGTGTATTCTATCAGAGTAGGTGTATTCTATCAGGGTAGGTGTATTCTATCAGGGTAGGTGTATTCTATCAGGGTAGGTGTATTCTATCAGGGTAGGTGTATTCTATCAGGGTAGGTGTATTCTATCAGGGTAGGTGTATTCTATCAGGGTAGGTGTATTCTATCAGGGTAGGTGTATTCTACCAGGGTTGAAGTTCTCTGGTCTCTCTGCTCTCTCTGGTCTCTCTGGTCTCTCTGGTCTCTCTGGTCTCTCTGGTCTATCTCTTTATTTAAAGATGGTATATGAAAGCTATACTTAACATTACATAATGTTATACCATTTGAAGGTATTAATATACATATGTAAACAGTGATTCAGAATGTTGGCAACTTTTGCCATTTCCTGTCAAATACACAGTTTTAATGAAACATATATTCCTAGATGATAACTCATAACTCAGATCACTTGTGTTCTCCCAGTTCCCTCCAATGCAGCTGGTTTCAGAGTGACTGAACACAGAGAGGACAGTGTTACTCTGCAGTGGAACTCAGTGGAGAGCTCTCTGGGTTATAATCTGAGTGTTAACGACCAGGCAGAGGTGATAGTCCCTGTCTCAGAAGGAGACACACAGACATTCTCTGTCCCCTCCCTGTCTGCTGGCACCAGACACAGATTCACTCTCTTCACTGTGGGGGTGGACCAGCTGAAAAGCACTGGAACACAGTTGAATGCCAGCACTGGTAGGTGTTTTAAAAATTGATATACCTGGCCTGTTACCTGAGAGAGCATTGAACTAGCATTTGGATCATTCTTAGGACTATTATACTGGGGCGAAGGTTTTGTGTATGATACAGTATTATAATAAATTGTATTTTGTTAGTGATAGGTGTATTATATTAGAATATGAATATTCTATCAGGTTTATTATAGTACTCGGGAAACCAAGGAGGTGAAATGTTTTCTGATATGAGTTCCTAGATGATAACTCATAACTCAGATCACTTGTGTTCTCCCAGTTCCCTCCAATGCAGCTGGTTTCAGAGTGACTGAACACAGAGAGGACAGTGTTACTCTGCAGTGGAACTCAGTGGAGAGCTCTCTGGGTTATAATCTGAGTGTTAACGACCAGGCAGAGGTGATAGTCCCTGTCTCAGAAGGAGACACACAGACATTCTCTGTCCCCTCCCTGTCTGCTGGCACCATACACAGATTCACTCTCTTCACTGTGGGGGTGGACCAGCTGAAAAGCACTGGAACACAGTTGAATGCCAGCACTGGTAGGTGTCCTAGATATCAACAGACATGTGGGCTGGTTCAGGGTGTTAAAGGTGGGCTGATTCAGGGTGTTAAAGGTGGGCTGGTTCAGGGTGATAAAGGTGGGCTGGTTCAGGGTGATAACGGTGGGCTGGTTCAGGGTGATAAAGGTGGGCTGGTTCAGGGTGTTAAAGGTGGGCTGGTTCAGGGTGATAAAGGTGGGCTGGTTCAGGGTGATAAAGGTGGGCTGGTTCAGGGTGTTAACGGTGGGCTGATTCAGGGTGTTAAAGGTGGGCTGATTCAGGGTGTTAAAGGTGGGCTGGTTCAGGGTGTTAACGGTGGGCTGGTTCAGGGTGATAAAGGTGGGCTGGTTCAGGGTGTTAACGGTGGGCTGGTTCAGGGTGATAAAGGTGGGCTGGTTCAGGGTGATAAAGGTGGGCTGGTTCAGGGTGATAAAGGTGGGCTGGTTCAGGGTGTTAACGGTGGGCTGGTTCAGGGTGATAAAGGTGGGCTGGTTCAGGGTGATAAAGGTGGGCTGGTTCAGGGTGTTAAAGGTGGGCTGGTTCAGGGTGTTAAAGGTGGGCTGGTTCAGGGTGTTAAAGGTGGGCTGGTTCAGGGTGTTAAAGGTGGGCTGGTTCAGGGTGTTAAAGGTGGGCTGGTTCAGGGTGTTAAAGGTGGGCTGGTTCAGGGTGTTAAAGGTGGGCTGGTTCAGGGTGTTAAAGGTGGGCTGGTTCAGGGTGTTAAAGGTGGGCTGGTTCAGGGTGTTAAAGGTGGGCTGGTTCAGGGTGTTAAAGGTGGGCTGGTTCAGGGTGTTAAAGGTGGGCTGGTTCAGGGTGTACTGGATTTCACCCACACAGGCCCTCTAGGTGTTTGGGATGTCTTTACAACTGAAAGATCACAGTTATCTGACATGTGGATGATGCTGTTCCTCTGTCTCAGCTCCTCTTAATGTAGCAGGTGGTATCCAGGTGAGCGAGCGCTCCCAGAGCAGCTTCGCTCTGTGCTGGATCCCTCTAAATGGAGTCTCTAGTTACACACTGGAGGTCAACAGCCGTCAGATCTACATCCCAGCAGACCAGGGGGCAGACTGTTCTGAGGGGAGGAAGAAGGACAGGAAGTACACTGTCTCTGATCTAGAACCCGGAACAGAATACAACCTTACGTTCTTCAGTGTGTTCGAAGGAGTCCGAAGTAGCGGAATAAAGGACTTCACAGTCACAAGTAAAATCTTTTCTCAAAAATGTTTCTGCGCACGTTTTGCTTGGAAACCTCTGAAATATCTACCTGTAGATATGAATTAATGTACCAGTAACAAGCTCCCATCTTCCTGACTGCAGGGATGAACTGCCCTGCCTCAGCCTGGAATGTCACCAACACAACTATCAAGGCTAACCTCCAGGGTTCATTCACTAAAGCGACAGCTAACAACAGCTATGGGCTCCACACCAGCGCTGGTGGAGGTGCGGTGTCGTTCACAGGCCTGTACCCTGGCTCCCAGTACACTGTGGTCCTCACCTACGAGAGGGAGGGCAGGGTGGATCCGCAGTGTGAACACACCCTGACCCTGGGTGAGTGCCTGGGTCACACCACAGCAGGGCGCTCAGTGGTTTAGATATGTAAATCCCCTGCTGTTAGGGCTGTGGTGTGTAGCAGCCATGGAAACCCAAACAAAACAGTGTCTATATCCCAGGGGTGGGTGAAGGGTATTGTAGTTGTTCCAGCATTTGACTGCAGATGAAGAGATAAGAGATGGAAATAAAAGTTCAATTTAAAAGTAGACATTGTTCTTGGATCCACTGTTGACTCATGTCTGCTCATTGTCCGTGGCTTCGGCCGGATATAAACCGATTCTGCTTCTGATGGATTTCTGTGTCTTTTGTGTTTTGTAGTTCCTCCAGACTTGTCTGAGTGGTGGTGTGACTACGCTGAGGCTGGCTACGCCCTCTCCCTGTCCTGGGCAGCTGAGCGTGGGGAGTGGACCGCCGCAAACGCCACCTTGGCAGGAAGACCTCCACAGGAAGTGACTGGCCCCAACGTGTCGTCCACCCGGATCTCTGGCCTGCAGCCTGCTAAGACCTACAGCATCAGCCTGGTGATCCAGTCTGGGGTGCTGCAGAGCAACACTGTGGTCATCAGCTGTAAGACGGACCCTCGGGGTGAGAGAGGGCCGAACAAGGACAACTTTAAACATTCAGTGTTGATCATTACTGTTCCAATGCTGTGTGTGATGATACTGCAGCTGTGTTCACCTGTGCTGTGTTCACCTGTGCTGAGTTCACCTGTGCTGTGTTCACCTGTGCTGTGTTTACCTGTGCTGTGTTTACATGTGCTGTGTTTACCTGTGCTGTGTTTACCTGTGCTGTGTTCACCTGTGCTGTGTTTACCTGTGCTGTGTTCACCTGTGCTGTGTTCACCTGTGCTGTGTTTACCTGTGCTGTGTTCACCTGTGCCGTGTTCACCTGTGCTTTGTTCACCTGTGCTGTGTTCACCTGTGCTGAGTTCACCTGTGCTGTGTTCACCTGTGCTGTGTTCACCTGTGCTGTGTTTACCTGTGCTGTGTTCACCTGTGCTGTGTTTACCTGTGCTGTGTTCACCTGTGCTTTGTTCACCTGTGCTGTGTTCACCTGTGCTGAGTTCACCTGTGCTGTGTTCACCTGTGCTGTGTTTACCTGTGCTGTGTTTACCTGTGCTGTGTTTACCTGTGCTGTGTTCACCTGTGCTGTGTTCACCTGTGCTGTGTTTACCTGTGCTGTGTTCACCTGTGCTGTGTTCACCTGTGCTGAGTTCACCTGTGCTGTGTTCACCTGTGCTGTGTTCACCTGTGCTGTGTTTACCTGTGCTGTGTTTACCTGTGCTGTGTTCACCTGTGCTGTGTTTACCTGTGCTGTGTTCACCTGTGCTGTGTTCACCTGTGCTGAGTTCACCTGTGCTGTGTTCACCTGTGCTGTGTTTACCTGTGCTGTGTTTACCTGTGCTGTGTTCACCTGTGCTGTGTTCACCTTGCTGTGTTCACCTGTGCTGTGTTTACCTGTGCTGTGTTTACCTGTGCTGTGTTCACCTGTGCTGAGTTCACCTGTGCTGTGTTCACCTGTGCTGTGTTCACCTGTGCTGTGTTTACCTGTGCTGTGTTCACCTGTGCTGTGTTCACCTGTGCTTTGTTCACCTGTGCTGTGTTCACCTGTGCTGAGTTCACCTGTGCTGTGTTCACCTGTGCTGTGTTTACCTGTGCTGTGTTTACCTGTGCTGTGTTCACCTGTGCTGTGTTCACCTGTGCTGTGTTTACCTGTGCTGTGTTCACCTGTGCTGTGTTCACCTGTGCTGTGTTCACCTGTGCTGTGTTCACCTGTGCAGGTGTTATAGCTGGTTCTGTCATTGCGGTTCTGCTGCTCATTCTTCTGGTCGGTCTGGCTGTCTTCATTCTGCGACGGAAACCTGAGCTGCTCAAGTGAGTCGATGACATTTCAAAAATCCTCGTGTTGATAAAGAAACACTGCTGGTTTACTGCTGCTCAACTTTCTGGAGGAAACAATCATAAGAGACTAAACTGTCTTGTTCTTTTGTCGTCCTCTTACAGGCCAGCCTCATTCAGCCACTCCAAAATATCCACTAATAAGATGAAGTATGTATAGATCCACCATCTCTTATTTACAAGCTTGTTCATGTGAGCTGTTCGGCCAGGTCATGTGAGCTGTTCGGCCAGGTCATGTGAGCTGTTCGGCCAGGTCATGTGAGCTGTTCGGCCAGGTCATGTGAGCTGTTCGGCCAGGTCATGTGAGCTGTTGATTGTCTCTCCAGAGCGATTCCAATTAAGACGTTTCCGGAACATTATCAGCAGCTGTGTGCAGACCAGAACCGAGGCTTCAGTGAGGAATATGAGGTACTGGAGCAAGAACAGCTGTCACACCTGGGAGGGGGGACAGGGGGGAGGGAGGAGGGGGGATGGGGGGAGGGTGGCTCTCAGCCTCATGAACACCTCTGTGTTGTTGTCTGTGCAGGACTTTGCTCCAGTGGGAACAGAACAGTCTAACAGGGCAGCGCTGGACCCTGATGTGAAGAACAAGAACCGCTTCACCAACGTCCTGCCATGTAAGTGACCCTCTGCTGTGACCCTACAAGCCTCCAGCCCTCACTGTGGGTCTGTTCTGGGTCAGTAGTCAGTCTGTGGGTCTGTTCTGGGTCAGTAGTCAGTCTGTGGGTCTGTTCTGGGTCAGTAGTCAGTCTGTGGGTCTGTTCTGGGTCAGTAGTCAGTCTGTGGGTCTGTTCTGGGTCAGTAGTCAGTCTGTGGGTCTGTTCTGGGTCTGTAGTCAGTCTGTGGGTCTGTTCTGGGTCAGTAGAGTCAGTGTGTGTGTCTGTTCCCCAGATGACTGGTCCAGAGTGAAGCTGTCTCCCATCTACCCTGACAGAACCTCAGACTACATCAACGCCAGTTACATGCCTGTGAGGACTTCATTTGTTTACCTTCATTTTACCAGCAAAGTTCAGAACATATGAAGAACATGTTGTTATTTGACTGTTTGCCAGCCTTCTGCCCCTGTGGGCAGTTTATCCTCCTGAGATGACAGGATAGCCTGGGCTCTGTGGGGCCAGCAGATAGTGGCCTGATAGAATGTGGCGCAATAAACAAATGTGACAAAGGTGAGTCTGACTCTCACTTTTACCCTCCCTCCCTCTCTCTTGATCCCTCCCTCTCTCCCTCTCCTCTCCTTGTATCTCTCCCTCTCCCCCCCCTCCCTCTCCCCCCCCCTCAGGGCTACAGCAGTATCAGACAGTACATCGCTGCTCAGGGGCCTTTGCCCTCCACCATAAACGACTTCTGGAGAATGATCTGGGAGCAGAGGGTGAGGGGTGTAGTCATGGTGACCAACTGTGTCGAAGGAGGGCGGGTGAGTGTTTGATTATCAGGGAAGATTCTGGAAGCCAAATTTATTTTGGATGCTGTCTGTATGTTGAGATTGGGATGTTTGGATAAAAGCATCTGTGGAACTGGAGGAAGTGGGGATCTCTAGACTGCCAGCCCAGGTGACTGTGTTACCCTGCAGGATAAGTGTGAGCGGTACTGGCCTCTGGACAGCGCCCCCTGTCTGTACGGAGACCTGCTGGTCACCATTACATCACAGCAAAAAAGCTCAGACTGGACACTAAGGGAGTTTAGGGTGAAACACGTGAGCAACATCTCCTCAGTTCATTTATCAAATGCTGTCATTTCATCCACAAACACAGCCACACACACAGCCACACACACAGCCACACACACAGCCACACACACAGCCACAGACACAGCCATGAACACAGCCACACACACAGCCACACACAGCCATGAACACAGCCACACACACAGCCACACACAGCCACACACACAGCCACACACACAGCCACACACACAGCCACAAACACAGCCACACACACAGCCACACACAGCCACACACACAGCCACAAACACAGCCACACACACAGCCACACACACAGCCACACACATAGCCACACACACAGCCACACACACAGCCACACACAGCCACACACACAGCCACACACACAGCCATGAACACAGCCACAAACACAGCCACAAACACAGCCACACACACAGCCATGTACACAGCCACACACACAGCCACACACACAGCCATGAACACAGCCACAAACACAGCCACACACACAGCCATGTACACAGCCACACACACAGCCACACACAGCCACAAACACAGCCACACACACAGCCACACACACAGCCATGTACACAGCCACACACACAGCCACACACAGCCACACACACAGCCACACACAGCCACACGCACAGCCACACACACAGCCACAAACACAGCCACACACACAGCCACACACAGCCACACACACAGCCACACGCACAGCCACACACACAGCCACAAACACAGCCACACACACAGCCATGAACACAGCCACACACAGCCACACACACAGCCACACGCACAGCCACACACACAGCCACACACACAGCCACAAACACAGCCACACACACAGCCACACACACAGCCACACACACAGCCACACACAGCCACACACACAGCCACACACAGCCACACACACAGCCACACACACAGCCACACACAGCCACACACACAGCCACACACAGCCACACACAGCCACACACACAGCCACACACAGCCACACACACAGCCACACACAGCCACACACAGCCTGTCTCCCCTCTGACAGAACACTTCAGGAGAAGAGCGCAGTGTCAAACACTTCCACTTCACCTCCTGGCCTGATCACGGTGTTCCCCAAGGCACCACCGCCCTCATCCAGTTCAGGCAGCTGGTCCGCCAGCACATGGAGGCCCCTGGGGCAGGAGGGAGCCCCACGGTGGTGCACTGCAGGTACTGCAGCACTAAACCAATTCCATTCATTACAATTCATGTTAGATTTTTTTTTTTACTTTCATGTTTTTATGATTTCATTTTCTAGTTGTTGATTGCAAAAAGTGGATGAAAGGAATTGTCCAGCTTTTAGTCTTCTTGGTAGTGTGTATGACTGTGTGTGTGTGTGTATCTGTGTGTGTGTGTGTATCTGTGTGTGTGTGTCAGTGCGGGCGTGGGCAGGACTGGCACGCTGATCGCCCTGGACGTCCTCCTGCAGCAGCTGGAGAGAGAGAAGGCTGTGGGCATCGCTGCCTTTGTTCACAAGATGAGGCAGAGCCGGCCCCTCATGGTCCAGACAGAGGTAGGAGAGGCAGCAGAGGAGGCAGAGGAGGAGGCAGGAGAGGAGGCAGGAGAGGAGGCAGGAGAGGAGGCAGGAGAGGAGGCAGGAGAGGAGGCAGAGGAGGAGGCAGGAGAGGAGGCAGAGGAGGAGGCAGGAGAGGAGGCAGGAGAGGAGGCAGAGGAGGAGGCAGAGGAGGAGGCAGGAGAGGAGGCAGGAGAGGAGGCAGGAGAGGAGGCAGGAGAGGAGGCAGGAGAGGAGGATGTCAGGGTAGAAAAGAGGATTCAAGTTCCATTACTGATCCTAAAGAGTCACTACTATTTTCCTTCTCAAACTGTGGTTCTCTGGAGAAATAAGCCAGGTCATAAAGTTAAGTCTTGACCAATCAGCTGTAAGAGGACTTCAGACACACGTTCCAGAATAAGGCTCAGTAAACACACTGAGAACATGACAGGCTTTACCAGGTTCTTGTGTTCCCCTCTTGCAGAGCCAGTACGTCTACCTGCACCAGTGCATCATGGACTCTCTAGAACCTCAGACGGGACCATCGGAGAACCTGTATGAGAACTCTGACATGATCTACGCCAACGCAACAGCACTGAGAGAATTCCAGAAAGCTACTTCAAAAGTCCAAATGTGAAAGTCTACAGTGTGTAAACTTACAGGAAAGTGTAACTTTAAACTCTATAATATGATGAGACACATGTTCATAGACCCAGGCCATGTGGTCATGTTATACTGTCAAGTGGTCATGTTATACTGCCATGTGGTCATGTTATACTGCCATGTGGTCATGTTATTCTGCCATGTGGTCATGTTATTCTGCCATGTGGTCATGTTATACTGGCAAGTGGTCATGTTATACTGCCATGTGGTCATGTTATACTGCCATGTGGTCATGTTATACTGCCATGTGGTCATGTTATTCTGCCATGTGGTCATGTTATACTGCCATGTGGTCATGTTATACTGCCATGTGGTCATGTTATACTGCCATGTGGTCATGTTATACTGTCATGTGGTCATGTTATACTGCCATGTGGTCATGTTATACTGCCATGTGGTCATGTTATACTGTCATGTGTGTTTACTCTGAGGAGGTATGTGTTCTGAGGTAGAATATCACATCTCTTTTGCTCAAGTGCACTACAAAGCTGCCTGGAGTTTTATTTTCTCTGTAGCCAAAAGGAAATATATGCTCAAATTTTAATTTCCTAAATGTTGTATTGAATTACAAGTTATATATGCAATGTAAAGATGTCACAAAATAAAAGTATGTTTTCCCCAAAAAATATAAATAATTTAAGAATGAACCAGAAACTGTTGAATACTAAATGTTCTTTCATCATATCTGGAACTGTCTGATGTGCACATGACGTCATCTGTGACGTTATCTTACATTTCCATCCCTGTACTTTATACAGTCACAGCAGGGACAGAGAAATACCCTGTGATGACGTCTTCTCTGGCCTTTATCGTCTTGAGCGGCACCTGTACTGACGGGGACGGGGACTGCCCCCCGGGGTGCATGGGCTCTAACGGCTCCCCCGCTTTCACCAAAGACGGAACAGAAAACTTCTTGGCGATGTTGTGCAGAACGCAACAGGCGTTAATGACGTCACCCTTCCTGTCCAGGCTGTCCTGCTGCGCGTGACCGAAGACTTTGAGACACAGGAAGCGCTTCTTCAGTGCTGTGATCGTTTCCTGCATCACGCGGAGAACCTTGGCGTGAGCCGCGTTGAAGCGCTTTTCTGCCTTGGTGATGGCGGGAGACACGGGGGTCAGAAGAGGCCAGCCGAGCGTGTAACCGGAACCCGCTCCGTGGAGGGGGGGGAGGAAGCACAGACAGCTGTGGTTAATGACAGACATGTTGTTTACAGACAACAGAAATATTAAGCCAATATTAGGATATCCGAACTCTCAGGGAACACCTATCCTGCATGTTTTAGATGTTTCCTGCTCCAACACACCTGATTCTAATTATGAGGCTTCCATAGAGCTTGATATTGGCCCAGTCATTAGAATCAGGTGTGTTGGAGCAGAGAAACATCTAGAACCTTCTGGACTATGGCTCTCGAGGACCAGTGTTGGCCACCCCTGATCTAGATCCTGTAGGACAGGTGTTCCCTGAGGACCAGGGTTGGAAAACACTGAACTAGAGTGTTAATTACCTATAATCCAGTTGGATCCATGAACGCCTCCCTCAAACTGAAATCCTATAACAGAAGCGTCCCAGATGTTTTGTTGGTGTGTGCTGCCGACACAACATTCATCCACACTCAAAATATTTCCATCGCAGTCGCAGATGATTTGAGTCATGACTGAAGAGAAGCCCAGAGTGTTGATAAAGACCTCGGGCTGGAGGTGGGCTGGTCTCTCCTCGGGCTGGAGGTGGGCTGGTCTCTCCTCGGGCTGGAGGTGGGCTGGTCTCTCCTCGGGCTGGAGGTGGGCTGGTCTCTCCTCGGGCTGGAGGTGGGCTGGTCTCTCCTCAGGTTGGAGGTGGGCTGGTCTCTCCTCGGGCTGGAGGTGGGCTGGTCTCTCCTCGGGATGGAGGTGGGCTGGTCTCTCCTCGGGATGGAGGTGGGCTGGTCTCTCCTCGGGCTGGAGGTGGGCTGGTCTCTCCTCGGGCTGGAGGTGGGCTGGTCTCTCCTCGGGCTGGAGGTGGGCTGGTCTCTCCTCAGGATGGAGGTGGGCTGGTCTCTCCTCGGGCTGGAGGTGGGCTGGTCTCTCCTCGGGCTGGAGGTGGGCTGGTCTCTCCTCAGGTTGGAGGTGGGCTGGTCTCTCCTCGGGCTGGAGGTGGGCTGGTCTCTCCTCAGGATGGAGGTGGGCTGGTCTCTCCTCGGGATGGAGGTGGGCTGGTCTCTCCTCGGGCTGGAGGTGGGCTGGTCTCTCCTCAGGATGGAGGTGGGCTGGTCTCTCCTCGGGATGGAGGTGGGCTGGTCTCTCCTCGGGCTGGAGGTGGGCTGGTCTCTCCTCAGGTTGGAGGTGGGCTGGTCTCTCCTCGGGATGGAGGTGGGCTGGTCTCTCCTCGGGATGGAGGTGGGCTGGTCTCTCCTCGGGCTGGAGGTGGGCTGGTCTCTCCTCGGGCTGAAGGTGGGCTGGTCTCACCCTGATGTGCAGACAGGCCACAGCACCTAGCACGTTAGGAATCCCGCAGAAGTTCTGGATGTCGATAGCGACATTAGCTCTCGAGTCACGAGTCCTGGGGAATGTGATAAAACTACTGACCATGTTGGACAACACCTTAGAAACCAGACAAATGACTTCTGGTGTTTCTAAAGAACTTAATCCGACTTTATCTTGGATCTTGGTTGATACAGTTCCGTTGGCGTAATAGTCCAGAGCTGTCATCACCATCCCGCAGGGAGAAGTTCTGGTCAGGATGGGATCAGGTGTTCTGGTCATCTGCAGACTCACATAGTCTGTAATGAAGCTGATGCAGGGTCTGGTGAGGTGGAACATCTCAAATAGTTCCTCATCTTCAAAATCATCAAAGTAGTTTTGGTTTCTGGTTTCATCTCTACTGAGATCCTCCTGAACAGCAAACCAGACAGCTGCGGCTAAAGACATGGTTTTAACACTAACATCCACCAGTAACTTGAAGGATAGTTTTTTTTAAGCCACTCAAATACAAATAATAAAAAAATATGAAAAAGGAAACATTTATGAAAGAATTTCTAAACCATGTTTTCACTTGTCGTCTTCTTGTGTTTCAGAAGATAGGCTCGGGTGAAACACATTGGAGTAAAATACATATTTTTTGACCGTACAAAACACTAAACCGTTGACGTTGTTATCATATCAATATGCCTATTAAATATGATATATTAATTTATATTTTTTTCAAATGTAGTCTAACTGTCAAGATGTAACTAATTTCGTCAGTTTTGCCGTGTTTCACAACTCGTGTTTCCACACGGATTTTGTAATTGACGGACAACATGTGGCTGCAGAATATCCGGCAGGTTGTCCTCTACATCTTGTGTGTTTCCGTGTCAGCAGGTTTACTAACTGTTTAAATGTCTGTGTAAAGTATTTAAATACACAAATATACAAGGTATCGTTATTTCGACTACAGTAGCAGAATGACATCCAGGGGAACCCCGAGTCGCTTCCTAAAAAGTGTCCTTCAGAACGGAGTGGGTCGATATGTGTGTCAGATGAAGCGCATCTCTCTGATCTTCTCTAAGAAGGCTCAGAGTTCTCTGGGTGTCAGGTGGGTTCACTTTAATACTACTACTACTTTAATAAGGTGAGTCAACTAAGATCATACAGTCACTAATATGAGGTGAGTTAACTTTACTAAGATCATACAGTCACTAATATGAGGTGAGTTAACTTTACTAAGATCATACAGTCACTAATATGAGGTGAGTTAACTTTACTAAGATCATACAGTCACTAATATGAGGTGAGTTAACTTTACTAAGATCATACAGTCACTAATATGAGGTGAGTTAACTTTACTAAGATCATACAGTCACTAATATGAGGTGAGTTAACTTTACTAAGATCATACAGTCACTAATGTGTTGTCATGTTGAACATGTCTTTTTGTCATCAATTGTAACAACAGTCTGATCTTATCCACAGGAACTTTATCCAGGACGGAGTGGTGGACTATGCTAACAGGAATCCTGGAACTGTTGTCTACATTTCACCGACTTCTTGCCGGATTCCCAAAATTGTGGCAGAATACTGTAAGTGTCGTGCAGAATTTGACGTGATGTGTTGCTACATTGGCTTGGATTAAGAAAGTAGAAATAGGATTTTATATAGGAGTTACATGTCCCCTACCTGTACAGCTAGTGCCCACTTTGTATTTTATCCTTATTTTGATTCAATTTTATATTTATCGTACTCTTATTTATGTTTAATATATGTTCTATATTTGATCTATCCTGCCACAGTAAATGCAGTGTTTGTGTAACTTCTATGGCAAATAAAAACGAATTCTGACTGATTTGAGGTTTGAATGTTACAAATACTTATTGCAGTACCCTTAAATGGAGGCAGGGGGCAGTGAAGTACAATAATGAATCATACCTTGTGCCAGTTGATTTTGGAATTGTATCCATTGAAAGATGACTCGTACACAACATAGCTGTAGAGTGTGTTATATGGGTGGGGGAGGGGAGGAGGGGTATCATGATACAAAATATATTAATAAAACAATATTCTAGGTGTTCTCAGAATGTTGACATGTCAGATGTTTCTTGTCTCTCAGTGAACGGCAGCGTGCGAGAGGAGACCATCACATCAAAGACGTCCCAGCAGATTTCAGAGCTCATCACCAAACTCAGCAGTCAGTCCGGCCTGGACATCATCCGTATCCGTAAGCCCATCCACACCGATAACCCCAGCATCCAGGGCCAGTGGCACCCCTTCACCAACAGGCCCCTCAACAAGGGCCCGCTGGGGCCCCAGAAACAGCAGACTGACTGAAAACACAACAGAGAACTAGCCGTCATTCACAGCTTTGTTTGAGACAGGAAAACATATCTTTCTCTCACAGGGTCGATCAGAGCGAATCTGTATTTAATCTTTTTTTTTTCGATCAAATGCGTGACTTGAAGCCCTCCTGTACAAATGGAACTACAGTGATGGGAAGATGAATCTGGAACTGTGTGACTGGTCAGTCAGCCAGCTGTGGGATTTGAGATGTTCTAATGTGTCTGAGTCACCCTGCCTGACATCCTGGGTTCATGGAATAAAACTGTATGTAAAAAGATAACGGCTGAACTGTTCTGAGAACAGTTGCTGGGTGTGGCAGATATTTGGTTTGTCTGGTTCTTCCTGATAGATGAGTTCTAAGAGGAGCTTTACACTGCCCATAGGAAGTTGTATCATTCTTTGGATTTGTGTTCAAAACAAACCAAACTGTTTAGAGATGTGAAGAGGACAGTCTGTAGAGATGAAGAGGACAGTCTGTAGAGATGAAGAGGCGTAAGAGTTAGCACTTGGTAAAGCTGCTCTAGAACTGTCACAACATGAGCAGGATGGACAGTCCCAGTCCTCCAGGCCCACTGTCCTGAATGTGTTCCACTCCTGGGCAGTTTACTTCAGTTAAACCGCTAAATAGAACAGATTAGTAAACTGCAGCTATTTTTATTGATCGAACAGCGGTTGCCCAAGTCAATTTCCTTGATAATCACGTCTAACACCGAGCGAGTCCTGACCATTCCTCCATCACACCCTCTCCTCCTGACCATTCCTCCATCACACCCTCTCCTCCTGACCATTCCTCCATCACACCCTCTCCTCCTGACCATTCCTCCATCACACCCTCTCCTCCTGACCATTCCTCCATCACACCCTCTCCTCCTGACCATTCCTCCATCACACCTTCTCCTCCTGACCATTCCTCCATCACACCCTCTCCTCCTGACCATTCCTCCATCACACCCTCTCCTCCTGACCATTCCTCCATCACACCCTCTCCTCCTGACCATTCCTCCATCACACCCTCTCCTCCTGACCATTCCTCCATCACACCCTCTCCTCCTGACCATTCCTCCATCACACCCTCTCCTCCTGACCATTCCTCCATCACACCCTCTCCTCCTGACCATTCCTCCATCACACCCTCTCCTCCTGACCATTCCTCCATCACACCCTCTCCTCCTGACCATTCCTCCATCACACCTTCTCCTCCTGACCATTCCTCCATCACACCCTCTCCTCCTGACCATTCCTCCATCACACCTTCTCCTCCTGACCATTCCTCCATCACACCCTCTCCCCCCAATGCGACCCGACAGCCAGGCCCACACCCATAGACCCACACCGCTAAATAAAGATCGCTGTTGCTACGTTACAGTCCTGGACGTCAAAACTCGCCTTTCTCTCCCCACCGTGTCGGACTCTCTGCAGCAGATGTGTGAATTAGACCATCATGACATGTTAGCCTGGCACCAGAGCGCTGAGGCACCAGTTAATTACAAGCGTCCCTGAACGGCAGCGGGGACGGGGGGCGCAGAAAGCGGGGCTGGTATGGACATGTTCCGCATTTGATGGCTGCTAATTCCCATCGAGGGTGTTAATAAGCCGCAGAGTAAGGTGTGTGTATTACAACAGACCAGGCAATACAGTGGAAATAAATACGTAATACTTTTATTATAAATATAACAGTATTGCATCAATTGTCTCAGAAGCCTAAACTATGACATGTGCTTGATAACCGAATTCTATTACGTTTAAATAGGTTAACCTTATTTACATGGACAAGAAAACTACCAGAATGGAACAATCAAGGGGAAAATAAGGGTGTATGAAATACTGTGTTGTGTAAACATTTTATTCAGCAGAACAAAACCAAACAAACTATGAACTTTGAAACATTGTTTGTTTGTTGTGTGAGTTGTGTTAGGAGTAGGTGCTTGTGTGAGTTTGGTCTGCATGTGTTCGTGAACACAACACAACACACACACAGCGATTCATCTGAAGAGCTGTTAAATCCAGTCACCAGTCACAGCAGGAGGCCTGACCCAGGGATACCAAGAGGCGGGGTTTGAACCTGGGACACCTTGATCCTGAGTTGAGCTCAGCTCCTATATCCTGATTCACTGCGGTCAGAAGCGCTTAGCCTGCATCGATAGAGAGGAGAGACCAAACCAGAGAGCATCACATACTGCCCAGGGATACAGCATTCATCACATACTGCCCAGTGATACAGCATTCATCACATACTGCCCAGTGATACAGCATTGGCATGCAGATTATCCTGCATTAGCTTGCAGATTATACTTCAACCAAGCTTTAAAAAAACATAGGTCAACCATAACGAACCAGATTGGAGATAAAACTCCAGTTAGTCTGTGACCTCCAGTGTTCCTGTGTTCTCCATCTGCTCGCTCTTCCACCTGCAGTGTGTTTAAGTGACTGTATCTGTCACAGTGACTGACAGCTGAGGACCCTGTCTGTGTTGAAATGGCTCCGCAGGTCACTTTAGAGACACCTGGTGGATAATGAAACACCTGTGTTGTCTCATACATATTCTAACCAGCCAGGAGGCCCAGCCTGCCTCTGCAGCTAACTAACCAAAACACTGTTGTACTATTTTAACCCTCTTCTCTGTGAGCTGTACTGCACACTGCTGCTGTAGTGTTTCTGTGATGTCACATCCTGTACTGTAGTGTTTCTGTGATGTCACATCCTGTACTGTAGTGTTTCTGTGATGTCACATCCTGTACTGTAGTGTTTCCCCACTAGACACAAGGTCAGCAGCACTCTAAAGACAGACTGTAATGGATTGTGGGCCGTGAGCAGCACCCTCCTCCCTCACAGACCCCGCCCCTCACAGACCCCGCCCCACACAGACCCTGCACCACACAGACCCCGCCCCACACAGACCCCGCCCCACACAGACCTGCCCCCCCCTGTCTCTAGGGACCCCCCCCAGGGAGGGGAGGGGCCACCCAACAGCTGATTCAACACTTCAACACTTGCTGAGTGCAGACACTTCTGTTCAACACCCTGTAACCATGACGATCGTACACCAGATCATCTTACTGCTACTGCCGAGCAGGCGGCTTGTTTAATGTCACTGTCCGTCCCTGCAGGGCGGAGCTACAGCAGGTCTGTCTGCCTGTGTTGACCAAGCGGAGGCCAGGTAAACACAGAGAGAGAGAGAGAGAATGTTCTGGAACAGTGAGGTGGGGTTATTCAGCAGTGAAGGGCTTCTGGCTCAGGCTCAGGGCCAGCGGGCGTCCAGGTACGGGACGAGCAACACAAACAGGACAAACAGAACACAGGATCTGAATCAACATGCCTGCCCTTCACCTCCACTGAGGGAGGAGGGGGGAGGGGAGGAGGAGGGGGGAGGGGAGGAGGAGGGGAGGAGAGGAGGAGAGGGGAGGATGACTATGACAATTTAAATGTAATGCTGCAACTGTAAACAGCCTTCAAGCTTAAGGAATAGGATGTAGGGTACAGGATGTAGGGTACAGGATGTAGGGTACAGGATGTAGGGTACAGGATGTAGGGTTGTCTTACTGTGGTCCTCCAGACTCCCAGGCCTTCAGGTCCATGATGGAGGGGGTACCAGATAACCAGTCATGGAGAGAGAGAGAGGATGGAGAGAGGAGAGAGAGAGAGGAGTGGAGAGATGAGAGAGAGAGGATGGAGAGAGAGAGGAGCAGAAAAAAATCCAAAAAACTTCTTCTATGTGAAGGTTGTTTCTCTCCAGATCTTCTCTTGGCTTCAGGGTCCAGCAGGAGTAACAGAGGATATTTACAAGACAACAGAAGGGAAATCAGAAGAAGTGCTGCTTTAAATCCTGTGTCTGTTTGCTGTCTCCCAGTGTGGTGCTGGGAGAGACAGTGAGCGATGTGCATCAACACTACGACTCCCAGAATCTGTCCTACAGGCTGTCCCACTCTGTTGCCATGGTGACGGCCAGTCTCTGCGATGGTCCCATTATGCAGCGCAGCGTCAGCAGGAGTTCCATCCAGGTCTGTGAGGTAGGAGAGGGACTGGAGTGGGCTGGAAGGTTCTGGAAACAGTCACCTTAAAAACACAATGCTGCTCGTCCAAATGGCTCTTTAACCTGTCAGTGTTCCCCTTTAAATCTCTTCTTCTGGGCTTTGGGATGTCCAGGATTTTAAGATCGGGGGGGGGGGGGGGGGGGGGGGGGGGGGGGGTCTCACATCTGGACAGGTGAAGCACATCTAGTAACTAGCACAGGTACCTCAACACTGGCAAAGATTCACCACACAACACAGTCCTCCCATCCTCTGGGCGGCGCTGTGGGGGCGGAGGGGGGATGAACAGCTGACAGACAGGGGAGGAAGGGGAGTGGGAAGGGGGGGGGCTACACAGAACTCTCATCAGGCTGTGTGTACTTCCTCTTCTCCAGGATCTGGTTGAGTTCCTGGGTGAAGGAGTGGTAGAGCGGTGAGGTGCTGTCAGCCTCGGCCGCCCGCAGCAGCATGTAGCTGTTCCCGTTCATCTTCCTCAGCACGCTGGGCAGCGTGGCTGAAAGGCCGTTAGCATAATCAGAGCAGGGCAGTGGAGGGGGGAGGGGCGGGGGGGCTGGGGTCATGCTGGGGGACATTTGACCCTCCCCAGGCATGATCTGGAGGAACACCTCATCAAGGTCATCGTTGGGCACCGACAGCGACCTCTGACCCCTCCTGTCCTGCCGGCCGTTACAGTGGCTGGATATGGTCTGCAGCTCCAGAGGGAAGCTCATCTTCCTATCAGACATGCCCAGGATGGAGAACTCCTGCTGGGGGAACTTGTGGGCCCCGTGGGGCCGCCTGGAGCAGAAGCTGACGTAGAGCAGGACCACAGTGAGTACCAGACACAGCCCCCCCAGCACCGCCACCAGGGAGATGTACACAGCCTCCATGTTCCTGAAGGTCTGGAACTCTGGGCCCGGGGGCAGGGGGGCAGGCGGGGAGGGCAGCAGGCGCTCGGTGGGGGTGCTGGGGGTGGCGGCAGGGCTGGGAGAGGGGGGCGGGGCGGGGGAGGGCGTGGCTGTGGGACCCCCAGGAGAGGGCATCTCTGTGTGGACTGTGACCCGGTACAGACGCACGGGGACCCAGATGTTGTTCTCCACGGCGAAGCAGCGGTAAGCTCCGCCCTGATGAGGCTGCGCCCCGATGATGAGCAGGCCGTCGGTGCCCAGGCGGTATCCTGAGGCGGGGCTGTGGGCGGGGCTAAGGGCGGGGCTGTGGGCGGGGCTAAGGGCGTTCAGAGGACGGCCGTTGAGCGTCCAGCGAGGAGACGCCAGGTTAGAACGCAGCTCACACTGCAGGAGAACATCATCTCCTGACATGACTGAACGCCTGCGCTGCAACACTGCAGGGAGGGGGGGGGGGAGGCACACGAGGGAACACTGTGATCAAGGGGCAGGCTTGGAATAGAATAAGGTACAGCGTGTGTGTGTGTGTGTGTGTGTAAGAGAGGGAGATGAGTGTGTGTATATGAGTGTGTGTGTGTGTGTTCAGTCCATACCATCTTCAGTGGTATTGGTACAGCCTCTGCTGCCTGTCCTGATGTCCTGGATCAGTCTGGACCTGCTGACCACACACACATGTTCACACACACATTCTTGGATCTTCATGTCAAGATACTGTAACACAGTGAGTGTGGGAGGGCAGAGGGGGGCAGAGGAATATAGGATGACTCTATACTACTGATGAACAGCAGAGAGAGAGAGAGAAGGAGACAGGCAAGAGAGAGGCAGGGGGAGGGGAGGGGGAGGGGAGGGAGGAGGTAGGGAGGGAGGGAGGGAGGGAGGGAGTGTGAGGGAGGGAGGGAGGGAAGGAGGGAGTGTGAGGGAGGGAAGGAGGGAGTGTGAGGGCAGAGGTCTATTCTGCAGAGCTGATAGAGATTAAGATGTCTGACACTCACTCATGCAGAGGAAATGAGCTCAGAAATAACAATCCCAAAAGCTTCCCTTTCATCCCCTGTGTGTGTGTGTCACTGTGTGTGTGTGTGTCAGTGTATGTGTGTGTGTGTGTGTGTCAGTGTGTGTGTGTGTGTCAGTGTGTGTGTGTGTGTCACTGTGTGCGTGTGTGTGTGTGTGAACTGGCTGTCCTCTCACCTGTCTGTTCCTGATGTCACCTCCACACACCTCGCTCCGTCCCAGCCACAGTAAGGATCCCTCGCAAACACACAGTCCAAACAGGAAGTGTAGCGTTGACACGTTGCCATGGGTACCTGGACCACACCAGAGTGGGAGCCCACATAGAGGCTTTTCTGTTGGAGACAAACACATGAGAGTGAGGGTGAGGGTGTGGTCTACCTGTGCAGTGGACAGGTGAGGGTGTGGTCTACCTGTGCAGTAGACAGGTGAGGGCGTGGTCTACCTGTGCAGTAGACAGGTGAGGGTGTGGTCTACCTGTGCAGTAGACAGGTGAGGGTGTGGTCTACCTGTGCAGTAGACAGGTGAGGGTGTGGTCTACCTGTGCAGTAGACAGGTGAGGGTGTGGTCTACCTGTGCAGTAGACAGGTGAGGGTGTGGTCTACCTGTGCAGTAGACAGGTGAGGGTGTGGTCTACCTGTGCAGTGGACAGGTGAGGGTGTGGTCTACCTGTGCAGTGGACAGGTGAGGGTGTGGTCTACCTGTGCAGTGGACAGGTGAGGGTGTGGTCTACCTGTGCAGTAGACAGGTGAGGGTGTGGTCTACCTGTGCAGTGGACAGGTGAGGGTGTGGTCTACCTGTGCAGTGGACAGGTGAGGGTGTGGTCTACCTGTGCAGTGGACAGGTGAGGGCGTGGTCTACCTGTGCAGTAGACAGGTGAGGGTGTGGTCTACCTGTGCAGTAGACAGGTGAGGGTGTGGTCTACCTGTGCAGTAGACAGGTGAGGGTGTGGTCTACCTGTGCAGTGGACAGGTGAGGGTGTGGTCTACCTGTGCAGTGGACAGGTGAGGGTGTGGTCTACCTGTGCAGTGGACAGGTGAGGGTGTGGTCTACCTGTGCAGTGGACAGGTGAGGGTGTGGTCTACCTGTGCAGTGGACAGGTGAGGGTGTGGTCTACCTGTGCAGTGGACAGGTGAGGGTGTGGTCTACCTGTGCAGTAGACAGGTGAGGGTGTGGTCTACCTGTGCAGTGGACAGGTGAGGGCGTGGTCTACCTGTGCAGTAGACAGGTGAGGGTGTGGTCTACCTGTGCAGTAGACAGGTGAGGGTGTGGTCTACCTGTGCAGTAGACAGGTGAGGGTGTGGTCTACCTGTGCAGTAGACAGGTGAGGGTGTGGTCTACCTGTGCAGTAGACAGGTGAGGGTGTGGTCTACCTGTGCAGTAGACAGGTGAGGGTGTGGTCTACCTGTGCAGTAGACAGGTGAGGGTGTGGTCTACCTGTGCAGTGGACAGGTGAGGGTGTGGTCTACCTGTGCAGTGGACAGGTGAGGGTGTGGTCTACCTGTGCAGTGGACAGGTGAGGGTGTGGTCTACCTGTGCAGTAGACAGGTGAGGGTGTGGTCTACCTGTGCAGTGGACAGGTGAGGGTGTGGTCTACCTGTGCAGTGGACAGGTGAGGGTGTGGTCTACCTGTGCAGTGGACAGGTGAGGGCGTGGTCTACCTGTGCAGTAGACAGGTGAGGGTGTGGTCTACCTGTGCAGTAGACAGGTGAGGGTGTGGTCTACCTGTGCAGTAGACAGGTGAGGGTGTGGTCTACCTGTGCAGTGGACAGGTGAGGGTGTGGTCTACCTGTGCAGTGGACAGGTGAGGGTGTGGTCTACCTGTGCAGTGGACAGGTGAGGGTGTGGTCTACCTGTGCAGTGGACAGGTGAGGGTGTGGTGTACCTGTGCAGTGGACAGGTGAGGGTGTGGTCTACCTGTGCAGTGGACAGGTGAGGGTGTGGTCTACCTGTGCAGTGGACAGGTGAGGGTGTGGTGTACCTGTGCAGTGGACAGGTGAGGGTGTGGTGTACCTGTGCAGTGGACAGGTGAGGGTGTGGTCTACCTGTGCAGTAGACAGGTGAGGGTGTGGTCTACCTGTGCAGTGGACAGGTGAGGGTGTGGTCTACCTGTGCAGTGGACAGGTGAGGGTGTGGTCTACCTGTGCAGTGGACAGGTGAGGGTGTGGTCTACCTGTGCAGTGGACAGGTGAGGGTGTGGTCTACCTGTGCTGTAGACAGGTGAGGGTGTGGTCTACCTGTGCAGTAGACAGGTGAGGGTGTGGTGTACCTGTGCAGTGGACAGGTGAGGGCGTGGTCTACCTGTGCAGTGGACAGGTGAGGGTGTGGTGTACCTGTGCAGTGGACAGGTGAGGGCGTGGTCTACCTGTGCAGTAGACAGGTGAGGGTGTGGTGTACCTGTGCAGTGGACAGGTGAGGGTGTGGTGTACCTGTGCAGTGGACAGGTGAGGGTGTGGTCTACCTGTGCAGTGGACAGGTGAGGGTGTGGTCTACCTGTGCAGTGGACAGGTGAGGGCGTGGTCTACCTGTGCAGTGGACAGGTGAGGGTGTGGTGTACCTGTGCAGTGGACAGGTGAGGGTGTGGTCTACCTGTGCAGTGGACAGGTGAGGGTGTGGTGTACCTGTGCAGTGGACAGGTGAGGGTGTGGTCTACCTGTGCAGTGGACAGGTGAGGGTGTGGTCTACCTGTGCAGTGGACAGGTGAGGGTGTGGTCTACCTGTGCAGTGGACAGGTGAGGGTGTGGTCTACCTGTGCAGTAGACAGGTGAGGGTGTGGTGTACCTGTGCAGTGGACAGGTGAGGGCGTGGTCTACCTGTGCAGTGGACAGGTGAGGGTGTGGTCTACCTGTGCAGTAGACAGGTGAGGGTGTGGTGTACCTGTGCAGTGGACAGGTGAGGGTGTGGTCTACCTGTGCAGTGGACAGGTGAGGGTGTGGTCTACCTGTGCAGTGGACAGGTGAGGGTGTGGTCTACCTGTGCAGTGGACAGGTGAGGGTGTGGTCTACCTGTGCAGTGGACAGGTGAGGGTGTGGTGTACCTGTGCAGTGGACAGGTGAGGGTGTGGTGTACCTGTGCAGTGGACAGCACCATGCTGTCTACAGGCTGAGCAGGTGTGAACAGCTGCAGCTCCTCTACGATGTGCATGTCCCCCTCCACATCCACAGCCTTGTGCAGCCAGCCCTCGTCTGCAGGAACACGCAACACGCTTAGCAGAAACACGCAACACGCTTAGCAGGAACACGCAACATGCTTAAGCTTCCTGCTGTTCCCTCTGCTGCCTGTAGGAGGCTCTGCTGGGGTCCTCTGGACTCACCAGTGCCCAGGAACAGGACGGTGTAGAGCTGCCCGTCCAGAGCAGGCGCCTGGTGCACCGCCATCTGGACGTAGTTGACGTTCCTCTTGAACAAGAGGGGGCGGCCTCTGATTGGCTGCACCTGAGTGGACATGAGGGGGTGTCTGCGGGCGAAGGTCAGCACGCTGTCTGGAAGATCTCTGGACGAGTTGATGCTCTGAGATCTGTGGAGGTCTGTTATACACTGGGGGGGGGGGGGGGGGGGGGGGGGGGGGGGTAGAAGAATGGGTGGGAATGAGACCAGTAAACTGAAAGCTGACGTTCTGAGTGAAGGAAGTCAGACTTCAGAGACTTACAGAGCCTGGCCTTGGTTCTGGAACCTTCCCTGTGTATTCCCGCCATTTTGAATCCTGGACCTCCATGTACGGTCCGTTGAAAGCTTTCTGGATGTCAGAGAAGGAGTACTGACACACCGCAGACGCTTTGATATTCTTCCTGAAGGGAACACAGGGGACAGGAGGGGACAGAGCTTCAGGACAGGACACAGTATAAACACCTGGACTGTGTTTACCTGCCTCACTGCTCCAAGTTCAAACACATCTGAGCCAGGGCTCACATTTGATACTGGGAAGGTAAATACATGGAAGTGGAGTTTGGTCCATGATTCACCCTGCTGGGGGGAGGGGGGGGAGAGAGGGAAGAGGGAGAGAGAGGTGGAGGAGGGGTGAGGGAGGGTAAGTGGTTGAGAAGGAAATATGAGAGAGTGATTGTGTAGGGGTGAGGGAGGTGAGGAGGGAGGAGAGGAGGGAGGTGAGGAGGGAGGTGAGGGAGGAGAGGAGGGGTGGTGGTTTGGTTGCACTAGTCATCCAAGACTCTTTGTTACCAGGTCTAAGGTTTCAGAAAAGTACCAAAGATCACAAACTAAAACTCTCTTCATCCAACCTTCAGGCTGTCAGCCAGACATGAGAACACAAGCAAGCTGAAACCCTGACTCTCTGCAGGGCCAGGCAGCCTGGGATTAGTGCTGGGATATCAGCCATGACCCAGGGGGGGTTTGGGGCTGTGATTTATGACAGAGGAATGGGGATGGAGGCTGGGCTCAGGTGAGAAGACACTAGATAAGTCCTGCAGGTGAGATGAGTCACGTTCTAAGGTTCTTTGTGTTGGTCTGTGGGCCTGAACAGCAAACTGAGAGGAACCCAGATGAAAGAGACCCGGGAGATTAGAGAGAGCTGAGGGGCCCAGGGGCTCACACACACACGTGTACATTGTACACACACACACACACACACACACACACACACACACACACACACACACACACACACACACACACACACACACATGCACACAAGGGCATTTTAGCTTTACATGAAATTGAGAAAGGTGACAATAGCCTTAGAGTGAGGAAGAGAGAGAGAGGAAGAGACAGAGAGAGGCAGAGACAGGCAGAGAGAGAGGCAGAGGAGGGTACTTGGTACTTGTTGTGGTCAGACCTGACATCTGATTGTCATTCCCCATGGGATCTTTATGCAGCTTGAGTCAGCATAAACACATGCACACACACACACACACACACACACACACACACACACACACACACACACACACACACACACACACACACACACACGTCCATGACATTGTCCTCTCCTCCACCAGCGGCTCCCTCCCTCCCACTCTTCCCTCCCACCTCTCCCCTCCTCCCCTCCCTCCCTCCCACCTCCTCCCTCCATGTCCACCTCTGTGATCAGACTCTTACCACTCCAGTCCGAAGGCACCGTACAGGATGCTGTTACTGGGGTCCACTTCCTGCCTCACGCTCACCGCCCGCAGCATGTTGAGGTGCAGCTCGTAGTCGGGCACGGAGCACACCAGACGAGCCTTCAGGAAGGACGTCCACTTCTTCTGCAGGGTCCTCTGCCCCCCCCAGTCACCCTGGAGACAGTCAGAGACGGGCGTCTGGTCAGGCTGCCTGCTAGCTCACACACATTATGCACATGCACACATACACACACACACACACACACACACACACACACGTGCACACACTGGCCACACACGCAAGTAAATATACACATGCACACGCGTGAACTCATCCAACAACACACTGAACACATGATGTACTGAACACATGATGTACTGAACACATGCTGTACTGAACACATGCTGTACTGAACACATGATGTACTGAACACATGATGTACTGAACACATGCTGTACTGAACACATGCTGTACTGAACACATGCTGTACTGAACACATGCTGTACTGAACACATGCTGTACTGAACACATGCTGTACTGAACACATGATGTACTGAACACATGATGTCCTGAACACATGCTGTACTGAACACATGTACTGAACACATCATGAACACAGAGTGGTTGTGTGCAGGGACCTTGCAGACGCGAGCCACCCTGGACACTCTGGTCTGGCTGGGATAAGCTGTCTGCTCTTGGCTCTTCTCCCGGAAGAAGAAGTAGATCTTGTCATCATCTCCCACAGAGCTGTTGATGCTCTCCTTCAGCAGAACGGAGCCCACAAAGTCTGCATCTGGACACACACACACACACACACATGCACGCCCTATTTGTACCTTTTGAAAGGTTAATGTTCACTGCCTCCTATCTGGCCCGGAAGATCGTGTTCTTACCCAGAAGCCACCTGGTGGGAGCCTCTTCCGTCCTCAGGGTCGGGAACGGAAAGTTCCGGCGAATGTCTGCAGAGCTGCGGAACTCATACTGGGAGGCAGTAAACATCTCTCCATCTGAGGGGGGAGGGGGAGGGAGAGAGGGGGAGGGAGGGGGGAGGGAGGGAGGGGGGAGGGAGGGATCAGACAGGTGAGAGAACATAGACAGATAGACAGGCAGGTATGGCAGGCGGGGAGACGGGCAGACAGGCAGACAGACGGGCAGACAGGTAGACAGACAGGTAGACAGACAGGTAGACGGGCAGACAGGCAGACAGACGGGCAGACAGGTAGACGGGCAGGCAGACAGGCCGACAGGTAGACAGACAGGTAGACAGGCAGGTAGACAGGCAGACAGGTAGACAGACGGGCAGACAGACAGACAGGCAGGTAGACAGGCAGACAGGCAGGTAGACAGGCAGGTAGACAGACAGGTAGACAGACAGGTAGCCAGACAGACAGGTAGACAGACAGGTAGACAGGCAGGTAGACAGACAGGTAGACAGACGGGCAGACAGACAGGTAGACAGGCAGGTAGACAGACAGGTAGACAGAGACAGGTAGACAGACGGGTAGACAGACGGGCAGACAGACAGGTAGACAGACAGGTAGACAGACAGGTAGACAGGCAGGTAGACAGACAGGTAGACAGACGGGCAGACAGACGGGCAGACAGACAGGCAGACAGACAGGTAGACAGACAGGTAGACAGGCAGGTAGACAGACAGGTAGACAGACAGGTAGACAGACAGGTAGACAGGCAGGTAGACAGACAGGTAGACAGGCAGGTAGACAGACAGGTAGACAGACAGGTAGACAGACGGGCAGACAGACGGGCAGACAGACAGGTAGACAGACAGGTAGACAGACAGGTAGACAGACAGGTAGACAGGTAGACAGACAGGTAGACAGACGGGCAGACAGACGGGCAGACAGACAGGTAGACAGACAGGTAGACAGACAGGTAGACAGGCAGGTAGACAGACAGGTAGACAGACAGACAGACAGGTAGACAGACAGGTAGACAGGCAAGTAGACAGACAGGTAGACAGGTAGACAGACAGGTAGACAGACGGGCAGACAGACGGGCAGGTAGACAGACAGACAGGTAGACAGACAGGTAGACAGGCAGGTAGACAGACAGGTAGACAGACAGGCAGACAGGTAGACAGACAGGTAGACAGCTAGACAGACAGGTAGACAGACAGGTAGACAGACAGACAGACAGACAGGTAGACAGGCAGGTAGACAGGTAGGCTTGAGTGTCGACCAGACAGGAAGGAGGTGTGTCCAGGCACACGTACCAATGAGGAGCCCAGTGTAGCCCTTAGCCGGGTCGTAGGGACAGCGGTCTCTACCCTCCTCAAACCCAGAGGAGAAGCTGAACCGCTCCACATCCTGAAGAGCAGACAACACCAGCACACCTCAGAACATGTCAGAACATGCTGGAACACCTCAGAACATGCTAGAACACCTCAGAACATCTCAGAACACCTCGGAACATCTCTGAACATTCTGGAACACATCAGAACATGTTGGAACACTTCAGAACATCTTCACGTCTCAGAACATGCTGGAATGTCTCATAATATCTCGGCACATAGAAGAAGAACGTAGCAGAACATAGCAGAGAACATCTAACCCCTCAGCAGGGAACCCGTCAGGACAGGGTCACTCTTACAATGTAGGCGCAGAGCGGCCTGAAGGCGTGTGTTCCGCACACATACAGGTGGCTCTCGTTGTAGCGCTGCAGGAAGCGGATGTGGTTGAAACATTCCGTCTGCAGGAAACAGAACACTGGGTCAAACCTCCACACCTCCCAGCCAATAGGAGACAACACACAAATCACCTGCTACCTGGATGCTACTAAAGCTGCTATCTGCTACCTGAATGCTACTAAAGCTGCTATCTGCTACCTAAGATGCTATCTGCTACCTGGATGCTACCTAAGCTGCTATCTGCTACCTGGATGCTACCTAAGCTGCTATCTGCTACCTGGATGCTACCTAAGCTGCTATCTGCTACCTAAGCTGCTATCTGCTACCTAAGCTGCTATCTGCTACCTGGATGCTACCTAAGATGCTATCTGCTACCTGGATGCTACCTAAGATGCTATCTGCTACCTGAATGCTATCTGCTACCTGGATGCTACTGAAGATGCTATCTGCTACCTGGATGCTACTGAAGATGCTATCTGCTAGGTGAGCGTGTGTGACAGGACACTTTGTACCTCGTTGTTCTTCCCTTTGCTCAGACACTGTCTCCTCTGCTCTGACGATGCCTCCCAAGAAATCTGCAAACAACACAAAACACACACACAGCTGTTTTAGTTCACCAGGAGGTTACTTTAGCTCAGAGATTAGGATTATAACGAGAGAAAGAAAGACTGGGAAATAGCTGGTGGGAAAGAGAGGTTTAGGGAGTGAAGGAGAGAGAGAGAGAGAGAGAGAGAGAGAGAGAGAGAGAGAGGGGAAACTCACAGACAGGTTTCCAGGTGTGGATATGTTGTTGGCGTCCAGGGCGTAGATGGCTCCTCTCCCCCCCACATACAGAACCCCTTCCTCCTCCTCCAGCAGCAGGGTGCTGTAGTTCTGCACTGACCCTCTGAAGCGGGGGCAGCCCACCAGACCTGCACACAGTAACATACAGCCCACTGTTACACTGCTGTACCACACCTCCACACAGTACCATACAGCACACTGTTACACTGCTGTACCACACCTCCACACAGTACCATACAGCACACTGTTACACTGCTGTACCACACCTCCACACAGTACCATACAGCCCACTGTTACACTGCTGTACCACACCTCCACACAGTACCATACAGCACACTGTTACACTGCTGTACCACACCTCCACACAGTACCATACAGCACACTGTTACACTGCTGTACCACACCTCCACACAGTACCATACAGCACACTGTTACACTGCTGTACCACACCTCCACACAGTACCATACAGCACACTGTTACACTGCTGTACCACACCTCCACACAGTACCATACAGCACACTGTTACACTGCTATCATTCCTCCATTCTTTCACCTCTCCCCATCCCTCTCTTATTCTCTCCTTTCCTCCATCCGTTTGTTTCTCTCTACATCTCCACCCCCCTGTGTGTTCCCCGGGAATCAATCTCCACCCGCCATCTTCAACTCATCTCTTCACGATCAACAGAGTTTCTATTGTTTACCCTTCAGTGGAGTAGAGCTCAGTCACAGCTGAGGACCATCACATTAGTGTCAGTGTGACTCTGGTGTGGATCTATGCAGCAAGATGAAAGTGCTGCTCTCTTTTTCATCTTCTCTCACAAGCAGGATGGTTTTGACCTTGTTTCAAAGGTCCCAGACTGATGATTAAATATTTACTGTTCCGGGAAAAGATCTGTTTCTACATATAAAGAAGCTCTTTCTGTGGCTCAACAGTCCACAGCGCCAGATACCCCCAGACTGTTTATCTAGGACAGAGCATCACCCAGCATCTTCCTGGGCTGGGAGGGATTCTAACTGGGAGTCCTGCAGTCCCCCATAACACACACACACACTCACACTCACACACACTCACACACACACACACTCACATACACTCACACACACTCACACACACACACACACACTCACATACACTCACGCACACTCACACACACACACACACTCACATACACTCACACTCACACACACTCACACACACACACACTCACATACACTCACACACACTCACACACACACACTCACACACACTCACACTCACACACACTCACACACACACACACTCACACACACACACACACACACACACACACACACACACACACACACACACAGTGGGCTAACATGCTAATGTAATCTGGCAGTAGTGGAGCACGATTCGAGCTGAATGCTCCTTAAAAGCCTCCCCATCTACCCCTCCTTGTACCCCACTTCTACATGTGACAGGCCAAGCAGCCATCAGCCTCACCCATCCTCCCCCCATCCTCCCCCCATCCTCCCCCTCCTTCCCCAGTGTGGCACCATTCTCCAGCCTTGTCTCTGTAGCTGAAGCTCATTCGGCTTGAAGGGGTCCACCCCCATGCCCTCCTTCCCTCCTCCCCTCCTGAACTCCCCCTCCTGCCCTCCCCCCTCCTCCCCTCCTGCCCTCCTCCCCCCCTCCTGCCCTCCCCCCTCCTCCCCTCCCCCTCCTCTCTCCTCCCCACCAGCCCAAAGCAGAGTCCTGCAGCACATCATGTGTTCCAGATCGTCAGAGCGTGCATGATGCTCAGACGCTGCTGTGGAGGGTGATGACCAGGGAGACGGCCGTGACATCAGATGTCCTTGTTGTGAGCTGTCACCAAGGTAACACGTCACGCCAAGGAAACGTCCCCCTGGGACACAGCCCCCCCCCCCCCCCCCCTCCCCTCACCAAAGCCACGGAAAGATCAAACTACAGGAGCCACCCAGCCTGGGTGTGTGTGTGTGTAGTGTGTGTGTGTGTGTGTGTGTGTGTGTGTGTGTGTGTGTGTGTGTGTGTGTGTGTGTGTGTGTGTGTGGTGTATGTGTATACATGTTGTGTGTGTGACAGGGTTGAGTTAGAGGCTCACTGATGCCCTTGGCCTCATCACACACACCCAGCATACACACACTTCCTGTTTTAGGGACACGTTCATGGCCTAACCCGTGTTTACGTCACTGAGAAGTAGCAGTTGTTGCTAAACCAATTATCCTTATGTAACATTTACAGAACATTCTAAAACTCCACCATCTACTGAACATTCTAAAACTCCACCATCTACTGAACATTCTAAAACTCCACCATCTACTGAACATTCTAGAACACCACCATCTACTGAACATTCTAGAACACCACCATCTACTGAACATTCTAGAACACCACCATCTACTGAACATTCTAGAACACCACCATCTACTGAACATTCTAGAACACCACCATCTACTGAACATTCTAGAACACCACCATCTACCGAACATTCTAGAACACCACCATCTACCGAACATTCTAGAACACCACCATCCTCTGAACATTCTAGAACACCACCATCTACTGAACATTCTAGAACACCACCATCTACTGAACATTCTAGAACACCACCATCTACCGAACATTCTAGAACCCCAGACAGGGTCAGGGTCTGTGAGTTCCGGTTCGTGCTGTTGAGCAGCGTGTTTTCTGTCCCTGCACACGTATGAGACGTGATTGACCTGTCAGTCACAGTTCTGCTTGGTATTTACACGACGCTTGTCAAATATTAGCGTGGCCTCTGTGGGCTGTACACTGGACACAGCAGGAGGAGGAACACTGTGTCAATACTGCTGCCACAACGACAAGCCTGACGCCACATTAGCAATACTGATGGCAGAAACTGTCATCATGGTAACGGTGGTCAGATCAGTTCTCCAGACAGGAAGACAGGAACCTCCTCCCCCACCTCCTCCTCTCACCTCCTCCTCCTCCCACCTCCCCCACCTCCTCCCCCACCTCCTCCACCACCTCCTCCACCCACAGCAGCAGACATGTTACCCTGCATCAATATTTCAGCTGTGAGTTACTTCTGGTCTGCTGGTCTGGGGAACACTCCCCATGGACACCCAGGTCAGAACACAGTCAGAGAAGACATGCTCTTTCACACACAGACACACACACACAGACACACACACAGACACACACACACACAGACACACACACATACACACAGACACACACACAGACACACACATCCCAGAGCACAGCAGATCTGATTCAGTCTCTCTCTCTCCCTCTCTCTCTCTGTCTCACACACATACATACTCACACCAACTCACGCACTCACTCTCTCACACACACACTCACTCACATTCACACACACTCTCACCCTAATAGGCTGTCACATACATACACACGCACACACATGCTCTCAGGCACACACTCACTGACATGCTCACACACACCCCCAGAGAGTTGAAATGTAGGTCAAGGGCTTCTTTCTACCAGGGCAAGGAGAAAAATAAGATCACCACAATGCACCTACAGCTACTTAGCTCTCCTCATAGAGCTGCACCAAACACAGACTTTATGAGTCAACAATAACAACATCTTTATGGGTAAACACTGAGAATGTTCTTTCTCAGCTGTTTGGTTATCAGCTCAACTGGACTGGTGTCAGTGGATAGCTCTTCCTGCTGACTTCTTCAATCTACTGCTCTGTCCTTCCTCCTCTGGGGAGGGGAGAGGGGAGGAAGAGGAGAGGAGGGAGGGAGAGAGAGGGAGAGATAGGGGAGGAGAAGAGAGGAGGGAGAGGAGATATAAGGATGGAGATGAGAGGGGAGAGGAGAGGTGGGAGAGGAGAGAGGAGAGGAGGAGAGAGAGAGGAAAGGAAGGAGGGAGGGAGGGAGGGAGGGAGGGAGGGAGGGAGGGAGGGAGGGAGGGAGGGAGGGAGGGAGGGAGGGAGGGAGGGAGGGAGGGAGGGAGGGAGGGAGGGAGGGAGGGAGGGAGGGAGGGAGGGAGAAGAGAAGAGAGGAGGGAGGGAGGGACGGGAGAGGAGAGAGGAGAGGAGAGGAGAGGAGGGGAGGGAGAGGAAAGGAAGGAGGGAGGGGGGAGAAGGGAGGAGAAGAGAGCAGGGAGGGAGGGAGAGTTGCTGATGAAGCTGTTGCTGATGAAGGAGTTGGTAATGATGATTATGTTTAAATTCCCACTCATTGTGAAGAAAAGCTCTAGTTCAGCAGTATTTTCTACACAGGCACTATTCAGGTCTGCCCCAGTGAGGTCCACTGTCCTGTTCGGTCTCTGTGTTCCATCACAGCAGCATCATGAACTAGGACAGGGCTTGAGAGAGGAGATTTACGAGTCCCAGAAAGTACACACTGCCTTCGGGGCCAACTTCAAAACTGTGTCAGTTGTTTAAAGAGAACAAGGGAGTTTGAGGCAGCAGAATCACCACTGAATAAGGACACTGCAGACTGAGGGTGTGTGTGTACATTTGCATGTGTGTGTGGGTGTGTATGTGCGTGTGTGTGCTTATTGCAGAGGGGGGGTCTTACCTTCAGAGAGTACCGTGGTCCTGGGGGTGACGTCCAGACCCAGGGAGGGGCCAAAGGGGAACCCGGCCCCCAGGGAGGCCAGGCAGCAGAGGCCTAGAAGGGGGGTCAGGAGGGGGGCTAGGAGGGGATGGAGAAACCCACCAAGGCCCATGGTCAGGATGCTGGGCTGAGGCTGAGGCTGAGGCTAGGCTGAGGCTGGGCTGAGGCTGGGCTGAGGCTGGGCTGAGGCTGGGCTGAGGCTGGGGGACAGAGAAAGATGGAGGTCTGTCTGAGGTCAGGGCTGACAGCTACACTGTCCTGTCTACTCAAAGCACACATCTCTCCCTCTCTCACTCTCTTTCTCTCTCCCTCTCTTTCTCTCTCCCTCTTTCTCTCTCCCTCTCTTTCTCTCTCCCTCTCTCCCTCTCTTTCTCTCTCCCTCTCTTTCTCTCTCCCTCTCTTTCTCTCTCCCTCTATTTCTCTCTCCCTCTCTCCTTCTCTTTCTCTCTCCCTCTCTTTCTCTCTCCCTCTCTTTCTCTCTCCCTCTCTTTCTCTCTCCCTCTCTCCCTCTCTCTCTCCATCACATCTGCCTCAGCTGAGGCTGCCACGGCGATGACGGCTTGTCGTCACCGTGACAACAACATGGAAACTCCACGAGGAATGGTAAACACATCTGCTGTAGCACTGTCAAGACACACACATAACACACACAACACACACACACAACACACACAAACACGTAGCTCATCAATGGAGAACATTAACAAAACAACAGACTCACAGCCAACCATCATCCAGGTGTCTGCTTACATGATGACAGTTCTCAGTGAAGACCAACTCTGACCTCAAACAGCCTGTTCAGAAACCCATAACTATAGTAAAGAAGGACAGAATGGAGAGAGATGGAGGTCTGTCTGGGAGGACATGTGTGGAGACACCTTGAGAGGCAGGACATCCACAAGGACATTTCTGCAGATGTCAGATGGACAATCTGGACCATGTGACTCTAGAAATGACACAACAGAGGAAATGAACGTTTCATTGCTGTCGTTTGGTCCAGAGAAACAGACAAGAAGCTGGAACTAAAGAAGAACATTTTTATAGAGAGGAATGACGGTGAACTTGGATGAAATGCAGATCAAGAAGAGTTTTTCTGAATTGTAGTGTGGAAACATGAAGAGCACCGTGACACGCAGGGTCCAGCGCTCTCTCCAGGGTCACCTTGAGGTGGGGTCCTCCTCTCAGCTCCACACCTTGAGGGTGCTCACCATTAACTCTGATGACGTCATTCTGCTAACCATCAAAGTCGCCCTTACGGAGGCTCAACCGTCTCAATGCCAATGATTCATGTTGAGTTAAAAACTCAATATGTGAGACTACTGGGGGGGCTGTGGGCCTGCTGACACAGCAACCTGAGCACTGACAGACACACACACACCTGGACACACACACACACACCTGGACACACACACACACACCCCTGGACACACACACACCCGCCTGGATACACACACACACACCTGGCAGACAGGCGGACACACACACACACACACACCTGGATACCTTAAGGGATGTATTTTAAACTGTCTCACTTTTCCTTATAGGTCCACCGTTTCCGTTCATTCTACACCTTTGTTCAAATAATCCCCCTCTATAACTTCTAAATCAGCCTTTAGTGATTCTCTCTATCAGACCGGAGCACCGGCAGAGCTGCCTGGCGCGAGGCTGGTTTAGAAGTGGGGCACGCGCGAGGATCCACCGTACAACAGCTTAGATTAAAACATTAACCAAGAGCAGGTTTCTAACATGGGCTACATCAGACTGAATCTTTAAGTTTAGATAGAGATGATGCCAGATAATAAATAGTTTAGTAGATAGTTTATTATATAGATCATATGCGCTTAATAACACGCTGCCTTACCTGTGCAGCACGTGCACTGCAGCATACTAAAGAATAGCGCAAAGCATTCACGTCATCATCACTTTTACGATTTCTCCTACAGCATCATGTGATAGAGGACAGTTCCTGTGATAGAGGACAGTTCATGGCTGCTCAACATACCTTGTCGTTCAAAGTGTGAAGGATGAAGTCTTTGTGAGTCCAGTGTCCTACAGTGCTGCGCAGTCCCGCGTGGATGCCTGCCTCTGCCTTCACGAGGCACATGTTCTCTTTACTTAGAAACCAGCGCAACGTCTCTCTCCCCTCCCCCCCCCCCCTTCTCCCCCCCCTTCTCTCTCTCTCTCTCTCTCTCTCTCTCTCTCTCTCTCTCTCTCTCTCCCCTTCTCTCTCTCTCTCCTATCTCGCGCGCTCTCTCTCTATCTCTTTCCGTCTTTCTATCTCTTCTTTGTCTAACTCTATTGCTCTTTCTTTTCCTCCGTCTTCATCTCTTTGTGTAACATACTATAGACCAAAAAAACTGCGTACAAATGTATCCATGGAATATATTTGCCGTTATACCTTAACATAGTTTTTTTCTTTGTTTTCTTCTTCTTTTGATATAACAGACAACATATGAATGCAATTAAAAGATAGGATTTTATTATTTGCAGTTTGTTAACTTGCTTGTTTTGTAGTAAATTATTGATCAAATAGACTACGGATGTCTTTGTGTCTCATTAACTCCGGTTCATCATTCAGACAGCTGTCGCCACCTGCTGGCCAATTGTGTGTATGACTACATCAGAAATAGAGTTTAGATTAGATGAACCTTTACTTGTCCTCCAGGGGGGGGGGGGGAATTGCAGTTTGAAACGTTTGAGGAAGAACTAAACACGTGTGTTCTTTAGCAATATGTATAATTGTTTTGTTTGTCACAGAACTACACGTGACACATACAACAACACGACACACACACACACGACACACACACCGATGCAAGTATACACACATTTCATCACATAATTATCCTTCCATTTCCCCATAATATCTATATCTATCTAGATGTATTGCAATTCCTCCCTCCTTTCTGACGCAACGCAGAAGCTGAACACTCATCTGCTCTGTTCTCAGGCTCGTGCTTTGTGCTTTTCCACTTCTCCTTCCTCACACACAGTTTATACATTGAAATGACTTCAATACAGACAGACAGACAGAGTGACAGACAGGCAGACAGACAGACAGACAGACAGACAGACAGAGTGACTGATAAGGGGAGGAGAAGAAGAATCAACTCTTCTTTCAACACTTCTGCTTTTTTCCTCGAACAATCTACAATAGTAAACGAGACATAGATAATATATAGAAATCCGGGGGTCACTAATCCTGGTCCTCATAACCGGGGGTGACCAATCCGGGGGGGGGGGACTCCCTCTGACGCCCGAACCCATGCAGACTGTGTGGGCGTGGCTGCAGACAGCTGGAATCGTGACGTCATGTCTCAGCTTTAGCTCGCGAGCTAACTACCAGCGCTACACTGCGCGTGGCGAATTTAAAATCCTTAATAAGCTTTCTAGCTTATTACCACTTAAATCATATATCTATATTTATTTTTGTAATTTCATGGTTCTATTTTACGCTGACGGTAAGTAATTTAGTATTTATTGGGGAGTGTGTGGGTTTAAACAGACCGGTGTCTGTGAATGCGAGGGTTAAGCTCTTAGCTAGTTTAACTAGCAGGACGTGGCTAAGTGCTGCTAGCTGGTTTAGCTTAACATCACAGCAGCGGTTATAACGTGTCAGCAGCGGTTATAACGTGTCAGCAGCGGTTGTAACGTGTCAGCAGCGGTTGTAACGTGTCAGAAACTGGCCGAGTTTATCACAGTCAGGCAACAACCTGTGGAAAGGGAGCGAGCAGACTGCCGGTTTGACCATGTCGCCCACCATCCACAATATAAGATTCAGTATTTAACACTCATGATGAGTTAGAACAACAACAGAGGAGTTTCTGAAACGTTCCCAGATGGTTTATTATTCAAGATTAAATCTCTGAACAGCTGTTTGGAGTCCAGTGTGAACGAATAGATGATGACTTTAAATGGACATCGAATCCATTCGTGATGACGTCATCTTCAGGCCTGTTCCGTTCATGAAGCTCGTGTGTCTCCGTGTCTCAGGGAGAGACTCTCTCTTTTAGCACAACAGGTGAAAATCTTTACCTTATCACCACGTCTGTGCTGTGTACTAACAGCCGCTTATCTCTGCCGGTTAGAGAGGGGTTTTCCAGTCGGTCCTGCCCTGTCAGACATACAGGACCCCCACCTGACAGACATACAGGACCCCCACCTGACAGACATGCAGGACCCCCACCTGACAGACATGCAGGACCCCCCACCTGACAGACATGCAGGACCCCCACCTGTCAGAACGGATCCGCTTCTTCTCCGATCCAGATAAGATCAAATCTGAAGTCGGTTTTGCTTGACTGCTGGGTTTGAAAGGACCAGCCGGTTTAAAAGTGTTTATCTTTTTTTTTCCCCAATACTGAGATTTAACAGATATGTCATCATCTTACATTTATTTTTAGTGATAAAGGGGGAAATATTTGAATTGAACGGAACTTGTTAGTTTCAAAACTTTGGGGAGAGGGGACCCAGGCATGCGCAGACCTGAATGTGCTAGACAGGTGTGCGAGCCCTCGAGCCCGCTGCTATTTTTAAATGGACCGTGGTGCCACGTGGGAGGCTCGAGACAAGCAGGATAATAAGAGGCTAAGTTGGACTCGTCAGCACACAGCAGCTTAGTGAAGCATCAGGGAAACACTTCAGCTCTCCAAACTCCTGCACCCGCTTCAACTGACGGGTGTACAAACCTCTGGTGTGTGTTGGGCGGCTGTAGAAATACCAGAGTAATAATATTAGGGCAGTTGAGGAAAGTGGGAAAGGTTGGGGATGGTCAGTAGATCCCCTCTCTTCAGTAGATCCCCTCCCCCCCCCTGTCTCTCCTTCTCTCCTCCTCCCTATCTCTCCCTCTCTCTTCCTCCCCCTCCCTCCCCCTCCCTCTCTCCCACCCCCTTCTTGCTCTCTCCCTCTCTCTCCCCTTCCCTCCCTCCCCCCCCCCCTCTCTGGAGCCAGACCTCGGGTCAGTGTCCCTGGGTTTATCTAACACCTGGAGCAGAGCCCCCCTGGAGCCCCCCCAGTGTAAACAGGAGCAGTTTTGGAGGGGATACTGCCTCCTGGGTCAGAGGAGGAGTCACAATGAGGAGAGGCTCCGGTTACTGCCTCCTCCCTCTCCCTCAGGACCATCCAGAGCTGTGTGAACGAGGAGAGGAAGGGGGAGAGGAGAGGGGAGAGGGATGCTGTGAGAAAAAGTGTCTCTGTCCCAGCAGGCTAGAGGGGGAGGGAGAGGGGGAGGGAGGGGGAGTAAAGAGGAAGATTGATTCCAGGGAACTCAGTGTGTCCCAGACAGAGTGTTTTAATACTTCAGGTTGTTCCAGTTTGTGTTGTGTGTACGTGTAACTTCACACCTCAGTCCTAACCCATCCACCATTTGCTGTGTGCGTGTTTGTTTCCAGTGTCGGGGCGGGGCGGAGGTGAGCCAGGGCTGAGCAGCAGCAGCATTGGGGCCAGGGCCAGAGTGTGACTGGGGGCAGGATGGTCCAGCAGGTGAGGGGTCGCTGGCTCAGGGTCTCCATCCTGTACGGCTCCCTGGCTCTGTTTGTCTCCATCCTCCATAACGTGTTCTTGCTGTACTATGTGGAGACCTTCGTCTCTGTCTACAAGATCGACAAGGTCTCCTTCTGGGTGGGGGAGGTGAGTGTCTCTCTATCGCTCTCTCTCTCTCTCTTTCTATCTTAGGTTAACTAAAACCTTCCACTAAGGTTAACTGACTGGTTCATTGCTGTGTCTTACCGTCTGTTTGCCCTCCCAGACAGTGTTTCTCATATGGAACAGCCTGAACGATCCTCTGTTTGGCTGGCTCAGTGACAGGAACTTCCTTAGTTCTGCTCAGTAAGTCCTCCTCCGGCTCCATCTGGCTCTCCTCCTCTCTCTATCTCTCCTCTCTCTATCCTTCCTCTCTCCTCCTCCCCTCCCCTCTCTCTCTGTACCTCTTTTGGTCAGTGTTGTGCTCGTCTCCATGGGAACAATGAGTCTCAAATTGATTTCTGTGTTTGTCATTAATGTGTGTCTAAGAAGAGAGAGACAGAGAGAGAAAGACTGTGTGTGTGTGTGTGTGTGTGTGTGTGTATGTGTGTGTTTATGTGTGTGTCTGACTCCCTCCTCTCTCCCTCCCAGGTCGGGCCCTTACATATCGTCCCCTGAGGTGGTCCTGAAGCGCCTTGGGGCCCTCTCCAGAAACGGTCCCCTCTTCGCTCTCTCCTTCCTGTCCTTCTGGGTGCCCTGGGCCCCCCCGGGCCTCCACTTCATGCTGTGTCTGTGCCTGTATGACGGCTTCCTCACCCTGGTCGACCTCAACCACAGTGCTCTCCTGGCAGAGCTGGCTGTGTCTGCCAGTGACCGCGCCCACCTCAACTTCCAGTGTTCTCTGTTCAGCGCTCTGGGCTCCCTGTCTGTCTTCCTGTCCTACTGTTTCTGGGACAAGGACGACTTCTTCTCCTTCCGGATCTTCTGCGTCACGCTCGCCGCCGCCTCCATGGCCGGCTTCCTGGTGGTGTGTCGGTTGCTGCGGCGACGGTTCCAGGGCGAGGCTCGTCTGAGGCAGGAGGAGGCGCTGATGCTGAAAGAGTACGACATCTTGTGTTTTGTTTAGCTAAAGCCTTGAACATTGAGCAGCTGTCTGTACTGTGAATAAAGATATGACGTTAACCAGGTAACTTCAGGTTTAACCCAGGGGTTTCTGTATTGAGTTAACCTCGTTAAGTTAACCTCGTTAACACCATATCTTGATTGGTAGTTGTTTTTATTTCTTACTAGTCTAATAGCAAAGTAAATGAACATGGTGTGTCTGTCCTCCTCTGCAGGCTGAGTGTGGGCCCTCCGAACCCCCCCCAGAGCCCCCTTTCCCTGGGGGACTACCTCCGCCAGCTCTCCAAGCACAGGAACTTCATGTGGTTCTCCTCCATGAACCTGCTGCAGGTGGGTTCAGCCAGGGGGTCGTCCAGGGGTCGTCCAGGGGTCACAGTCTAGGAAGTGGTTTTGAATGTGTATATCTTTATTCACATGTGGTCTCCCCTCCTCCTCCAGGTGTTTCACTGCCACTTCAACAGTAACTTCTTCCCTCTGTTCCTGGAGCATCTCCTCTCAGACAGCATCTCTGCCTCCACTGGCTCCATGCTGCTGGGTGACACAATACCTCCTACCCTCTAACCTCCTACCTCCTAACCTCCTACCCCCTAACCTCCTACCCCCTAACCTCCTACCCTCTAACCTCCTACCCTCTAACCTCCTACCCTCTAACCTCCTACCCCCTAACCTCCTACCCTCTAACCTCCTACCCCCTAACCTCCTACCCTCTAACCTCCTACCCTCTAACCTCCTACCCTCTAACCTCCTACCCCCTAACCTCCTACCCCCTAACCTCCTACCCCCTAACCTCCTACCCCCTAACCTCTTACTCCCTAACCTCCTACCCTCTATCCTCCTACCCCCTAACCTCCTACCCCCTAACCTCCTACCCTCTAACCTCCTACCCCCTAACCTCCTACCCTCTAACCTCCTACCCCCTAACCTCCTACCCCCTAACCTCCTACCCTCTAACCTCCTACCCCCTAACCTCCTACCCCCTAACCTCCTACCCTCTAGCCCCTAACCCCCTAACCTCCTATCCTCTAGCTCCTAACTTCCTACACCTAACCCCCTACCCTGTACCTCCCCCCACAGTCAGTATATTAACGTGTGTGTGTAACCCCGCCCCCCCCCCCCCCCCCCCCCAGGTATCTCCTACGTGGCCCCCCACCTGAACAACATGTACTTCCTGACCCTGTGCCAGCGGTACGGTGTGTACCTGGTGGTGCGCTGGCTGTTCCTGCTCAAGCTGGCTCTGAGTGTGGCCATGCTGCTGGCTGGACCAGACCAGCTCTACCTGCTGTGCATCTTCATCGCCAGGTACACACACAGAGTCACACACGCAGAGACACAGAGACACACACGCAGAGACACACACGCAGAGACACACACACAGAGACACACACAGAGACACACACACACAGAGTCACACACGCAGAGACACAGAGACACACACGCAGAGACACACACGCAGAGACACACACACAGAGACACACACAGAGACACACACACACAGAGACACACACAGAGACACACACGCAGAGACACACACAGAGACACACACACAGAGACACACACAGAGACACACACACACAGAGACACACACAGAGACACACACACAGAGACACACACAGAGTCACACACACAGAGACACAGAGACACACACGCAGAGACACACACGCAGAGACACACACACAGAGACACACACAGAGTCACACACACAGAGACACAGAGACACACACGCAGAGACACACACGCAGAGACACACACACAGAGACACACACAGAGTCACACACACAGAGACACACACGCAGAGACACACACGCAGAGACACACACACAGAGACACACACAGAGACACACACACACAGAGACACAGAGACACACACACACAGAGACACACACAGAGACACACACAGAGACACACACACACACACAGAGACACACACACAGAGACACACACACAGAGACACACACACACAGACACACACACATAGACACACACAGAGACACACACACACTCTCTCTTTCTCTGTCACATTCTCAAACAGCCATGCTCCATAACTGCTGAAGGTTCTTACGTGGTTGATGAAGTATGGGTGTGTTCCAGGAAGAAAGACAGGGTGTGTGTTCCTGGATGGAGGAGAGGGTGTGTGTGAGTTTTCCAGGATGAAAGAGAGGGTGTGTGTGTTCCTGGATGGAGGAGAAGGTGTGTGTTTATCCTTGTGATGCAGAAGGATCTGGAGTGTTTGAGAAAAGTCAACAAGTCAGGTTTAAAGATTATTCTTTTTAAATGTTCTATAAAAAAGAAGGAAAAAAATCAATGGTTTACAGTGCTATTGTGTTTTAGAGGTGTAGTCAGTACTTCTTTGTAAACATGAGTGTGGTTCTTCCTGGGTGGAGGAAGTGTGACCCCCTCTCTGCCTGTTCTCCCCCCAGTAACCGAGTGTTCACTGAGGGTACCTGTAAGCTGCTCAGCCTGGTGGTGTCAGACCTGGTGGACGAGGACTTTGTGGTGAACCGGCGCCAGCAGCCAGCCTCTGCACTGCTCTTTGGCATGGTCGCCTTGGTAACAAAGCCAGGCCAGACCTTTGCCCCTCTCATTGGTACCTGGCTCCTGTGTGTCTACACAGGTGTGTGTGTGTGTTTATACACCAGTAGGAAGTACCTCTCTTTATCTGTCTCTCTGTCTCTCTCTCTGTATCTCTCTCTCTCTCTCTCTCTCTCTCTCTCTCTCTCTGTCTCTCTCTCTCTGTATCTGTCTCTCTCTCTCTGTATCTCTCTCTCTCTCTGTCTCTCTCTCTCTGTATCTGTCTCTCTCTCTCTCTCTCTCTCTCTGTATCTCTCTCTCTCTTTGCCCCCTCTCATTTTCTTTCTCTGTTTTTCTCTCTCCAGGTTTCGACATCTTTGACAGGAGCTCAGGGCCAGTGCTGGACTCTGTTGCAGTAGCGGTCCTCCCTCCACCAGGGGGTGCCCCTCTGCGCCAGGGCTGCTTCTACCTGCTGGTGTTCGTCCCCATCACCTGCTCTGTGCTGCAGCTTCTGGCCTGGTCACGCTTCACTCTGCACGGCCGGCGGCTGCAGGGCGTCAAAGCTCAGAGGCAGGGAGTGCAGCACAGCAGCCTTGCAGACATCAAGACCACCTGAGGGTGAGCAGCATAGTGAGCAGCACCATCTGCTGGTGGGGAGTGGGAACTGCAGCACAGCCCTGTAACGACAGACAGGAAAAGACTGGTGACTGACTTCCTGCTATTTCAAGTTGGGAACTACTTTTTTTAAATTTAAACTTGCCTTATTTTGATATGAAAAGTTGGAGATGTTTATATTTATATGTGAACTTATGACCAAATTAAGAGTAAGTGAACCATGTGAAAGGACCAAGATAACAACCCTTTTAAACCCAAAAACAAGGCGTATAAATGTGTGTGTTCAGAGTGTGCACCGGTGTTACTCAGTAAACATCAGGTTTGAAACATGTAAACTGCTAAAGAATAGATCTGTCAACAACCTCCACACTAACGTTGGCTAGTTTACCAGAAAACAAGCTTTATAGCCATGTTTGTTGGCCATTTTATATTTCCAGTGTACTGAGACTAAATGACCAAAAATGCAGGGGAACAAAGTATATATTGGCATGATGTTAAAAGTGGGGGAGGAAAAAAAACAGAATCTAATTTCAGTTGGATGTACTGTGCCCAAGCTCCTCCCACCAGTCTGTCCCTCTGCACTGTGGTCAACATTAGTCCAAGATAGATTCTAGTCTTGTTCTGACCACACCTGCAGAACTGCCATCAAATTGAAACCATCTGTGTCTTAAAAAGTATTTTACATTGTGGTTATGATAATCATGGTATTCATTCGATTTTTTTAAATATTTACCAAATTGGATATAAGGCTGTTAAGTCTGTTTACATGTACTTAACTATTTTTGGTGAGACTTTCATTGTGAGAATTATGGATTTATTTAGCACTATTTAATGAACTGAAAAACGACTGTGCCATGATGTCATCTTTAAAACAAACATTCCATGTTCTGGAATGAATCATCATCAGTGTATGGTGAGTTCACTGATTTGAATCTGAGATCCTTTTTTTGTGTGTCTCTAGTCATTAACGTGATACTGATTTAGAGTAACTCAGGAAGCACAATGTGAGTTTCTTCAAATGTCTCAACTACATTTCAGTAGAAGGTGGATTGGACAAGCCAGTCTGTCCAGATAGATGTTTACAGGATGTATAATCTAGTGTTTGTCTAGTTATACTTTTTTCTATTTTTATTTAGTCTATTTTCAGACCATGTATTAATTAAGTTGCTAATAAAGTGATTTGATTGATTGTGTTGTTGATGTATTTTTATCTGCCTGATTACTTATTATTCATTCACGTTATCAGTTTATCTGATGTTTTAATTCAGAGCAATATGAATAAACACATCAGAAATCACAGCAGATTAAGTGCGTATTTTAAAAGAGTTTCGTCATTTAAGTCTATTTACACTTGCTGTCTTCCTCATTCCAGTGTACCTTGACCCCAGGGCCAATCCAAACCATATCTTGCTGTAGGTTAGGGTCTAGGGTCTGTCTAGTGCCTGTCTAGGGCCTGTCTAGGGCCTGGGGTCTGTTTAGGGCCTGGGGTCTGTCTAGGGCCTGTCTAGGGCCTGTCTAGGGTCTGTCTAGGGCCTGTCTAGGGCCTGGGGTCTGTCTAGGGCCTAGGGTCTGTCTAGGGTCTGTCTAGTGCCTGTCTAGTGCCTGTCTAGTGCCTGTCTAGGGCCTGTCTAGGGCCTGTCTAGGGCCTTCCTACTACACTGACATTTTTATTAGATTTTTCCTTGTTAACGCTAACGTGATGTAACGTGACGTCACGGCTCGACCGTTTACTGTTAGGAATGTCATCAGAGATCAGGTGACGTAAACCCCTTAGCTTCTAATTGTGACTATATTTAGATCCTCTTAGCTCTATACGTAAAATTTGTACATATTTGCCGTTCATATTTTAGTTAAGATTCACGAATTAAACAAAATATCTAGACAAAAAAATGTAATTGGTAGCTCCGTCAGTGTAGAGATTCATGTAGAAACCGTTGGGATTGCTACCAGAGGATCGCCAGCTAGCTTGCTGCTAACTACTCGTTTGTTGCTTCCTGTAAGGCGGTAAGTTTAATTTTTCTGCTTGTGGCTTATTTGTTTGTGTTTTACAGACTTCATGATTATTACTTAGTAGTTCGCTAGTAGTTCATTTTCCAACATATCTATGTAGACTGAGCGTGATTCCATGGTTTGTTGTATATTACTAGCTAGCTGTAGTTAAGTAGCTCGCGGGCTGGGGCTCCTGTGAGCGCGAGTGTGAAATTATGAGGGGGATGATTCTGAGGGTCCCTGCAGGGAGACAGGTTATCTGAGGGTCCTGCAGGGAGACAGGTTATCTGAGGGTCCTGCAGGGGGACAGGTTATCTGAGGGTCCTGCAGGGGGACAGGTTATCTGAGGGTCCTGCAGGGGGACAGGTTATCTGAGGGTCCTGCAGGGAGACAGGTTATCTGAGGGTCCTGCAGGGGGACAGGTTATCTGAGGGTCCTGCAGGGAGACAGGTTATCTGAGGGTCCCTGCAGGGGGACAGGTTATCTGAGGGTCCTGCAGGGGGACAGGTTATCTGAGGGTCCCTGCAGGGGGACAGGTTATCTGAGGGTCCTGCAGGGGGACAGGTTATCTGAGGGTCCTGCAGGGGGACAGGTTATCTGAGGGTCCCTGCAGGGGGACAGGTTATCTGAGGGTCCCTGCAGGGAGACAGGTTATCTGAGGGTCCTGCAGGGAGACAGGTTATCTGAGGGTCCCTGCAGGGAGACAGGTTATCTGAGGGTCCTGCAGGGGGACAGGTTATCTGAGGGTCCTGCAGGGGGACAGGTTATCTGAGGGTCCCTGCAGGGAGACAGGTTATCTGAGGGTCCTGCAGGGGGACAGGTTATCTGAGGGTCCTGCAGGCTGACAGGTTATCTGAGGGTCCTGCAGGGGGACAGGTTATCTGAGGGTCCTGCAGGGGGACAGGTTATCTGAGGGTCCTGCAGGCTGACAGGTTATCTGAGGGTCCTGCAGGGGGACAGGTTATCTGAGGGTTGATGCTGAAATTAGTATTTTGAACACCCCTCACCCAAATGAATTGCAAGTTAGACTACAGTAATAATACAAGTATTTTGGGGGGTCTAATGCTTTTGGTGTATTAATTATATTCAGAAGATTTTATTATTACTAATTTACTAGTTCTAGTATCCCAGTTACGCTGCACTATTTGACTTGACATTTGTTATGGTATATTATCTTCGATCCGTCTTTCAAGCTTTGGGTTCAGTGTCTCAGGATGTCTCAGATTTACGCGTGTTTTCCTGTATGTAAACGTACATTCAGTCTATCAGGATCCATTTGATGTGATACTATTTAAGCTTGAATGGGATTCAGTGGCTGTGCTCTGTGCACTGGATTCGGTGGGGCCTCTCTCTCTCTCTCTCTCTCTCCCTCGCTCTCTCTCCCTCGCTCTCCCCCCCCCTCTCCCTCTCTCTCTCTCTCTCTCTCTCTCTGTCCCCCCCTTCTCTCTCTCCCTCTCGCTCCCCCCCTCTTTCTCTCTCTCTCTCTCTCCCCCCCCTCCTTTCTTCGTTCTGCCGGTTGAAAACGCGACACACATCGGTTGTGTGACAGGTCACGTGACAGTGGGAGAGCGTTGATCCGGAAGGTGGGGGGAGCCGCTGTTCCTGGGACTGATCCAGCCTGCCTGCATTCCTCCTCTAACCCGAGAGAGAGACACAGAGACAGAGGGGGAGAGAGAGAGAGAGGGGGAGAAATCACACATGATTATTCAAAGGCAGCGTATTGGATTTATGTTTACCATCGACGCTGCTCTCTGGACACAGCAGCGGGGCTGAAGGCCTTGAAACAGGGCCTCATCTTCATGATTGGATCTGCAAATACTGGAGAGGCGACTGGTGAAAATGGTGGATGTTATTTTTTGGATGTTTCCTATACAAACCGTCAAACAAAACGAGCTTTGGAAATAACCCTCCAGATCCTCTTTCGAGGCGATTTCGTGTTTTTTTCTTCTTCATGAGGATCGCAAGATGGCTGATGACAGCTACATTTAACAAGGACAGAATATAGAGACGGCCCCTTTAACATTAATAGAAGGGGATATTTTTTTAGGCCTATTTGTTCACAAATGATGTACACTGTTTGTATGTGATAGTAATATCCTTCTCTGGTACAGATAGTACTTAATACTGTAGTAAGACATGTCTACACGTGTCAGAAACACGGTGAAGGGATGACAGATGGACAAGATTGAAGTGGAGATATAATGTTGGCTAAAGCTCTTCTGACAACTGACCAGTCTAGGAGAGACCGAAGATAGGAGGCCAGAACAGATCTGTGGTTCTAGAGAGCTTCGATAGATCTGTCGGTGGAACCCTGAAGGTTCTCCACAGCAGCCAACATTCCAGCGGGTTCTAAAAGCCCTTTGTTTTGTGCGCAGGAACCCGAGTCGCCTATTATAACGATTAACTATGCAGTACAGAGCTTTGAAATGAGGCCTTGTCTATGATATATGTGTTTTTTCGTAAACCTAAAAGGCCGTCATAAGCGACTAAATAACCTTAAAGTAAGATAAGTAGGGGCCTGTGTACAGATCTGTGATCAGCCTGGGAGGTTTTAAGGAACAAATAAGATGTTAGGATGTCTCTATTGTGAGGATCAAAGTGTTTATTCAAGGGTTAAGGATACTTGTCACATGATTCTAATCTCCAAATCCGAATATTCTCTTTTTTGATTTTATTTCAGCGGTTGTCCACTAGCTGGTTAGTGTGTTTTAATGTACGGTTAATGTTCCCGAAATAGACTAAAGCCTTGTGCTGTGAGCCTGGAAGGTTTATTTGAACAACCCTGAGGAAACTATTGACTCAAAGATAAACCGAGCTGGTTTAAAATACCAAGGCTGTGGAAAAGGGACACTTTAGAAAACGAGATTTGTCATTTTCGGATGATTTTTTTTCGTCCTGATCCTGTCTGCCACTGGTCAAACCGAAGTTAGTCTGTCATTAGCAACTAGCAGAGATTCATTAACGTGTTAACTAATAAGTCAACTGATCGCTGAGCGATACATTGGGATGTTTAAACTTGGTTGCTTGGTGTTTGTTGCCAGATACGCCAACAAGGTAATTATTCATGCTTGGAAACTGACCTGTACTGTGTGATAAGGAGCTGGACCAGCCTCTTACTGTCAGGCCTGCAGTGTTGGAATAACAGCCATGCTGTCATCATAGTTGCTGGAGGCCCCTGCTCCTGCTCTGGTATTTTCCTACCTGCTCCAGCTTGGAATTAAGCAATAGAAGTTTTCTGTCAGGGAGGAACAGCTATCCACAAACGACATTTTTTTATATATAAACCTATATCTTTTACAAAAGCTCCTGTATTTTTGTGTGTGTGTAAAAGTAGATCACCTCGTTGATAGAGAGGTAGAGACGAGACAAAAAAATAAGGAAAATAGAAACCTGCTACAGATTTGCATGCCTGCCACCAACATGGCGTCCGACACGGCTGAAACCTGGAGGAATTGTTTTGAGGAAGAGCTTATCTGCCCCATCTGCCTCCACGTGTTCTCCGACCCCATCCAGCTGCCCTGCAAGCACAACTTCTGCCGGGGTTGCATAAGCGAGGCCTGGGCCAAAGACTCCACCCTGCCCCGCTGCCCCGAGTGCAACCACGCCTACACCCAGAAGCCCACGCTGGAGAAGAATCACAAACTGTCCAACATCGTGGAGAAGTACAACGCTCTGAGCGTGGACAAACCGGCCCCGCCCACTCTGCAGTGCATCCTGTGTCGCCGTGGTCCTCCCCTGCCGGCCGTCAAGGTGTGTCTGCGCTGCAACGCCCCCTGCTGCCAGTCGCATGTCCAGACGCACCTGCAGCAGCCCTGCTCGGCCCTGGGACACCTGCTGGTGGAGGCTGAGGCTGTGAGGGCCTGGACCTGCCCCCAGCATGATGAGTACCGCCTGTACCACTGCGACGCAGAGCAGACTGCTGTGTGCCAATACTGCTGCTTCGCACGCTGCCATCCCAGCCACAGCCACGCTGTCACTGACGTGGAGCTACGCCGCAACGACATCAGGGTGAGGGGGGAGGGGCCTGTGCTCGTTAAGGGACGCTCGTTAGGGTTGCATTACGTCACAGGATTTTTAACATACCAACACTCGCTAAGTCACGCTTTTTAAGTGTGGTTCACAACCACCGACGTTTTGATGATGACTATTTCAGTCACGCACACTCACACATTCACCACCATTTGTTCATAATCATAGTGTCTTACGCACACACATACACACACACCTTGTCTAAAGCCTTAATATTTCTATAGATGATTCTGTAATATCTCCCCCTAGTTTGAGTTTTCTCCTCTGTTAATCTGGTTTGACTGCAGAATATCAGATTGTGTAAGTGTGTGTGTGTGTGTGTGTATGAGAGAGTGTGCGCATGTGTATGTGTGTGTGAGAAAGAGAAACTACCAACTACAAATGTAGTTGAATGCGTTTCTAAATTGTGATCTATTCAAGTCCATTCTCATCTGCTGGAATGACAAACAGTGAGGTGTAGGGTGGAACAATAAGAGGTTCTCAGCCTGCCTTATCTCCCTAGCACAGGTGCATCCTAGCTGGGGCTGGAGGCAGGGGAAGAAGGGGGGGGGGATAGGAGTGGAGGATGGGAGGAAGGGATGGGGGAGAATGAAGTGATTTGTCACTCCAGTGTATTCTACGGTTTCCTTTTGGCTTTTCTGAGAATCTGGTTTCTGGTTTGAGCTGAAGCTGAAGGGGCGGGGCCTGTTCAGAGCTGTTAGCCAGCATGCTAACAGGGCTTCCTGCTTCATCTCCAGCTTTCTGCCTGGTGAGTTAGAGCAAGAGGTGCTATGAGACCAAGTCAGAGGAAAGGCCTCCTTACTCATCTGGAAAACCTCTTATACACACAGACACACACACAGACACACACACACACTGTGTCAGGAAAAGGAATTTTCATCTGGCCTCCTGACTGCTATTAACACCGTGTCATTTGTTCAGAATCTCCTGATACCAGAACGGTCCACACACTCACTCACCAGCCCCCTCCTCAGCCCAGCCCCCAGCCCCCCAGCCCCCTCCTCAGCCCAGCCCCCCAGCCCCCCTCCTCAGCCCTGCCCCCAGCCCCCTCGCCTCCCTGCCCCCCTCCCTCCGCTCTGGGGCAGCCTGTTAGCATCCACAGAGCTGACATTTCCCTGAGACACTGCAGTGCAGCCCAGCGGAAAACCAGGCTGAAAACAACTGTTCTAAAGGGAACCCCAGACAGAACCCACCCCCCACCGTGTTCCAGCACCCCCCCTCAGGGACCCCCCCCCTCCTCCAGATCACCCCTGCTGCACTAGACCCTGCACTCAGCCCCAATCTATCAATCTGCACAATCAGGTCACACCTCTAGGTCACACCACACTACTGTGTGTGTGTGTGTGTGTCTGTGTGTGTGTGTGTGTCTGTGTGTGTATGTGTCTCTGTGTCTGTGTGTGTATGTGTGTGTGTGTGTCTGCTACCAGAAGCAGTGATCTGTAGAGATCATGTTTGTAACCCTGAGGAGGGGGGGGGGGGCCCTCATTAGTCTGGGGTCTCTGTACTCTGGTCCACACAGCCCTGTTCTTGCCTGGCTGAAACAGTGCCAGTCTCAACATACATAAACACAACGTGTGTGTGTAATAACTGTACATATCCATATTGAAGTCATTACCTGGCCCCCCTCCTGGCCCCCCTCCTGGCCCCTCCTCCTCTCCTGTATAGCCCTGCCCACCTGCAGTGTTGAAGCTGAGGTAAAGGAGAGTTTGTGTTCTTTTGTTCTGGTCTGGCTTTAGCTCGGCTGGCTAGCTCTGTCATGCGGGCAGACGGGGTTAGCTAGCAGCAGCTGGGGTTGTTATGACACCATGGAATCTGGGACAACAGGGATTCAGTCACAGATTCCCTGGGTCTTGGGTGTGTGAATGTCCTGTATACTGCTAAGAGGAGGGGAGGGAAGGGGGAGAGGGGGGGAGTGAGAGGATGGGGAGAGGAGAGAGGAGTGGATTCCACCTCTCTCTATTCGTCCTCATCGGCTTCTGTTGTTCTTCAATCACTCATACAAACACAGCATAGCTTCAGGTTGCCATGGCAGCGTGCCTCCCTCCCCCTTCATGGAGCAGTTGAGTTAGCTTGTTGCTAACGACGCCCTCTAGCTAGCAGTCTTAACACTGGTCACTCAATACTGACAACCTCTCCCCCCCCCCTCTCTCCCCCCCTCTCTCTCTCCCTCTCTCTCTCTCTCTCTCCTCTCTCTCTCTCTCCCTCTCCCTCTCCCTCTCCCTCTCCCTCTCCTCTCTCTCTCTCTCTCTCTCTCTCTCTCTCTCTCTCTCTCTCTCCCTCTCCCTCTCCCTCTCCCTCTCCCTCTCCCTCTCCCTCTCCCTCTCCCTCTCTCCTCTCTCTCTCTCTCTCTCTCTCTCTCTCTCTCTCTCTCTCTCTCTCCCCCTCCCTCCCTCCCTCCCTCCCAGCAAACCCTTCTGAGGCAGCAGGAGTGTGTGGAGGAGAGAGTGCAGGACATTGAGGAGCAGCTCTGCAAACTGGACTCTGACAAGTGTGTGGTGGAGGTACGTCTAGCACACAGACACACTCACACACTTACACACACACACACACTCACACAATTTCGCACACGCACTCACACTTACACACTGACAGCACAAATGCTTTTTTGGATCTGTCAGAGGTGGGGATGAAAAAAGATTTTAAAAGTGTGTGTGTGTGTGTGTCAGGACCGTGTGTGTGAGTTGAAGGAGGAGGTGCGTGTTCAGTACCAGCGTATGCAGCAGTTTCTGGAGGAGGATCTGGGCCGGACCCTGGAGGTGTTGGACCGAGCCCGCGCTCGCTTCTGCCAGGAGAATGCTGCCCAGGTGCTGCTGCTGGGGGAGCAGAGGCACGAGGCCCAGAGGCTGCTCAGCTCTGTCCAGACAGCCTTCAGCAAGGCGGAGGACATCAGCTTCATGAAGAACACCAAGCCAGTCAGGATCCTCACAGACAGGTGGGCTGGGTGAGAGGGGGTGGGGGGTCTGAGGGGGGGTGGGGTGAGAGGGGGGTGGGGGGTCTGAGGGGGGGTGTGGTGGGGGGTTGGCCTTGTGATGTCTCTTAACTCCTCAATGTTCTTCTGAATGGGGTGTGTGTGTGTGTGTGTGTGTGTGTGTGTGTGTGTGTCTCTGTGTGTGTGTGTGTCTCTGTGTGTGTGTGTGTGTGTGTGTGTGTGTGTGTGTGCAGGTCTCAGGCCTGTGTGGGCAGTGTGCTGCCTCCCTACAGAGTGGGCAGTCTGAACTCCAAGCTCTTCCTGTCAGAACTCTCCAAGAGAGAGAAGAGTCTGAGGAGAACCCTGGAAGGTACCCTGAACACACCCTGAACACACCCTGAACACACCCTGAACACAGCCTGAACACACCCTGAACACACCCTGAACACACCCTGAACACAGCCTGAACACACCCTGAACACACCCTGAACACAGCCTGAACACACCCTGAACACACCCTGAACACAGCCTGAACACACCCTGAACACACCCTGAACACAGCCTGAACACAGCCTGAACACACCCTGAACACAGCCTGAACACACCCTGAACACACCCTGAACACAGCCTGAACACAGCCTGAACACACCCTGAACACACCCTGAACACACCCTGAACACACCCTGAACACACCCTGAACACACCCTGAACACACCCTGAACACACCCTGAACAACACCCTGAACACACCCTGAACACAGCCTGAACACAGCCTGAACACACCCTGAACACACCCTGAACACACCCTGAACACACCCTGAACACAGCCTGAACACAGCCTGAACACAGCCTGAACACACCCTGAACACAGCCTGAACACAGCCTGAACACAGCCTGAACACAGCCTGAACACACCCTGAACACACCCTGAACACACCCTGAACACACCCTGAACACACCCTGAACACACCCTGAACACACCCTGAACACACCCTGAACAACACCCTGAACACACCCTGAACACAGCCTGAACACAGCCTGAACACACCCTGAACACACCCTGAACACACCCTGAACACACCCTGAACACACCCTGAACACACCCTGAACAACACCCTGAACACACCCTGAACACAGCCTGAACACAGCCTGAACACACCCTGAACACACCTTCACCACACTTGGGTAATTATCACTGCTAGTACATGTTTCTCTGATCTCATCTCTGCCTGTATCTCTCTGTCCCTCCCCCTCCTCCCCCTCCAGCCCCTCTCACCCCTCCCTCCTCCTTCCTCCAGTCTGTCCCAGCCTATCCCAGCGGCCTCAGCTCCGGCTCGGGGGCAGAGAAGAGGAAACACTCGTCTGCGTTCCCTGACGGCAGCGGAAGCTCCGGGAAAAACGGCGCCTCCGGCTTTAAGGACTCCTCCCCCTCTTCTTCCTCATTGGCCAAGCAGCCATACCTGGGTTCTAACTCCACCCCCGGAGAGGGCCAATCCACCAATCAGCAGCCCCTGGGCCCTTGTGGCCCCTCCCACATGAGCGAAGGTAGTGGGACAGGAAGTGGCAGCGGGTCTCTAACCAATCACCATTCAGGGTCTGTTTTTAGCTCCTCCCACTTCCCTCCTGGCAGCGGTAGCTCCTCCCAGCAGGCCGTTCTTCCCCAATATGGCGGCCGTAAGATCCTGGTGTGCACCATGGATAACTGCTACTGCTCCGGGGTGCCCTCCGTGTCGGGCCATCGCGGCCACCCTCCCTACCCACGCACGGGCTCCTTCCCCTGGGTCAGCACCCAGGACTACCCCCCTCCCCCGGGCCTGGCCTCCGGAGGCTCGTCCATGCAGGGCTTGGCTGTGAGGGACTGGATAGACGCCTCACAGACACACAGGCATGCTGACTTCTACGGTCTGTACGGACAGCCCTCTGCCAAGCACTATGTCACCAGTTAACACACGGTAGACACACGCCCTCACCTAGACACACACAGGTAGATACACACCTTCATATAGACACACACACACACACAGAAGATACTCATGCAGACACAGTAACAGTCAATATATGAATACATACCTTTACATGGTGTGTGGACAGTTATAATGTCTACATAACACACTAGATTAACACACACACACACACACACACACACACACATTAGGATGAACACAGCTACACACACACACACATTAGGATGAACACAGCTACACACACACATTAGGATGAACACAGCTACACACACACACTCGGGGGCAGGGTTGATCTATATAGGATTTTCTTTCTTTTCTTCAGTCTCAGTCATGTAGTGTATGATACATGTTTAACAGCAGCAGCTGCTCTATCTGAAGCACTTGAGCTGTACACAGCATCTCACTCTATTAGGGGGGACACCTGCTTTACTCAGAGAGAGAGAGAGACACAGAGAGACACACAGAGAGAGAGACACAGAGAGAGAGAGAGAGAGACACAGAGAGAGAGAGACACAGAGAGAGAGAGACACACAGAGAGAGAGAGAGACACACAGAGAGAGACACAGAGAGAGAGACACACACAGAAAGAGAGAGACACACAGAGATAAACACACAGACACACACAGAGAGAGAACACCTTACCCTGAGATGAGGTCACCCAGCAGCTTTCTAAAAGCTTCCTGTTGTCCCTCCTGTCTGTCCAGTGGTAAAGAGGTTGGATGCCTTATTATGATTCTCCTCCTCCTGTCTGACTAGGATGTGTAGAAACCAGTTATTTCTGTTTCCTGTCGCTGCACTTAATGCCGCTGCCTCTGGACCGAGGGTCCAGGCCGTCTGTCCAACTCACAACGCTCTTCCAAGGTGCACCTCACACCGGACTCCCACAATGCACCTGTGGACATTTGGAAACTGGTTGTAGAAATACGAATATTCAAAATGGCCAAGCCTTCTCCATGGAAACCCCACACCCCCCCACCCCACCCCCCCAACCTGCAAGGTGACACAGATGAGGATATGGTAACCAGACCCAACTTTAACCTAAAAGACCCTCTCTCTCCCTGGGGGTGGGGGGGAGGGAGGAGGGGTCCAGGCCTCCCTGGGGCTGGGGGGGGAGGGAGGAGGGGTCCAGGCCTCCCTGGGGGTGGGGGGAGGGGGGGGGGGTCCCCAGCTAGGCTGCTGGAGGACAGCAGTGTTCTGTCTTCATTAAGGACCAGTTCTACAACATGGCCAGGTTTCATGTGTCTTAAAAGACTCTTGATTCCTAAAGTGGGCTACTTCCTGGACTGGATAGACTAAACCAATCAGCTCCCAGCATCTGGACTGGGGTGTGATGGGGGGGGGGGGGGGGGGGGGGGGGGTTGGATGCTGATGATGCTGTAATTGTACTTCCTGCAGGGCAAAGATGTCACTTCCTGTCAACAAGCACACACGCTCCTGGCTTCCTGTTTGCAGCTGAAAGCATGCGGGGGAAGAGTTTTGTAACTCTCAGAAAAGAGGAATAAACGATGCGCCGTTTTAAAAGTGTGTTGAGATGAACAGGAGGATTTTTTCCATGGACTTTTTTCTAAGGAGAAATACTGAACTAAGAACCGTCAACCCCTGAACAGGAAATGAGAAAAGACGACCAACAGTAAAATGTTAAACTTATTCTTTTTTTGTTTTGTTTTGTAAATATTTTGTGAAATGAAAAACAGTAAACGAACATGTTGTTTTGAGGAGGGTTCCAATTAAATCAATGAATAAAAAAAGAGGTAATTTCACTGTCTTTATTTGAAGTTGTTAGTAGGTTGTCTTTGAGGCTCAGCAGTCCTCTTCAGCCTCCCAGCAGACGTGTTCCAGCCTGGCCTGTTAGCCTGCAGCACCTGAGGAGGACCTGAGACCTGAGCTACGCAGACTGTACAGGAGGACTGCTATCACTCAGCAGTAGTGTTCTCACTACACACACACACTCAGTACACACACACTCGGCACACACACTCACACACACTCGGCACACACACTCAGTACACACCCTCACACACTCACACACACTCGGTACACACACTCACACACACTCAGTACACACTCGGCACACACACTCAGTACACACCCTCACACACTCACACACACTCGGTACACACACTCACACACACTCAGTACACACACTCACACACTCGGTACACACCCTCACACAGTACACACACACACACTCAGTACACACCCTCACTCAGTACACACCCTCACACACACACCCTCTCCTTCTCAGCCCACGCCTGCTTCTCCTGTGTGGCCTGTAGAACCTGAGGTGTTTGAGGAGCAGAGTGAAATTACAGGGTGGCTTTATTCCCCCCTCAGACATCATTCATACGTCTGCCTTCTCTCTCTCTCAGTCTCACACAGCTGCTGAACAGCTGTCAGGTCCATGAGAGCCTCCCTCCCTCTGCACAGCAAACAGCCCTGCCTGCATGTCAGAGATATGACAGCCTCACACAGTCCTGCATGTCAGAGATATGACAGCCTCACACAGTCCTGCATGTCAGAGATATGACAGCCTCACACAGTCCTGCATGTCAGAGGTATGACAGCCTCACACAGTCCTGCATGTCAGAGATATGACAGCCTCACACAGTCCTGCATGTCAGAGATATGACAGCCTCACACAGTCCTGCATGTCAGAGATATGACAGCCTCACACAGTCCTGCATGTCAGAGGTATGACAGCCTCACACAGTCCTGCATGTCAGAGATATGACAGCCTCACACAGTCCTGCATGTCAGAGATATGACAGCCTCACACAGTCCTGCATGTCAGAGATATGACAGCCTCACACAGTCCTGCATGTCAGAGGTTCTGCATCACATTCACACAGTGGCTGGCTCCTTCAAGTCGCCCACACAAGGGGGGAGAGAAGCGATTTTATTCAGTGATAAAACAACCACAGAACTTGGGGCGTTTCTTTACAGGCAAGCGTGTCGGCATCTGTGCTGGAACTTTCTGGTTGGTGTGAAAGTCACAGCCGTCGTCTGAGATAAACCTTCTCCAGTCTGAGGTAAAAACAGCCTCAGACTGTATTTTTAAATGTGTTTCAATTACGTGTTGCATTTTTCTGTTGGAATCCATTGTAGCGTTTACGGGAGGGAGTGGAAAGGAAGGGGGAGGGGGGAAGATGGAGGGGGGGGGGATGGGGGAGGAAAGGAACAAGGACAGTTCAGTCCGACTGTCTGAATGGAGCCTCAAGTGTTGCACAATCAGAATCTTTGTAGTAGCAGAGAGGCCATTCAAATCACCCCTGCCTGAACACACACACGCTCACTCATACACGCTCACTCACACACACGCTCACTCACACACACTCACTCAACCTTTCCTCTTCAGAAAGCTCTTGTCACTTCCAGCTGGCCCTACCTGTCAGTGTGTCTACATGTCCTCTCCCCCAGCCTCCCTCCTCTCTGGGTGGGTCAGTGTGTCTACATGTCCTCTCCCCCAGCCTCCCGCCTCTCTGGGTGAGTCAGTGTGTCCACATGTCCTCTCCCCCAGCCTCCCTCCTCTCTGGGTGAGTCAGTGTGTCCACATGTCCTCTCCCCCAGCCTCCCTCCTCTCTGGGTGAGTCAGTGTGTCCACATGTCCTCTCCCCCAGCCTCCCTCCTCTCTGGGTGAGTCAGTGTGTCCACATGTCCTCTCCCCCAGCCTCCCTCCTCTCTGGGTGAGTCAGTGTGTCTACATGTCCTCTCCCCCAGCCTCCCTCCTCTCTGGGTGGGTCAGTGTCTACATGTCCTCTCCCCCAGCCTCCCTCCTCTCTGGGTGGGTCAGTGTGTCTACATGTCCTCTCCCCCAGCCTCCCGCCTCTCTGGGTGAGTCAGTGTGTCTACATGTCCTCTCCCCCAGCCTCCCTCCTCTCTGGGTGAGTCAGTGTGTCCACATGTCCTCTCCCCCAGCCTCCCTCCTCTCTGGGTGAGTCAGTGTGTCCACATGTCCTCTCCCCCAGCCTCCCTCCTCTCTGGGTGGGTCAGTGTGTCTACATGTCCTCTCCCCCAGCCTCCCTCCTCTCTGGGTGGGTCAGTGTGTCTACATGTCCTCTCCCCCAGCCTCCCTCCTCTCTGGGTGGGTCAGTGTGTCCACATGTCCTCTCCCCCAGCCTCCCTCCTCTCTGGGTGGGTCAGTGTGTCCACATGTCCTCTCCCCCAGCCTCCCTCCTCTCTGGGTGGGTCAGTGTGTCTACATGTCCTCTCCCCCAGCCTCCCTTCTCTCTGGGTGAGTCAGTGTGTCCACATGTCCTCTCCCCCAGCCTCCCTCCTCTCTGGGCCTCGTGAGTGATGCTGCTGTCTCCCAGATCACCAGGACCAAATCAAGGTGAAAGACACTTTTATTGTTTTGTTTTTACTCACAAGTATTTAATTGGGAACCTTCAATCCTTGGTCAGATCACATTCAAGAATATCAAAAGGAAATAACTCAGTTATTTCTAGAGGCCAACTCACGAGGAACACAGCTAGGTCTGGTACCACATTTCCCTGTTCAAACCCACCTAGCGACACGTGTGCAAACATTATCGACTACATGGTACAGAATGAACGCAGAGGGAAGTTATTTACAGTCAATCGAAAATGTCATGCTTGTTTATTTGAATTCATAGTGTTTCATTTTTACATATTAACATGTCGTGTTTCATCTGTCGACAGAGTGATCAAAGCACAGACCGTTATTCTCAACCTTCCTAACTAGCAAGCTCTTCACACCAGTTGTTTATAAGCATCTTGAATTCTACATCACCATAAATAATTACAAAAATATAGCTCACTTCAAACAGGGCCATAGCAAGCTTACAGCCATCATCGAATACAAAACAAAACACACACACAGTAGCAGGCTGTCAGGACAACAGCAGGGTGATGAAGAGACAGAGGAAGAGGAGGATGGATGGAACGGAGGTCTGGAATGGTTGTCAGAGAGTAAAACGTTCTATAATGTTACCAGTACTGTTAGGTTCTGGAATGTTAAGGGTTTGAGGAAAGAGAAAAGGGAGTTCTATGAGAGAATGTATGATATTCTAGAATGTTAGGAGTTCTGGGGGAGGGTGTGAGGGGTTTTAAAATGGTATATAGAAATATAGAATGTTAGGAGTTCTAGAGTGTTAGGAGTAGTAGAATGTTAAGAGTTCTAGAATGTTAGTTCTAGAGGAGAGTGTGCAGGGTTCTAGAATGTTGGGCTCAGCTAGAGTGGGGTGTCCTCTGGCGCCTTTTAAAGGCCAACAACATTCCCCTTAAAGAGCAGAAGTGGGAGTTGTAGTGTTTTAACATGACTAGTTTAGTGTGTATGAGGGGAGCCAGGGGGATGAAACACTTCAAGTCCATGATGTTTCTGAGTGTGTACATTCACAGGTTCTCCCTGTTCTCCCAGGGTCTCGGTGTGTGTGTGTGTGTGTGTGTGTGTGTGTGTGTGTGTGTGTGTGTGTGTGTGTGTGTGTGTGAGAAACACACAAGCGCATTCTTAGAGCTGAGTTACTTCTTCTTGGCGTTGACACTCTTGCAGACCCAGTTCATGCCCTCCTGAAAGGAATAAAAGACATGCTTGATGAGACCAAGAAGCAAGGTCCTCCAGCCAGCCAGCATGTCCACCGCTCCCTGCTGCCCGGACCTGAAGCCTGGTGTGTGGGCTCACCTGGACGCCCTCCCCGGTCAGGGCGGAGCAGGACTGGATCTGCCACACACGGTCCCGTATGGTGTGCAGGTTCAGGCCCTCAGCGATCTCCGAGGCCGGGGCTGCTGTCAGGAGGTCCTGCTTGTTAGCAAAGATCAGAACTGGAACTCCACTCAGCTTCTCCTCCTCCAGCAACTCAGCAAGCTCCTGCACACACACACACAAACACACACACACAGGTGTACGCACAGGTACACACACACACAGGTACGTACACACACACACACACAAAATCTCAGTCTATTTATCAAAAACACATGTTGAAATGGACCCCAGTCCCCTTTAGCAGGAAGCCTACCTGTCCTGTCTCCTCAAAGCGCTTCCTGTCAGCGCTGTCGATGACGTAGATCTGTAAAACACACATACAGCACCTCACTGCAGCCCTTCAAGTTCAAATGTCCCCTTCTGTGCATCATTTGGATGTGTGAATATATTCTTATTCCAGTGCAGAAGTGCTGGGGACTGTAGGCCAAATGGAACTCCCTGGAGAAGAGATCTGAGCAGTGATCTGTGCAGTGATCTGAGCAGTGATCTGTGCAGTGATCTGAGCAGTGATCTGAGCAGTGATCTGAGCAGTGATCTGTGCAGTGATCTGAGCAGTGATCTGTGCAGTGATCTGAGCAGTGATCTGTGCAGTGATCTGAGCAGTGATCTGTGCAGTGATCTGAGCAGTGATCTGTGCAGTGATCTGAGCAGTGATCTGTGCAGTGATCTGAGCAGTGATCTGAGCAGTGATCTGAGCAGTGATCTGAGCAGTGATCTGTGCAGTGATCTGAGCAGTGATCTGAGCAGTGATCTGAGCAGTGATCTGAGCAGTGATCTGAGCAGTGATGCGGCTCACCAGAACATCCGTGTTCTCAAAGTAGTTCCTCCAGTAGGGTCGGATCTTCCTCTGTCCTCCAATGTCCCACACGTTCAGTTTGAAGCCTTGAGACTGGACACTCTTGATGTTGAAGCCCTGGACAGGAACAATATACTGTCAGGAAATGTCTAAGGTGTGTGTACCTGTGTGTGTGTGTATCTGTGTGTGTGTGTGTGTGTGTGTGTGTGTGTGTGTGTGTGTGTGTGTGTGTGTACCTGTGTGTGTGTGTGTGTGTGTATCTGTGTACCTGTGTGTATCTGTGTACATGTGTTTTGTGTGTGTGTACCTGTGTGTGTGTGTGTGTGTATCTGTGTACCTGTGTGTATCTGTGTACATGTGTTTTGTGTGTGTGTACCTGTGTGTGTGTGTGTGTGCATGTGTGCCTGTGTGTATCTGTGTACATGTGTGTTGTGTGTGTGTGTGTGTATCTATGTGTATCTGTGTACATGCGTGTTGTGTTCCCCTCTGTACCTGGGTGGGGGTGATGTGACTGATGTCTTCTGATGCCAGCTGTTTCAGCAGGGTGGTCTTCCCTCCGTTATCCAGCCCCAGCAGCAGGATCCGGACCTCCTGATCCGGGGTGCTCTTCAGCTTCCGCAGGATTGACAGCAATCCCTGCAGGTTACAGGAGGAAGGAAGGGAAATGAACCAGCCAGGAATATCCACAGTATCCTCTATCACTGAACAGTAAACAGGCCTTCAGAATAGCAGCGATAGTTCGCTAGCTGCTAGCTGACGTGATAAGATATTGCCCTTATTGTGGCTAGAAAGGAGAAAGCGATGGAAGACAGCAGGTTGTATTATTCTCACTGTATCTACAGCTAACAGGCTAACAGCTAACAGGCTAGCCAGCTAATCTCATCAGGAATCACAACAAGAGCTCTGCAGTCAGCTTTTTAACTAAATACGTTTTTTCTTCGCAAGTTATACTATCCTGAAAAGCTCAAATTACGTTGTTATACGCAATAAACGTTACTGATACGGATTCACACGGATATCCGCCGTCATCTGTATCGTGAAAGCTATTTATTTGGACGAAATTAACTCACCATCTTGTTGCTTTATCTGCCCAAGACGCTGCCGAGGTAACTAGGGGGAGTGACGTGGTACACAAGTCACTGCTGCGGTAACTAGGGGGAGTGACGTTTACGCAAGTCACTATCGAGGTAACTAGGGGGAGTGACGTAGTACACAAGTCATACCCAGCACAGGTGGACACGTAGATGGCTCAACTTTAGAAACAGGCAATTAAAAATATTCATCTGGTTTCTAAATTTTCATATATAAATATTCCGTTAATGTTCAATTAATTAACAACATATTATATTATGGTCTGCCAATGTCTTAAAAACACGATTTATAAGGGTAATAGCATGTAGGATGGCTTGCTTGACGTATTTAATTTGATAAATGTTTCATTTTATTTCTTCTCTTGTCTTGATCGCAGATGTTACCGGGAGGATCTGTCCCAAAGCGGTAGATATATCAATATGAATATATATAAAATATAATAACATTAATATATACATATAATATATCATTGTGAATATATATATATAATATAATATAATATAATATGAATATATATATAATATATTAATATTAATATTTACCGCTCTGATCTGTCCCAGGCTCTGATTGGAGAACCAAACGTCACGTGCACCCTCCCCTACCTGAACCAATCACATCACAGAAATCTCACTGGGTTTCAGGGAAGGTTTACAGTTGCGCCAACAACATTTTTGGTAAAGTATTTATTTTATTACTTTAAGAAACATTAAATACATACGGTGTTTGTTTGTGATGTTATACGATGTATTGAGGCAGTTTAAATATGCCTTATCTGCAGCCGGTACGGATTTATTATATGGTAACTTTGAAAAAACTTTGCATCAGACCTGTCTGGGTTACAGATTTTTTAAACAGGATTTAAAGGTTTTAATTTACAGTGTGCGGTGGAAGGTGGGTTTAATTCACAGGTACTCAAGGTTTAATTCACAGGTACTGAAGGTTTAATTCATAAGTACTTAAACACGACAAGAGCCAGATATATTACAAGGCTGTTAGTCTGTTTTGTCTAAACCTAACCTCCTTCACACACTGTCCTCTGTCCTGCTTCTCTCTCTGTCACACACACTCACTCACTCACTCACTCATAGACACACACACACACACACACACACACACACATACATACATACACACACACACACACACACACACACACACACACACACACACACACACACACACACACACACACACACACACACATTCAAACACACTGACACATATACACACACTCAACTTATTACACATACTACAACACATATTCTATATGTCCACCCACAAAGAAACAATTACAATGGTCTCTCTCTACCGCTCTCTCTTCTGCTCCTCTCTTTTTGTCATTCTCTCTCTCTCTCCCTCTTTCTGTCTCTATATCTCTCTCTCCCTCTCTCTCCCTCTCTCCCCCCCTCTCTCCCTCCTCTCTCAGCTGTCTTTATTTCCTCCCAGTTAAAGTAGGTCATGTTTGGCCCCTGCCTGTTCCAGGGTCCAGAGGCCTGGGTGCCGCATGCTGTTCAGCAGAGTTCAGGGCCTGTGGCCCCTGCAGTGTAAACATGCAGCAGCTGGCCTCTGGCCCCTCTGCTGCTCTGGCCCCTCTGCTGCTCTGGCCCCTCTGCTGCTCTGCTGCTCTGGGATCAAAGAGAGCTTGATGGAGGAGAGGTTGAGGGAGGGGAGAGTGGTTGAGGAGAGTTAAAAGGCTCTGTCTTGACCTTTGACCTCTTTTGTGTGTGGTTCAAACAGAAGCAGGTGTATGTTTCAGTGTGTTGGTGAGTGTGTCAGTATGTTTTCTGGATTTAAATGTTCGTTCAATAAGAGAGCCGGTGTGTGTGTCTGTCTGTGTGTGTGTTTCTGGTGACAGAGCAGGCTGAGGTAGTGAGTAGTAGTCATATGCTCACGGCCAGGACCTCAGAAGGACCTCAGAAGGACCAAGTAGTCCCCAGCTCTGGGTCAGTTTAAGTCTGTGTGGGGCGGAGGGATACAATGGCTGTGAGCGGGTTTGATATTGACGCTCCTCGCTGGGATCAGTCCACCTTCAGCGGCCGGCTGAAGCACTTCTTCAACATCACTGACTGCAGGACAGCTCTGCTCCCAGACACTCGCCTGGATGAGGCCAAGGCACTGGTGGAGAGCTGCAGGTACACACACACACACACACACACACACACACAGACACACACACACAGCTCTTTGAATTTGTCAATTCAAACTTCAAACCTCAAACAATGTAAAGCAGAGTAGCCACAGTAGAGAGTGAAAACGATGCACTAAACCAACACAATGTAAATCATAGTTAACAGTAAAGTTGTTTCATTGCTGCATCCCTTTTTGTTATAGGTTAGGAGGTTGTCCTTTGCAAATAGGGTTCTATGTGGTTCTATGTGGTTCTCCACAGGGCTGGTTCGGTTCCTCCCGGCACCACGGAGGAACAGCTGCACTACGCCAAGAAGCTGTATGACTCTGCATTCCACCCAGACACTGGAGAACGCATGAACCTCACAGGGCGCATGTCCTTCCAGGTTCCAGGGGGCATGGCCATCACTGGCTGCATGCTGCAGTTCTACAGGTACATACACACACACACACACTCACTAATACACACTCACTAATACACGCACACTCACACACTCAACTGATCACACGTACTACAACAAATATTCTGTATGTCGACGTACAAACCATTACAATGGTCTCTCTCCCTCTCTCTCTCTCCCTCTCTCTCTCTCCCTCTCCAGGACAGTACCTGCTGTTGTATTCTGGCAGTGGGTCAACCAGTCCTTCAACGCTCTGGTCAACTACACCAACCGCAACGCAGCCTCTCCAATCAGCTCCAGGTAGAACCCACCCCACCTCACCCACACCCAGTCAGCTCCAGGTAGAGCCCACCCCACCTCACCCACACCCAGTCAGCTCCAGGTAGACCCCACCCACCCCACCCACACCCAGTCAGCTCCAGGTAGAGCCCACCCCACCTCACCCACACCCAGTCAGCTCCAGGTAGAGCCCACCCCACCTCACCCACACCCAGTCAGCTCCAGGTAGACCCCACCCACCCCACCCACACCCAGTCAGCTCCAGGTAGAGCCCACCCCACCTCACCCACACCCAGTCAGCTCCAGGTAGACCCCACCCACCTCCTAGTCTGTGCTGGTCCCTCCTACTCTAACCCTCTCCCATCTCCATGTGTCCCAGGCAGATTGGAGTGGCCTACTTCACAGCTACCAGCACTGCTCTGTTTACTGCTGTGGGGCTTAACCTGTACACAAAGGTACAAGAAAACACACACACACACACTCTCACACACACACACACACACACTCTCTCTCTCACACACACACACACACACACACACACACACACACAGACACTCACATGTGGTGCTGTTACAGTCCCTCTGTTGACTCCTTGATTCCATTCTACTTCCTGTTCCTGTCTTCTTCCTGCAGAAAGCTCCTCCCCTTGTGGCTCGCTGGGTTCCGTTTGCAGCTGTGGCGTCCGCTAACTGTGTCAACATCCCCATGATGAGACAACAGTGAGTGACTGGAACACTGAATCATCACCTCAACATCAGCCAACAGTAACCACACTAACCCACACATGGCAGAAGTCACTATCATACTAACCCCAGCTGGAATGAACCTGCTTCCATACTAACCTCAACATCATCAGTCACTATCAAGCCACCATCACCTCCATCCACAGTGAGTCACCTGCAGCCTCAGGTGTTAACAAGACACCACAAGGCCTGAGTCAGCAGTACTGTGTTCACACCAATCACACCGAGTCAGCATCTCTCCTACATTACATTTACTTTCAGTCAAGTAGGGTGAAGTGCCTTGCCCAAGGACACAACGTCATTTGGCACGAACAGGAATTGAACTGGCAACATTCATAACCCCTCAGTCAGCTGACTCCCTGTCCTCCTCCATGCTGCCGTTCTCAGGGAGCTCCTGAACGGTGTGACGGTGACAGATGAGACAGGAACCAGGCTGGGCCAGTCCAAGGTAGGTCTGGGGATCCAGTGACCAGTCCAAGGTAGGTCTGGGGATCCAGTGACCAGTCCAAGGTAGGCCTGGGGATCCAGTGACCAGTCCAAGGTAGGTCTGGGGATCCAGTGACCAGTCCAAGGTAGGTCTGGGGATCCAGTGACCAGTCCAAGGTAGGTCTGGGGATCCAGTGACCAGTCCAAGGTAGGTCTGGGGATCCAGTGACCAGTCCAAGGTAGGTCTGGGGATCCAGTGACCAGTCCAAGGTAGGTCTGGGGATCCAGTGACCAGTCCAAGGTAGGTCTGGGGATCCAGTGACCAGTCCAAGGTAGGCCTGTGGATCCAGTGACCGGTCCAAGGTAGGCCTGGGGATCCAGTGACCGGTCCAAGGTAGGTCTGGGGATCCAGTGACCAGTCCAAGGTAGGCCTGTGGATCCAGTGACCGGTCCAAGGTAGGCCTGGGGATCCAGTGACCTGTCGGATCAACTTTCACCTTTGACCACATCTCGGCTACGACGGCGTTGTCACGGCGATAACCGTGTTTGTTTCCGTGTAGAGAGCAGTCATGTGGAATGTGTTGTTTCTCCTGTATAGAACATCTCTACTCTCTCTCTGTCTCCTGGAGAGACCAGTTAAGGTATTATGGTCTGTTTGCTCTCCTATAGAAGGCAGCTGTGAAGGGCATCACGCAGGTGGTCATTTCCAGGGTTACCATGGCAGCACCGGGCATGAGTAAGTGTCATGGAGGGGCGGGGCCAGAGATGTAGCTAACTTCCTGTTTCAAAACCAGGTTGACCGTCTCATTGCTATTTCACTGCCTTGATCCTCTGCTGTTCTCTCCATATATGGTATTGATCTTAGCTCCAACAACAAGTTATTATTAACAATATCATAGTTACTCATCTAAATCCATCATCTCCTCCTCCTTCATCCCTCTCTCCTCCTCCTTCATCCCTCCCTCCTCCTCCTTCATCCCTCTCTCCTCCTCCTTCATCCCTCCCTCCTCCTCCTTCATCCCTCTCTCCTCCTCCTTCATCCCTCCCTCCTCCTCCTTCATCCCTCCCTCCTCCTCCTTCATCCCTCTCTCCTCCTCCTTCATCCCTCTCTCCTCCTCCTTCATCCCTCTCTCCCCCTCCTTCATCCCTCGCTCCTCCTCCTTCATCCCTCTCTCCCCCTCCTTCATCCCTCTCTCCCCCTCCTTCATCCCTCTCTCCCCCTCCTTCATCCCTCACTCCTCCTCTTTCATCCCTCTCTCCCCCTCCTTCATCCCTCTCTCCCCCTCCTTCATCCCTCTCTCCCCCTCCTTCATCCCTCACTCCTCCTCTTTCATCCCTCTCTCCTCCTCCTTCATCCCTCCCTCCTCCTCCTTCATCCCTCTCTCCTCCTCCTTCATCCCTCCCTCCTCCTCCTTCATCCCTCTCTCCTCCTCCTTCATCCCTCCCTCCTCCTCCTTCATCCCTCCCTCCTCCTCCTTCATCCCTCTCTCCTCCTCCTTCATCCATCTCTCCTCCTCCTTCATCCCTCTCTCCTCCTCCTTCATCTCTCGCTCTTCCTCCTTCATCCCTCTCTCCTCCTCCTTCATCCCTCTCTCCTCCTCCTTCATCTCTCGCTCTTCCTCCTTCATCCCTCTCTCCTCCTCCTTCATCCCTCTCTCCTCCTCCTTCATCTCTCTCTCTTCCTCCTTCATCCCTCTCTCCTCCTCCTTCATCTCTCTCTCTTCCTCCTTCATCCCTCTCTCCTCCTCCTTCATCCCTCCCTCCTCCTCCTTCATCCCTCCCTCCTCCTCCTTCATCCCTCTCTCCTCCTCCTTCATCTCTCTCTCTTCCTCCTTCATCCCTTGCTCTTCCTAGTCATCCTCCCGATCATCATGCAGAGACTGGAGAAATATCCGTTCATGCAGGTGAGTTGTTGTTGTTGTTGGTTTAGTTCAGTAGCTGTCTAATGATGCTAGCTGGACCCAGTTAGCAGGCTAGTGATGCTAGCTGGACCCAGTTAGCAGGCTAGTGATGCTAGCTGGACCCAGTTAGCAGGCTAGTGATGCTAGCTGGACCCAGTTAGCAGGCTAGTGATGCTAGCTGGCAGGGTGTTGACATCAAGCCTGTTTTCACAGAGGATCACGTTTCTCCACGGGCCTCTACAAGTGATGATGGTTGGAGTTTTGTAAGTTGTTCCATCATCCCCCCCCCACACACACACACACACCAACACACACTGTCACACACCATCACACACACCCATGCTGTAACTTCCTGTTTGTGTTTTGTTTTGCAGTTTGGTGTTCATGGTTCCAGCTGCCTGCTCTCTGTTTCCTCAGACATGGTAACCAGACCAGGGTCTCTGTTCTATCACTGCATCTCTCCAGCCTGTGTGTGTGTGTGTGTGTGTGTGTGTGTGTGTGTGTGTGTGTGTGTGTGTGTGTGTGTGTGTGTGTGTGTGTGTGTGTGTGTGTGTGTGTGTGTGTGTGTGTGTGTGTGTGTGTGTGTGTGTGTGCGTGCGTGCGTGCGTGCGTGCGTGCGTGCGTGCGCGTGCGTGTGAGAGAGAGTGTGTGAGGCTCTGTGTGGGTGAGAGTGTGTACATGTATTTCGGACGCTTTGGATAAAAGCGTCTGCTAAATGAGGTATTATTATTATTTCACTCATTACACAGCTCCATGACTATATCTTCACAGACTGTGTGTGTGTTCTTGTGTGTGTGTGTGTGTGTGTGTGTGTGTGTGTGTGTGTGTGTGTGTGTGTGTGTATGTGCTTGTGTGTGTGTGTATGTGCTTGTGTGTGTGTGTGTGTGTGTATGTGCTTGTGTGTGTGTGTGTGTGTGTGTGTTCCACAGCTCCATGTCTGTGTCGAAACTGGAACCGGAGCTGAGAGACTCCATCTTGAGTCGCTATGGAGACAGTGTTCAGTACGTCTACTTCAACAAGGGTCTCTGAAGTTCTCTAACTCAGCTCTGTATCCCTGGAGACGCAGATACTCTGCGATATGATTTTATTCATGTTTTTATTCATCTACAGTGGCTGTGAGTCTGTGAGGTTTCACTTCAACATTCACTGTTGACTAATCTGACTAAACTACAAGAGTTTATTTGGACTTGTTTGATTTTGAACTGCCTATCTTGTGTCAAATTCATAGAAGTGTTTCATCTTCGTCATGAATTTGAACAGGTTTGTAAGATCATGTTACTGCAGAATATTAAAACCTGTCAGTCAGATTTCCTGGTTTTGCCTGGTAACCTTCAAGAGACTCACTGGATACTGAGTATCCACCTTGGTCTGTAATCCGGATGAAGATGCAGAGACGCCGCCCTCTAGCGGACAGATGGAGTCATGACTGTTCACCACCTCCACGTATAGAAGGTTCTCCGGTACTGCACATTAAATAAAGACATGCAAACTGAGTAGTCCCTTTTATGAGTAAGATAAGTGGTTATGACAGAGGCCGAGTTATAAAAAATATTTAGGATCTTTCTGGGTTTAGGGAAGATGTCAACACTGCAGAAGTTGAGGCGGGGACGAGAGGAGGAGTCAGACAGGTTATAAAAGAGGAAACTGACAAACTGAAATATTCTGGAAACAGCAGCAGGTGAATGTGGTTCCACGGTGTTCAGGAACTGTTCCAGATCTGCGCATCTCACGGTGGATTCTCCTTGGTCACGTGGCTCCACGTGACTCCAGCTTCACACCGGATTCTTGACATTCCGTTATTGTTGTCATAGCGACATATCGGCCAGTTTAACGGACACACGATTTTAGGCTGGATTTATCCTCCACACGTCACAGCTGTCGGTGTAGTTCATCGATAAGGCTTCTTTAATATCACCTGGAAATCTGCTGTTTGGCAGTGGAAAAATGCGTGGAAAAATGCGGTTTTCCGTTAACGGTGTCCTGTGCACGCTCGCAGTTCTGGTTGTTTGGCGCGCGGAGGAAATAACCGAAGCGTGCAGCTGTGCACCAGTTCACCCGCAGCAGGCGTTCTGCACCGCGGACACAGGTAAGCAGCCTCCCCGGTACCAAGCAGTGAACAGCAGCCTCACACACCCTGCTGCTGCGGGCAGGAAGGACAGACCACAGGTGGACATGTTGGTTTGACGGTGGAGCCTGTGTCTGGTGTCAGTGTGTTGTTATTGTGTTGTCAGTGTGTTGTTATTATGTTGTCAGTGTGTTGTTATTGTGTTGGCAGTGTGTTGTTATTGTGTTGTTATTGTGTTGTCAGTGTGTTGTTATTATGTTGTCAGTGTGTTGTTATTGTGATGACAGTGTGCAGGGGAGTGGCTGGTGTCCAGACCAGGGTCACACCTCACACCTCACACCTCACACACACACACACACACACACACACACACACACACACACACACACACACACACACATATCTCTCTCTATCTCTCTCCTCAGTAGTGTATATCTGTCTATCTCTCTCCTCAGTAGTGTATATCTCTCTCTATCTCTCTCCTCAGTAGTGTATATCTCAGGGGCACTTCTATGGGTGCATTTGTGAAGCCCTTTGTGACATTGCTTGTAAAAAGGGCTATACAAATAAAGTTTGATCTGATTCAAAGGGTTAGCTAAACACACACACCCATAAACACACAGACAAGAACACACATGTTTACTGTGTGTGATAATGTCACGGACCAAGCCTAAAAGATAAACACATAATCATAGTTGTGTTCTTTGTCAACAAAGAGTATAGGGGGGATTCCCCAGTTCTACCCTGCCCAGACACCTGAATGTGTGTGTGTGTGTGTGTGTGTGTGTGTGTGTTGGTCAGTAGGTGCTTCATGTGTGTTCTGTCCAGTCAGTCTGCCATGCTAACTGCTAAAATACAGCCATGTACGGACGTTAACTCAGAGCCGTGAACTGTGTGTGTGTGTGTGTGTGTGTGTGTGTGTGTGGATTTAAAGATTGCATATTTGTGCGTATGTGTGTGTGACTGTGGATTGCGTGTGTGTGTGTTTGAGGTTCCACATTTCTCCTTTTACGTTCTTGCGTTACGGCTCATTTTCCGTTTCCTTCACATTGCTCAAGCATGATGTAGTCAGAAAAACCATAAAAACAGCAGACATCACACACACACACACACACACACGTGTGCACTCACACACATGCACAAGCACACACACACGTGCATTCACACGCACACTAGCACTCATGCACACGTGCGCATATTCACACACACATGTGCCTTCAGCCACTCATGTGCGCACACACACACACACATGCACACACACACATGCACACACACACATGCACAGCCGTCCTTGTGTGTCCTGGCCTGGATCCAGATCTAATGCTGCTCCTGAGGAGAGCTCAGCTCACACACTGTTACCTGGACAACAGCAGACAGACAGACAGACAGACAGGCAGGCAGGCAGGCAGGCAGGCAGGCAGGCAGACAGACAGACAAGCAGACAGACAGACAGGCAGACAGGCAGACAGACAGACAGGCAGACAGACAGACAGACAGACAGACAGACAGACAGGCAGGCAGGCAGGCAGGCAGGCAGACAGACAGCAGCAGTCTGTATTGCTGTTATCATGCTGTCTGTGTTTGTCAGTTATCCGGGCCAAGGTGGTGGGAGAGAAGGAGGTGGATACTGGGAACGACATCTATGGGAACCCCATCAAGAGGATCCAGTATGAGGTCAAACAGATCAAGGTGAGCTTCCTGACCTTTCACCCAGAAATCCTGACTTTTGATCCAGACATCCTCCCCTCCTGACCCCTGACCTTTCAGTCTGACCTCTGACCCTGCTTGTGTGTTAGATGTTTAAAGGTCCTGACCAGGATGTGGAGTCTGTGTTCACCGCTCCAGTCTCTGCCATCTGTGGCGTCACCCTGGATACCAGCGGCAAGAAGGAGTACCTGATCTCAGGTCAGCCTTTCTCTCACACACACACAGCAGAGCACACACACACACAGCAGAGCACACACACACAGCAGAGCACACACACACACAGCAGAGCACACACACACAGCAGAGCAGACAGACACACACACACACACACACAGCAGAGCACACACACACAGCAGAGCAGACAGACACACACACACACAGCAGAGCACACACACACAGCAGAGCAGACAGACACACACACACACAGCAGAGCACACACACACACACACACACACAGCAGAGCACACACACACACACACAGCAGAGCACACACACACAGCAGAGCAGACAGACACACACACACACACACACACAGCAGAGCACACACACACACAGCAGACCAGACAGACACACACACACACACCCTCTTCAGTCAGGTCTTAAGTGACTCACCCTTCAGACTCCAGAATAAGCTTTAACATGCTGAGGTCTGCCTCAAGGTGCAGCCCCTACTCTGCAGGCTGGGGGGGAGGCTGGGGGGAGGCTGGGGGAGGCTGGGGGTGAGGGAGGGAGAAGTGCTGTGGATGCACGTCTGTTATGTGTGGGTATATGTGTGGATCCATGTGCGGTATATCCCCCCCCCCCCCCCGGGCGCTGCAGGCAAGGCAGAGGCAGGCGGCCGCATGCATGTGACCCTGTGTGATTACATCATGCCCTGGGACAACATGAGCCCCACCCAGAAGAAGAGCCTGAGCCAGAGATACCAGATGGGCTGTGACTGCAAGGTAGGGAGAGGGGGGGAGGGAGGGAGGGGGGCAGGGAGGGAGGGGGGGGAGAGATTTATGGATGTTTGTGTTGATATAGTATTGTGATTTCTAAGCTGGTGTATGTGTGTGTGTGCAGATCGTGCGCTGCCCCTCCCTGCCCTGTGAGATCTCCTCTCCAGACGAGTGTCTCTGGACTGACCTGATGATAGAGAAGCAGGTTTACGGTCGCCAGGCCAACCACTACGCCTGCGTGAAGAGGGCAGACGCTTCCTGTTCCTGGTACCGTGGCGTGGCTCCGCCCAAGAAGGAGTTCCTGGATGTGGAGGACCCCTAGTCACTTCCTGTCGCTCCCACGCTCGGCTGCCCTGCTCACAGCCTGATGGAAACTAAACACAACTAAATCTTTGACAACAATCCATTAAATTTTTAGGGCAGAACATTGATCTGAATTGGCAAAGATACAAACATCAATGAAGAAGAGAATGCCAGTGTGATGAGTTTGAGATTAATCCTTCCTGGTCAGAGGTCAATCTCAAACCACTGCCAGTTTATTTTGTAGCATTAGATTTATCAACATGTGCCGCCCTGTCCTCGTAGCTCTGCTCTGGTGGAGTCACCACTGTGTTTCAGGTGGAGCTCCTCAGGTTCAGCCTGACCCCGCCCCTTCATCCCTGAGGAAGGTTGGGGCTTCCTGAAACCCTTCAGGAGGTATGTGACCCCCCTTCCTCCCTGCTTTGCATCTGAGCACAGTGACAAACTCTCATTAGTCACACATCTCATCAAGAGTTTTGATGTCAAGGGACAAAAATAATCATGATCAGGACTGTTAAGTTGAACCTTGTGTGAGTATCAACCATAAAGGTTTAACAAAAAAAGAAATGTAGAGTTTAGTTTCATATTAATTCATCCTAGGATCTTTCCTGTCTAGAATCGACCAATGAGGCGGGTGTTTGAGATTGTCCTCTGACTCCATATAAGGATAGAGTCATGATGAGATGACATAGACTGGTCAAGTGATGATGTCACTTCCTCCTGAGGCTGGCGTCAGGAGGACTGGGTCCTCCAGGAGAGATCACTTCCTGAGATTACTTATGATATCACTTCCTTAGATCACTTACGACATCACTTCCTGTATATTGAGATCAGTTCCTGCCCCCTCAAAGCTCTTAAGTCGTCCTCTCACTCCCCTGACAGACCTGGGGTCAGTGTTCGGCCACATTCTGTTTTAGTCCAAAGCTGAATTCCAAGTTGCCTTTTTTTGTGATTGTCTCCTTCAAACAAACCAAAACAGGAAAGAGATACAATTGAAATGTTGCTTTTTCATAATCTTGCTGCTTGGGCCAATCACATTCATAGCGAGTTCTGACTTCCTGGATAGTCTTAAGTATGTGTTGTTATGGTGATGCTAAATGTTTCTAAAATCTTCATTGAGTCTTTCCTGATGAAGCAAAGCTTTAGGTTAGAAAGGTGAGAGCAGTAGAGAGGCTGGAGGTCACAGCTTGGTTAGGTTTGACCCTTCACCTTTGACCTTCCAGATATGTCACTGGACCAGTCTATGCTGTGTGAATGTGGCTCCCTCCCTCCCTCCCTCCCTCCCTCCCTCCCTCCAGAAATATACCTTAAAATATACTTTTACTGCATATACTTATGTTTTTGGTTTGATTATTACTATAATTTACTTCATCTGAACTAGATTTTGCACTTTTAGGGGTGAGTAGAAGATGGAGACAGGATGTGATTCTGTGTTTGTTAGTTCAGCGTTCCACAAGGAGAAATACTGAGCAGTCATTGGATCACTTCAATGGTTAACTAGCATATTTTAATATGTTGTTTGTGCAACTAACAACATAGCAGTTTTACCAGAAAAGGGAAATATCTTACCAGATATCTTAAAGGTTATGAAGGTAAATATTAAGTTTTATGGCTATTTAGTGAAGGGGCCTGTATTTTGGATGACTAATGTCATGTTGGAAGATACTCTAAACAGAAGTCCTGTCTAAAGTAAAGATTAATAAAACATTGATAGTTTATGTGTAACTTAAGGATGAATCACCCAGTGATGCTTGTGTACGTGATATCTAGAATCTCAGTTCCATATCTGACCATCAGAAACCTCAATTCTAATCTGAATCTGAAGGGATGTTTACAGTGTTACTTTACTCACTGCAAGATGCCTTCATATGTGGCTCATCATAATCTCTTCCCATAGCTTTGTGTAGATTTGTATTGTTGTAATCAGTGTTGTAATTGTCTGATTTCTATGTGAGATTGATCTTGTCTGTGTTGTTTTACTGTGCTATTAAGGCCTGTGTGAGAGGGAGGGAGGGAGAGAGAGAGGGAAGGAAGGAGAGAAGGAAGGAGTACTGAGACAGGAAATGACCAATGTGAGTGCTAAAGCATGTACTGATACTTTGTGTCCACAACACAGACTAAATATACAGTATTATCAAATAAAAACAAATTCGAGAAATCTATTTCACGTTTTCATTGATGTGCTGTACGAAGCTTTAGACTGAAACTGTGTGTGTGTGTGTGTGTGTGTGTGTGTGTGTGTGTCTACAGTGTGTGTGTGTGTGTGTGTGTGTGTGTGTGTGTGTGTGTGTGTGTGTGTGTGTGTGTGTGTGTGTGTGTGTGTGTGTGTGTGTGTGTGTGTGTGTGTGTGTGTGTGTGTGTGTGTGTGTGTGTGTGTGTGTGTGTGTGTGTGTGTGTGTGTCATACAGAATGCACTTTAATGGATGTGGTGATTGACTCCACTAGGAAACTATGTGAGAAATGTTCAGAGTTGAGTCCAGACTGTGGCTCCTCCTCTCCTTCTCTCCTCCTTCTCTCCTCCTCTCCTCCTCCTCTCCTCCTCCTTCTCTCCTCCTCTCCTCCTCTCCTCCTCCTCCTCCTCCTCCTCCTCTCCCCTCTTCTCTCCCCCCTCAGCCGCCAAGATGCTGCTCTCTCGTCCATCCTGTCCAGGTTAAAGACACGCTGGGATTTCATGGTAGATGACGTGTTGATCTTATCTCATAAACATGACAGCCATATCATGTGATTAGTGATTAGTGATGAATGTCCTGCAGGCATCACCATGCTGTCCTGCTGGTTTGATTAAGCATCAGTTTTATTCGTCGTTACAATCCGCTGTCTGTCCCTGAGTACACTGTGTCACTCAGTTCAGTTTATGGACTGTTATCTGTTCTAATGACACACGCACACGCTTACACACACAGAGAGAATTACCCAAGCGCATGAGAAATTGAGGCACACGCGCAGAAACCTCATATGCAATGCGCTATGCAGTGTGTTGGTTGTCTCGCGCCATCTAGTGGTGGACTGTGGTGCAGCAGGTCTCCTAACACCGCTGGTTTGAACGCTGCAGCCTTCTTATGCAAAGTGCCAAAGGGAAGAACCACAAGAGCATCCAGAGGGACCACAGGTCACTGTGAATCATGGATTGGCCATAATAATGAGTTTGTGGAAGTTTTTGAAAGACCGAGCAGCATATATAATACAGGCCTATGTCATCCGCAAGCACTTAACCAGTGAAATATTTTAATACATCTATGCGGTTTGTCCACTTGATGTGCTCGGAGAGAAACAGAAAGTCGTTGTTCCTCGTATTGACTCGAGTTTCCTTTTCAGCTGCCCGCTGGCATGAGACACAGGAGGAAGGGGGGGGGGGGGGGGGGGGTGAAGGGTGGAAGGGGGCGCGAGGGGGGGAGATGACAACTGTGCTCTGGAGCACGAGGAGTATTACTTTATAACACAGTGACCTTCTTCTCTAAAGCCCACTTGGAAGTCACTAAATAAATACATGTAAATGTAACACCGGGAGCGCGAGAGACAGGGAGACAGGGAAGGAAGGATTAGCTCGAGACCGTCTCTTATTTTCTTTTGTCATCAGCTTGAGACATAACTAAAGCAGCTTCAGACATAACACACTTCATTCCGCAGGCTATTGTTTTACTCTGCTGAGAAACACACAACCAAACAGAGCGAACACTGAAACACCAAAGCCAATTAATTTAGTCTGTGTGTTTCTGTGTATCTGTGTGTAAATTTGTGTGTGTGTGTGTGTGTGTGTGTGTGTTCTGCTCTTAACTCATTTGTGTGTTTCAGTCTCACAGTGTCAATAATAACTAACAGTCTTGGAGTATTTTAATAGTGTCTCAATATGAACTGTGATTGAACAGTGATAGAGAACAAATTAATAAAAAAAAACTAAAGAAAAAAATCTGTTCAATGATTTTCCCTTGACGTTTTGTTGCCAAGCATTTTAAAAGGAAAAGTTTAGTATGCAGCAATCTAATTGGGTAACAGTAAAGTTAGGGTGCCATCAAGCAGAGATTGGATTGGGTGCCAATGAGGGCCAAGGGCAGATGGGAATGCTTGAGGTCACAGTACTCTAAAGAGGGCGGTCACTGAGGCACTCCACTGGAGAGGACCGAAATAATAACTATGATGTGGAGGAGAGAGGGAGAGAGAGAGAGGGGGGTGGGAGGGAGAGGGGAGAGGAGAGGTAGAGGGAGGGAGAGAGACTGGTAGGGAAGAGGAGGTGAGAGGGAGAGTGGGTGGAAAGAGGGGGAGGGAGGGAGGGAAAGGTAAAGAGGTGGAGGGAGAGAAGGTTGGGGAGGATAAACAGAGATGGGGAAGACAGGATAAAGACAGAGAGAGTTCAGAGAGGAGACAGGATGAACTACAGCAAGGTGAGGAGTGTGTGTCCTTGTGATGGTATGTGTGTTTGAAGATGTGTGTGTATATTTAGCTGTTGGGTGTGTGTGTGTGTGTGCAGCAATGACTTGAATGTCCAGCTTGGCTGCGCTCTGACTAAATGTTGCTGTGTAGGTTTGAAGGCGCCTTTATGAGTGTGTGTGTGTAACAAGTCACTTCCAATAATACCTTAGCAACTGTTCGGAGAGAGAGAGAGAGAGAATGGCAACGACAAAGAGAGAGAAAGAAAAAAGGAGAGAGATTATGTTGAAAGAATGGAGGCGGAGGGTCAAGTGACTGAATGAGAGGGGGTAAGAGAGAAATCGAGGGAGAGAGGGAGGGAAGTACCGGGGGAGAGAGGGAGGGAGGGAGAGAGGGAGAGGAGGGAAGGAGGGAGGGAGGGAGGTAAAGAAACAGAGAGCGAGAGGAGGG
>CM059303.1:997500-1020000 GCA_030340665.1 Neosalanx taihuensis
GAACTGTGATTGAACAGTGATAGAGAACAAATGAATAAAAAAAAACTAAAGAAAAAAATCTGTTCAATGATTTTCCCTTGACGTTTTGTTGCCAAGCATTTTAAAAGGAAAAGTTTAGTATGCAGCAATCTAATTGGGTAACAGTAAAGTTAGGGTGCCATCAAGCAGAGATTGGATTGGGTGCCAATGAGGGCCAAGGGCAGATGGGAATGCTTGAGGTCACAGTACTCTAAAGAGGGCGGTCACTGAGGCACTCCACTGGAGAGGACCGAAATAATAACTATGATGTGGAGGAGAGAGGGAGAGAGAGAGAGGGGGTGGGAGGGAGAGGGGAGAGGAGAGGTAGAGGGAGGGAGAGAGACTGGTAGGGAAGAGGAGGTGAGAGGGAGAGTGGGTGGAAAGAGGGGGAGGGAGGGAGGGAAAGGTAAAGAGGTGGAGGGAGAGAAGGTTGGGGAGGATAAACAGAGATGGGGAAGACAGGATAAAGACAGAGAGAGTTCAGAGAGGAGACAGGATGAACTACAGCAAGGTGAGGAGTGTGTGTCCTTGTGATGGTATGTGTGTTTGAAGATGTGTGTGTATATTTAGCTGTTGGGTGTGTGTGTGTGTGCAGCAATGACTTGAATGTCCAGCTTGGCTGCGCTCTGACTAAATGTTGCTGTGTAGGTTTGAAGGCGCCTTTATGAGTGTGTGTGTGTAACAAGTCACTTCCAATAATACCTTAGCAACTGTTCGGAGAGAGAGAGAGAGAGAGAATGGCAACGACAAAGAGAGAGAAAGAAAAAAGGAGAGAGATTATGTTGAAAGAATGGAGGCGGAGGGTCAAGTGACTGAATGAGAGGGGGTAAGAGAGAAATCGAGGGAGAGAGGGAGGGAAGTACCGGGGGAGAGAGGGAGGGAGGGAGAGAGGGAGAGGAGGGAAGGAGGGAGGGAGGGAGGTAAAGAAACAGAGAGCGAGAGGAGGGAAGCACATTAGGTTGAGTCAGTCGGTGTGTGTGGAGGCAGATGAGAGGAGAGCACTGGAGTTACCATAGTGCTGTAGAGGATCTAGGAGCTCTGGAATTTTGTAGAGCAGCAGGATCTAGTGGAGCTGGGATCTAGTGGAGCTGGGATCTAGTGGAGCTGTGATCTAGTGGATCTGGGATCTAGTGAAGCTGGCATCTAGTGGAGCTGCGATCTAGTGGAGCTGTGATATAGTGGAGCTGTAGGGTCGGTCTATCAGAACTGTGGACTATAGCAGTGCTGTAGCTGGTACTGGGATCTGCTCTGCTGGTACTGGGATCTGCTCTGCTGGTTCTGGGATCTGCTCTGCTGGTTCTGGGATCTGCTCTGCTGGTACTGGGATCTGCTCTGCTGGTTCTGGGATCTGCTCTGCTGGTTCTGGGATCTGCTCTGCTGGTTCTGGGATCTGCTCTGCTGGTTCTGGTATCTGCTCTGCTAGTTCTGGTATCTGCTCTGCTGGTTCTGGGATCTGCTCTGCTGGTTCTGGGATCTGCTCTGCTGGTTCTGGGATCTGCTCTGCTAGTTCTGGGATCTGCTCTGCTGGTTCTGGGATCTGCTCTGCTGGTTCTGGTATCTGGTTGTTGATGCTGGTTGTTTGACAGCAGCTGGAGAGAAGAAGAAACGTGAAGGTCACGTGACACCTTTCATCCTTGAACAGCTGACTTCTTTACCTCCATCTTTCTCTCTCTCCCCCCCCCCCCCTCTCTCTCTCTCTCTCTCCCCCCCCCTCTCTCTCTCTCTCTCTCTCCCTCTCTCTCTCTCTCCCCCTCTCTCTCTCTCTCTCTCTCCCCCCCCCCCTCTCTCTCTCTCCCCCCCCTCTCTCTCTCTCTCTCTCTCACCCCATCTGGAGGTCTAAATATGGGCACGGTCAGTGAGCTGTGTGCCTCCAGCTTCCAGGCATTCCTCTGTCCATCAGTGAGCCCTGCAGCCTCCACAGGTGAGTCCAGTCACCTCTGACCTCGTCCCTGCTCACCTGCACACAGTCACCCTCCCACCTGTCTGGACACATTACCCAACACCCAGCTAACAGCTGACAGTTTTAGGTCATGTGTTGAGCGTGTGTTGAGCGTGTGTTGAGTGTGTGTTGAGTGTGTGGTTGAGGTAAATCGCCCTGTATGGACAAGAAAAAGGAGCGACTGACTCAAAGAGATGGCAGGAGTCAGTTACCATGGTGATTTTTTGTGTTCATGAAACTGAAAGGCTAGGACTCAGTAGGTTCCATGGTGTCTAAGTATGTGTGTGTGTGTGTGTGTGTGTGGTGTGTGTGTGTGTGTGTGTGTGTGTGTGTGTGTGTGTGTGTGTGTGTGTAAGAGTGTATGAGTGTGTGTGGATTCTAAGTGAGCTTTCTTGATGTGAGATATGAAGCTAATATAGAACATTTGGTGTGTGTGTATGCATGCGTGTGTGTATGGAGGGGGGTGTGCACACTACTATATGTGTGTGTGTGTGTGTGTGTGTGTGTTGTTGACACTCCATGCTGTTTGACATTTCTGTTTCATCCAATCTGTATGCAATGATGACTCAAAAAAGGATGGATGTAATGATACAAAGTAGAAGTATGTGTGTGAGTGTAGTGTGTGTGTGTGTGGTTTGTGTGTATGTGGTGTGTGTGTGTAGGAGAGAGTAAGGGCCTGCTCAGGATATGTGTGGGCTTGAAACAAGTGGACTCTCCTGAGAGCTGCCTGTGATGTCATCGTTGCTGCCCACTACCCCGTATCTAACCGCCCCAATCTTCCTGGCTCCCCTCCACCTCCATCTGGGACCTCCCTCTCCTCTCCACCTGTCACTTGTTTTTTCTCTCTGAGTTCTCGCCTGTGATGCTTGTTTTCTCCTCCTCCCTCCTCTCTGTGTTGCCTTTCACCTTTTATCTTCCACTGTCGCTAGTGTCATCTCCAGTCACTGGTGTCACCTCCCTCCTCTTCCTCCTCTTCTCCTCCTCCTCCTCCTCCTCGTCAGCTGGTTCACTTAGTCTTGAATCTGGTCACTTATAGTTCTTATAAGCTCTAGGTCAGATTTAACTAAATAAACCTTCCTTTTAGAGGCTTAAGTGTTTATCAATCTTCTCATCCACATTTGAATTTTCCATCCCTAATTTTACACAGAAACTTTATGTGTGGGCTGGCATCAGCAACACATTCTGGTCTCTCTCTCTCTCCCTCTCTCTCCCTCCCTCTCTCTCTCCCTCTCTCCTCTCTCTCTCTCTCTCTCTCTCTCCTCTCTCTCTCTCTCTCTCTCTCTCTCCCTCTCTCTCTCCTCTCTCTCTCTCTCCTCTCCCTCTATCTCTCTCTCTCTCTCTCTCCCTCTCTCTCCTCTCTCTCTCCCTCTCTCTCTCTCCTCTCTCTCTCTCTCTCTCCCTCTCTCCCTCTCTCTCTCTCTCTCTCTCTCTCCCCCCTCTCCCCCTCTCTCTCTGTGTCTGCATATCCTGTTGTCTGTCTGAGTCCAGGGCTCTGAATAAAGCTCTGATTCAAGAACCCAGCTGCTGTTTAAAACTCCTCTATCTCTCTCTCTCTCTCTCTCCTCTCTCTCTCTCTCTCTCTCTGTCTTTCTCCGCCTGTCTCTCTGTCTGTCTCTACATTTACATGTATTTACTTATTTAGCAAGACGCTTTTATCCAAAGCAACTTCAAGAGAAAAATTAACAAAAAACGACATTATAAAACGACGTGTGTGTGTGTGTGTGTGGTGTGTGTCAGTGTGTCATCATGATGAGGTCTACACATGCTCTGTCAGTTCTTACAGCTGCTACACTGTTGAGACACAAGCTCGCAGTTGATTGGCTGTTCACCAGCATGGTTAATGAAGCCACGCCCACTGTGCCATGGCTGGTCTGTTCTGAACCTTGATCTTTGATTAGCGACCAAACCTAAAGATTATTCCCGTGAAAGTTGATGCAGTAAATTGCATTGTTGCCAAGGGTTATAAACAACAATTCTGTGGATACAGTTCCCCCCGGTGATAGAATAAACAATGGTTTTGAAGACGGAAGATGGACTTGGTAAGTTGCCACGACTAGCTGGGTAACCAAAGTAGTGATCAAGTTAGACATCAAAGTTGGACAAGAACTACAAACTGTTAACTGTGTTTTCTGGAGCACTCTGTGTTGTACTTTCTCTGACTTTTACATTGACTATATTCTGACTTTGCAAAAGAAGCGTTTTTGTACACTTTAGTAATTAGTAGCTGTACATTTAATACTTATACTGGTACTCTATGCGTATTTGCAGACTTTGAGTGTTCGTGTTGTGTAACTGGGAATGCGCATTAATCTGTCTATAAATATGATGAAAGCTGCCATTGATTGGAATTAAAGGAGAGAGTTTTCTACAATGACCCTATAGTGTGTGTGTGTGTGTGTTGTGTGTGTGTGTGTGTGTGTGTGTGTGTGTGTGTGTGTGTGTGTGTGTGTGTGTGTGTGTTGTGTGAGTGTGTGTGTGTGTGATGTGTGCTGCCTCTGGTGTGGACCAGCAGGGTTTATACTGTAGAACCAGAGACACACCATGGTTATAGACTGATCCAAATAAGAGAACGTTCACTGTGTGTGTGTGTGTGTGTGTGTGTTTGTGTCTGTGTGTGTGTCATGTGGCTTTAAAATGGGAACTTCAAATACTTGCTGGACAGAAGCCGTATTGTTCTGCTGTGGGATTGTTTATCATTGAAATGACACATGATTGTTAGTGATGTCGGAACACAGAGTTCTTCAGTTATAAGAACACACACACACACACACACACACACAAGTAGAGTTTGTTTGATTTAGATTAAAGTTAAGGTTTGATTGATTTGTCTCTCAGTGCACAGGAGGGGGCTGGTCATGGGGGGCTGGTCTCATAGCAGGAGGGATATGGTGCTTACACACGGTTTGTTTTGTACCTGTGTGAGTGAGTGACCACTTGGTGGAGCCTGTGTATTATAAGTAATGAGAGAAGGAGAAATGGGGGGGGATGGTGGAGAGAGAGAGAGAGAGAGAGAGGGAGGGTGTTTCCCCAACTCTTCAGCGGTCTCAGTCAGCTGTGGACTATTTCAGTCTCTCACTCTGTCCGTGGTGAGCTGACTGGCTGTGGAGAGCAGGAAGGTTGGAGCTGTCAACCCCAGGATAGGTGGCCTGTTCTGGGACACGAGCGTGTGAGTGTGATCGGTGACTGGATCTGCTGCAACCTGGGAGGAACTGTTCTGTTACTGAAGATTCTGGAGAAGAATAGAAGAGAAGGGCTAGCAGAAGAGGAGGAGGAGAGAGAGAGAGAGAGATACATAGAGAGAGAGAGAGAGGAGAGAGAGAGAGAGAGAGAGAGAGAGAGAAGGAGAGAGGAGGAGAGAGAGAGAGAGAGAGAGAGAGAGAGAGAAGGTGGTGGTGGCGGCAAAGAAGAGAGTAGAGGAGAAGGAGAGGGAATCACAGGATTGGTTTTAGCTGGTCCTGGGGCTCCTGGAGGTGAGGTACAACTGAGAACCTGGTGAGACTGGAGTGGAGATTGTACATGATGATGATACTCTGGTAGAAACACCTGGAGGAGATTCAGACACCTGGAGGAGATTCATAAACACCTGGAGGAGATTCATAAACACCTGGAGGAGATTCAGACACCTGGAGGAGATTCATAAACACCTGGAGGAGATTCATAAACACCTGGAGGAGATTCAGACACCTGGAGGAGGCTCATAAACACCTGGAGGAGATTCAAACACCTGGAGGAGATTCATAAACACCTGGAGGAGATTCAGACACCTGGAGGAGATTCATAAACACCTGGAGGAGATTCAGACACCTGGAGGAGACTCATAAACACCTGGAGGAGATTCATAAACACCCGGAGGAGATTCATAAACACCTGGAGGAGATTCAGACACCTGGAGGAGATTCATAAACACCTGGAGGACATTCATAAACACCTGGAGGAGATTCAGACACCTGGAGGACATTCATAAACACCTGGAGGAGATTCAGGTAGATATAGCAGCAGCGGATTCTTAACTCTTCTGACTGGGCTGTTTCCAGTGATCACAAGATCAACATCTTACTGGATCCAAGACGTTCACACGCTAGGATGGATTTGCTTCCCTTCTTGTGTGTGCGTGTGTTTGTGTACATACTTGTGTGTCTCAATATTGTCTGCGTCAGAGAGGAAGTTAGACTTGAGCGTCAGTCCTCCAGCCTCTCAGCCCAGCCTCTCAGCCCAGCCTCTCAGCCCAGCCTCTCACCCCAGCCTCTCAGGTACGACAGGAACCAAAGAGGAACAATGAGAAACTGTGTGGGCGCCATGACGCTGGTCTCTCTTGCGTTACGTTTCCCTTTGAGATGACACAATGAGTGGGGTGAGACTCTTCCTGTCCAGGAAGCTCTGAGAAGCCATGACGTCTGCAGGGCAGCTGGAGGTGTGAGCAGAGCAGCTGGAGGTGTGAGCAGGGCAGGTGGAGGTGTGAGCAGGGCAGCTGGAGGTGTGAGCAGAGCAGCTGGAGGTGTGAGCAGGGCAGCTGGAGGTGTGAGCAGGGCAGCTGGAGGTGTGAGCAGGGCAGCTGGAGGTGTGAGCAGAGCAGCTGGAGGTGTGAGCAGGGCAGCTGGAGGTGTGAGCAGGGCAGCTGGAGGTGTGAGCAGGGCAGCTGGAGGTGTGAGCAGGGCAGCTGGAGGTGTGAGCAGGGCAGCTGGAGGTGTGAGCAGGGCAGCTGGAGGTGTGAGCAGGGCAGCTGGAGGTATGAGCAGGGCAGCTGGAGGTGTGAGCAGGGCAGCTGGAGGTGTGAGCAGGGCAGCTGGAGGTGTGAGCAGGGCAGCTGGAGGTGTGAGCAGGGCAGCTGGAGGTGTGAGCAGGGCAGCTGGAGGTGTGAGCAGGGCAGCTGGAGGTGTGAGCAGGGCAGCTGGAGGTGTGAGCAGGGCAGCTGGAGGTGTGAGCAGGGCAGCTGGAGGTGTGAGCAGGGCAGCTGGACATAGACTGTGTCCTTGTGGGGGAGTGTGTGTTGTGGGTGGACTGTGTCTTTGTGTGTGTGTGAGCTCTGTCTACCAAAGAACAGAACATTGTCTGCAGAGCTATGATAGTGTCCTATTGCACACAAACACACACACGTGTGTAATCACTCACATAAGTACATAAACACACACACAAACACACACACAAACACACACACAGGGACATAACTTATTGACCGGAGTCATGGCTCTTAGACCAGCTGGGCTGCATTTTCCAAAGGTCAATCTGCCTGCCTTTGTGTGTGTGTGTGTGTGTGTGTGTGTGTGTCTGTGCCTGCCTGTCTGTGTGTGGGTGTGTGTACGTGTGTGTGTGTGTGTCTGAGAGGGAATATGATTACTTCATAATCCAGCATATAATCCATTCTGTCCTCATCTCCTCTCATGAAATATGACATGGAAGGAAATTACCCTGTGTGTGTGTGTGTGTGTGAGAGAGAGAAAGAGAGAGAGAGAGAGAGGTGGGTATTCTTGTCACCAGTGTTTAAAATGGGTGTTGCTCTGGCCTACTTCAGCTTTCAGACCAACGTGTGTGTGTTGGGACAGTGTGTGTCTGTTGGGACTGTTTGTGTGTGTGTGTGTGTATCTGTCCAACTGACAGGTGTGTGGGGATCACTCTCTCTGACCAACAGTGTGTGTCTCTTTAACCAGTAGTGTGTGTGTCTCTGACCAGCAGTGTGTGTGTGTGTGTGTGTGTGTGTGTGTGTGTGTGTGTCTCTTCAGCAGAGGAGCTCAGTCCTGAGGAGATACGAGAGCTGGAGAAAATCAAACACAGGAAACAACAACTGCTGCAGGACATCCAGGTACACACACACACACACACACACACACTGCTGCAGGACATCCAGGTACACACACACACGCACACACACTGTTGCAGGACATCCAGGTACACACACACACTGCTGCAGGACATCCAGGTACACACACACACACACACACACACTGTTGCAGGACATTCAGGTACACACACACACACACACACACACACACACTGCTGCAGGACATCCAGGTACACACACACAGTGTAAAGAGAAAGTGGCAGAGAGGTTTGACTAGAAGTCTGAAGCTCCCGGCTGTAATTGAGTTGAGCTGATTCTGTTAGAGCTTGTCAATCATAGCTGGGTCAGGGTCATGATACAGCCTTCTCTCTCCCTCTCTGTCCCTCTCCTCCTCTCTCTTCCTCTCTGACTCCCCCTCTCTCTCTGCTCTCCCTCTCTCTCACTCCCTGTCCCACTCTCCATCTCTCTTCCTCTCTGACTCCCCCTCTCTCTCTGCTCTCCCTCTCTCTCACTCCCTGTCCCTCTCTCCGTCTCTCTTCCTCCCTCCCTCTCCTTCTCTCTCCATCTATTTTCCTCTCCTTCCTCCTCAGTGACTTAATAAATTACCTGGAACTGAATCTCTGCAGCATTCCTATAGAAGTAGGATGACTGACTAGGTTAGAGAGACTAATGTCCCTGGAGGGGAGGGAGGGAGGGAGGGAAGATGGGAGGGAAGATGGGAGGGAGGGAAGAGGGGAGGAGAGGGATCTGTGTGCCCTCTTCCTCCCAGTCTTGACTGCCCTCCCTGTTTACCCTGTGATCTGGTAGGACTGGCCCAGAGCAAGAAACACCCTTTACTACCCTGATACACAGAGGAACACACACACACACACACACACAACACACACACACACACACACACAGAGGAATACACACACACACACACACAGAGGAACACATACACACACGCAGAGGAACACACAACACACACACGCAGAGGAACACACACACGCCAGACTTGAAGATGATTATCCCAGTAATCTGAGAGAGACCCCTCTTTCACCTCCCTCCCTCCCCCCTCGCTCCCCCTCCCTCCCTCCCTGGTTTCCCTCCTAAATACTTTTCCATTTTCCTTTTGATCCCTCTTTGATCTGGTAACTGCAGCTTAACTAAGCCAATCAGGGCTTGTGATTCAAGCCCACCTCCCCCCTCTGTCCCCCCTCTGTCCCCCCTCGTCCTCCAAGTGAAGGGAGGAGGGTGGGGGAGAGGGGGTGTTGTGGTCTGACCCCAGCAGGTGCAACCCCTGCTACATATGTGTGTGTGTGAGAGAGTGAGAGTGTGTGTGAGTAACAGCTGCACGTCCTGATATCTTCTCCTCAGGAAATTCTGGATTTGCTGCTGTGGGAAAAAAACACACACACACACATACACACACTCAGCGCTCCCCTATAGGATCAAAGCTTCAGAGAGTCTGTGTGTGACAGATCAAAAGCTTCTGCTATTGTTTCACATACTCCCCCCCACCCCCCCCCCCCACAGCGCCTGAAGGATGAGATAGCTGAGGTCACCAGTGAGATAGAAAACCTGGGCTCATCTGAAGAGAGGTACGTAGTTCCAGAGCTGTGTGTGAGTGTGAGTGAGTGTGAGTGTGTGTGAGTGTGTGTGAATGTGTGAGTGTGAGCAGGAGGTGGAAGGGGAGTTGGGTGGCTGAGCGATTAGGGAATCAGACTAGTAGGTTTTTTTCCCGGCAGTGTCAAATTACATTGTGTCCTTGGACAAGGCACTTCACCCTACTTGCCTCAGGGGGGAATGTCCCTGTACTTACTGTAAGTTGCTCTGGATAAGAGAGTCTGATAAATGACTACCTGTAAGAGGGAGGAACACCACAGCAGTAGACAGGATCTTCCTGTGTCTTCCTGTGTGTGTGCAGGAAAAGCATGCAGAGGAACAAGCAGGTGGCCATGGGCCGCAAGAAGTTCAACATGGACCCCAAGAAGGTAGAATCCTCTAGAAACCATGGCACATGGTCTGGAAACTTTACTCTGATTGGCTTGTAGAAGCTCGGCTCTGTCATGTGGTCTGGAAGCTCTGGTCTGATTGGTCTGTCTTCTGGCTTGTCTTCCTGTCTCTCAGGGGATAGGGTTTTTGATTGACAGCTCCCTGCTGAAGAACACCAGCGATGACATCGCCCAGTTCCTGTACAAGGGGGAGGGCCTTAACAAGACTGCCATTGGAGACTACCTGGGAGAGAGGTGAGAGGACCTGGCCACAGGCCCTGAGGACCCGCCCACATGCCCCGAGGACCCGCCCACATGCCCTGAGGACCCGCCTACTGGCCCTGCAGTCATCACATGAGGGAGAGGGATTGGGGAGGGAGAGTGGGTGGAAGACTGAGAGAAGGGGATGAGGAGGAAAGGAAGAATAATTACAGACAATTTTAAGCAATGAGGGGAACATTCTGGAATGGAATTGAGTCACGTTGTAATCCTGATGTTCTCATCTCTTCTGATTCATAATCTGATGTCCTACAATATTTGGGACAATCTGGTTGTTATGATCAGTGACTTATGCTGTTTTGTAAAGCTCTCTAAATGAATAAATGTAAATCACTGTCTTGTCTTCAGGATGTTGGGAGAGAGGGGGAGAGGGAGGGAGGCAAAGAATGTTCTGCTAATCCTGATGTTCCTCTTCAATTCTCCAAGGGAGGGGGGGAGGGATGAGAAAGAGAGAGAGGAAGTAAGGTTGGGTGAAATCAATGTTACCGAGCTGAGAGCACTGGCTCACATGAATCCACTGTATCTCTGACCTATTACTGTGTGTGTGTGTGTGTGTGTGTGTGTGTGTCTGTGTGTGTGTCTGTGTGTGTGTCTGTGTGTGTCTGTGTGTGTGTCTGTGTGTGTGTCTGTGTTGTTGCAGAGATGACTTCAATATCCAGGTGCTTCATGCCTTTGTGGAGCTGCACGAATTCACAGACCTCAACCTTGTCCAGGCACTCAGGTACCCCCTCCCTCCCTCCCTCCCTCCCTCCCTCCCTCCCTCCCTCCCTCCCTCCCTCCCTCCCTCCCTCCCTCCCTCCCTCCCTCCCTCCCTCCCCTCCCTCCCTCCCTCCCTCCCTCCCTCCCTCCCTCCCTCCCTCCCTCCCTCCCTCCCTCCCTCCCTCCCTCTAAATTGTGTGTGTGTGTGTCTCAGGCAGTTCCTGTGGAGTTTCCGTCTCCCTGGAGAAGCTCAGAAGATCGACAGGATGATGGAGGCTTTCGCTCAGCGCTACTGCCACTGTAACCCAGGAGTGTTCCAGAGCACTGGTGTGTGTGTGTGTGCATGTCTGTGTCTGTCTGTGTGTGTGTGTGTGTGTATGTCTGTGTCTGTCTGTGTGTGTGTGTATGTCTGTGTCTGTCTGTGTGTGTATCATAATGAACTCAGTTTGTTCAGAAAAGGCTTTATTGTAAGCCTGTGTTGTTCCTTGTGTTAGACACATGCTATGTGCTGTCCTTCGCTGTGATCATGCTGAACACCAGCCTGCACAACCCCAACGTTAAGGACAAGCCCTCAGCCCAGAGGTTCACTGCCATGAACAGAGGAATCAACGATGGAGGAGACCTTCCTGAAGATCTGCTCAAGGTCAGATATCTCACACACTCACACACACTCACACACACTCACACACACACACTCCCTTAATACACCTGCTCAGGGTCAAATCTGTCTTTTTCATTTTCAATGATAGTAGTGTTTGTATCTTCCTGTCATTGTGTATCATCTGTGGATGTTGTCTCCTCTTTCTTACTCCTCTGTGTGTGTGTGTGTGTGTGTGTGTGTGTGTGTGTGTGTGTGTGTGTGTGTGTGTGTGTGTGTAGAACCTGTATGAGAGCATCAAGAATGAGCCATTCAAGATCCCAGAGGATGATGGGAATGACCTCACACACACCTTCTTCAACCCTGACAGAGAGGGCTGGCTGCTCAAACTAGGTACGGTCACACTTTTACTCCGGCCCTGCTGCCGTCTAGTGGACAAATTGTGAAATAACCTTATTTTGTCAGTCATTTTTTGGGTTGTTAGATGTTCCATGAAGACAGGCTTGATGAGGTGTGTTGATGTTTGTGTTGTTTCTCTCCTGGTTGACGTGTGGGCGTGTTCTCCAGGAGGTAAGCAGCTGTTCTCTCCTCCATGTGCTCTGGCTAGTAAAGCATAATCCTAATCTAGCTCATATAACCTGTCAAGTCAACCAACCTTGAACCACATGACCGGCCAATCAGCTTCACAGCCAGTCAGCCTTGTCAGCCTCCGCTGCACTAACCAGCTGTTGCTTGGCGCTGGCTAACGTCTGTGTTATCAGTGTTGCTTGGCATCCGTCCACAGCTGCTGTGTCCTTGTCGCCATACTGCTGCAGGTGGACAGGCTTTCAGACTGTGCTATGCCCCGTCAATCTGCCCATTAACCCCGCCTCCTAAGAGGTCATGACCTATACCTGTCGCTCGGTTCTCTAACCCTGCCTCTGACAGGTCACAAGTTACGACCCCAGGTTGACCTCTGGTCTTTGACCCCCTTCAGGTGGACGAGTGAAAACTTGGAAGAGACGATGGTTCATCCTGACAGATAACTGTCTGTACTACTTTGAGTACACCACTGTGAGTTGGGCTTTACCTTTTAAAATAGGTTTTTATCGTCATTGATGAGTATTTTGACTTTACTGTTGTACTGTGCTGTATAAAATGTAAAAAGTTGACAGGCTGAAAACATATCTTCAAAAAGAAGTATTACCTCAAAACGTTTTAACAGGCTGAAATTGGAAAAACTGTTTCCCCCCAAAATGTTTGGAAAGTTTGAAAACGTCTCTGCTTTTCTTTGTCAGACTTAAGAACCATGACTGTCAGTAGCAGTTATTGTCAGATGTCATCACTCCCCCACTTTCTTTCCTCTTTCATAGGACAAAGAGCCCAGAGGAATCATTCCTCTGGAAAATCTCAGTATCCGAGATGTGGACGACTCCAAGAAGCCTGTAAGCTCCTCTCTCTCTTTCCTCCTCCCTCTCTCCACCTCCTCCATCCCTCCCTCCATCTCAGCCCAGCTATCAGACTACTTCCCCCAGAGCTTTCCCTCACTCCTCTTCTCCTCCAGCAGAGCCCAACCCTTGTTCATCTCTCTCTCCTCTCTCTCTCCTCTCTCTCTCTCTCTCTCTCCTCTCTCTCTCTCCCCCTCTCCCTCTCTCTCCTCTCCCTCTCTCTCCTCTCTCTCTCCCTCTCCTCTCTCTCTCTCTCTCTCCTCTCTCTCTCTCTCTCTCTCTCTCTCTCTCCTCTCTCTCTCTCTCTCTCTCTCTCTCTCTTCCTCTTCCTCTTCCTCTTCCCAGAACTGTTTTGAGCTCTACATCCCTGACCACAAAGACCAGGTGATCAAAGCGTGCAAGACTGAGGCAGACGGTCGAGTTGTCGAGGGCAACCACACCTTCTACCGGATTTCTGCTCCCAGTGTAGAGGAGAAGGAGGAGTGGATCCATAACATCAAGTGAGGCGAAAAAACAGGCCACTGTTAAAAACCAAATAATCACAGAATTATTATGTTATTGAAAGATCCGGGAGTCAGGTGGCTGAGCGGTTAGGGAATCACGCTGGTAAACAGAACATTGCTGGTTCTATTCCCGGCCGTGACAAATTACGTTGTGTCCTCGGGCAAGGCACTTCACCCTACTTGCCTCAGGGGGAATGTCCCTGTACTTACTGTAAGTTGCTCAGGATAAGAGCATCTGATAAATGACTACATGTAAATGTATCTAGGGAGATTCTACAAAACAGACTTCATTCTTTTCATAAATCCTCTTTAGAGGCCGCAAAGGCTCATGGGTAACCAAGACTCCTCGTCCTTCACATGTTGACCCTGGGCTGAGGTGTAAAGCTGTGCTCCATGTGGAATCTCTGACCTGGTGAATCCCTGTCTGTCCTCACTTCCCAGAGCTGCCATAAGCAAAGACCCCTTCTATGAGATGCTGGCTGCCCGGAAGAAGAAGATCTCTGCCCTGAAGGGGCTGTAGGCGAGGCCCCGGCTTCAGGGCCTGAAGCAGAACAGGCCTCACCCACCATCTCAGCCTTCAGAACATGGACCTGCTGTTTTTTTCGGACCTGGGGGTGGGGGGGAGGGGGGAAGAGGAAGGTCATGAACACCATGGAGGTGGTTCTGACCCGGAAGTAGTTTGAAGCTTAAAAGATGAGAGCTTCTCCAGTAGGACGATCTTGTTGGACCATCTTGTTCTCCATCTTGTTGGTGTAACTGCTGTTCCTCCTCCATCTCCTCAGAGGAAGACAAACCTTCACTGACCTGAACACAACAGAAGCAAATGCGCATGCACACACACACACACACACGCGCACACACACACACTCGTACACACACATGCACACACACACGTGCGCACGCACGCACACATTTGAACTGAGGGGAGACTATACTATATTTTCTTCAGTGATTGTTCTATGATGTAGTTACCGTACGATTATGGACCTATTTTTACAGAGACCCAATTTTAACTCATCGTTACTAGAAATATTATTTTACTAACTCATTTCCTGTTCCTGTTAACCCAGTTGTCTTCTACATTTATTATCACAGATGCACATTGATAGACATTTGAGGGAAACTAAATGAGAAGGTAGGTAGGTGAGAGGGCGGTCAATATAGAAGTTGTTACTCTGAAACCAGTGACATTATTTCGCCATTATTTCGCCTTTAACTGGTATTGTTATAAAAGTTCTTAAGTTACTGCGCTGGATATATCATGGATGTATTAATATAGATGGGACTTACTGGAAGTGGATCACAAGGTGGGATTTTAGGCTGAGGTTAGTTTCAACATAGCAGCTGTCTAACTTGTTCATACATTTATTTTCTCCCTCAGTGTTCATCCCTCCTTCAATAACAACTTTGTTTCTGTGTAAGCCTTAGTTTTGTTTTATGTGAATGGTATTTTAATGATGGCCATATATGCCCTTGTGTTAAGTTATTTTGTTCCAGTGCACTGATATCAAGAATTCAGGTCAAACTTGATGCTTAAATGGTATTTATCAAGACTGCTTATAATTTATTTTTAACTTTTGTTTTATTTTGCCTCACTAGTCCAAAAAGTATTTGAAAGAGTGTCATGTTTATATTTGTTCATTTCATATTATTAAATATGCACTTCAGCTTGCTCAAATAAGAATTCTTCCTACCTTAATGATCATTAGGCCTCTATGTAAGCACCCGCTCGAGACTGAGCCGCTCCGTGAGCTAGAGCTCAGGCCAGACCTTTAGCGGTATCGCGCAGCCTTGTCGAACATTTGGAGCTCGAGGGTTTTTGAATTTGAATTTGACCGTTTATTCAGTTGATGATAAAAGATAGAAACTAAACTATCCAGCAGCATCCTATATTTAATATATATTATATTTAATATATTAATTAATATGGAGGGAGATGAGAGAATCACGTTTTTACAAGATGTTACTTTAAAGGCGTTTAAAGTAAAGACAGACAGATGGCAGAAGTTTATTGCTGGCGAAGATAACCGAACAATAATTGCTAGTTTTTTCGACAAAGCGGATATTCTCAGCCTTGTTATTTCTTTAAACTCTGCCTCCCAACTCGTCTCCAGCCTTTCATTCCCTCAAACTGTCAAAACCAAAGCTGTTTATTTTACCAAGAGGGATCCAGGAGTTATAACAAAAGACTGTATTAACAATAAACAATTATTTGTTGGAGACATCTCAAGTTCCCCAGTGGATGTTCTCATTGGTATGACAAAGGAGGTAAGTCAATAATTTAAACTTTTTGCAGTCTTCCATTACAGTCCAGTAACGTTGAAAGAAACTAAAAGATAATTTATATTAGCTTCTAGCAGGCCTAGACTACAGTATCAAGTGGATGAATAGGATGGTTGAGGGGCAGTCTTTATTTTAATAGACTATGACTGCCCATAGACTATTTAAAAGTATATAGACATATGTGAAGCCCTCTTTGACTTTGCTTGTAAACAAAGCAATTTTGTTTACTTTACTACTACGAGTAACTAAGCGAATCCAATGTGTTTCTGCAGATTATCTACTCGTTACATACAAACAAAGATAATAGGCAGTTTTGGCCTCAAGTGGTTTCAGATGACGTGTTTGTCCATGCTGACGAGCTAAAGAAGAAAGTGTTCATGGTTGGAGGTCAGATCAGAGGCAGAACATCCCTGCCGTTACCGGAGAGCTGTGATGCCCAGGCAGACTCTGAGCCCCGGTATCTACCTCACACCTCACCGACCTTCACACAGATCAAGCTAAAAAAACATCGAAATTAACCGTTTTCTTCATTGCAGGCCGTCCTGCCCGATTGACAGCAAGTTGATGTACACGATTGAAACCGTAATAATAGACTGGACTCACCAGGTGGCTGAAGTTTTAAATAAAGATTCCGCTCAACCAATACTGGACAGACAGAATCCTCTGCCCAAAGTGGAGTTTGATTTCTGGAGCAACAGATTGATGAATCTGGAGTGTATTAATGTCCAGGTACGTCCTGTTTGACAGTGTGGATATTAGAGGTGTGTGTGTGTGTGTGTGTGTGTGTGTGTGTGTGTGTGTGTGTGTGTGTGTGTGTGTGTGTGTGTGTGTGTGTGTGTGTGTGTGTGTGTGTGTGTGTGTGTGTGTGTGTGTGTGTGTGTGTGTGTGTGGAGTGAAGCCATCCATGGTGCTGTGTTACATCCGTCTGATCAACTTCTGTTTCCAGCTGATGAATCCAAAAGTGTGTGAGATAGCAGAGATAGTTCAAACTGCAGAAAGCGCCTACTGGCCAGCTTTAAGAAACATCTACAAAGATGTGAAAGAGGGTAACGTAGCTGCAGGTTTTTCTACTTCAATCTCTCACTTGTGATGTGATGGATTTGACCTGATTGTTTCCTCCATTCCAGGCCTGAATGAGGCCCTGGATATCATGCTATATCTCAAGCCTCTACAGAAGATTCTAGATGATATGGAACATCTGGAGTTTCCACAGGTGACAAACACACTTTCCGTTTCCCCACTTTAAATGATGAGGATGTGGTTTCACCACAGACGTTCCCCCCTGGTGTCTCCAGGTGAAACCCTTCATCCAGCCCATGATGCACACAGTGTGCCTGGTGTGGGCCAGCTCAGACTACTACAGGAGCCCAGCCAGGATCATCGTCATCCTGCAGCAGATCTGCAACCTGCTCATTGAGATGGTCGGAAGGGGAAATATCATCAAACCTTTATCTAGAAGCCTCCACCTTACCACCACTCCAGCATGTTTGTCTCTTTGATTAATACAGGTTCTGATATCATGGCCTGACCTTTTGCCTCTCTTTTTTTGCCTGCAGACCAGAAGCTTTCTGGGTCCAGAAGACATCATGAAGGGTCTCCAAGGAGAGATAGATGAGATTCTGTCCAACATCAGGATCAGTATCAATGCCCTGGTCACCTTCAGGGACACTTATGACGAGTGCAAACGCAACATGGACACCTACTTCAAAGTCAGTCAATACATCCATGACGACACACATAACCAGCCCACACGTGATCCACTTGATCCATTTTCAGTTGCTTAATTCCAGTTAAAGAGCAGGCAGATAGGAAGCGCTGTAGAAGGATCAGAAGTGTGAATGAACAGGGAGCACAGCTAGACAACAGTATCCCCAGGCTCTGTACCATCTGCTGCTGTATCTAGCTAGCTGCTACCCTGCCTGGCTACTGCATACTGGATCTAGTTACCTCTCTTACCTGGGTAACTATCTCCTGTCTCCTCCAACATCCAGGATGGAAACACCAAGAACTGGGATTTCCCCTCCAGCCTGGTCTTCACTGAGCTAGACGCCTTCCTTCAGCGTCTGCGCACCATAGAGGTATAGCTGCCTCTGCTTCTGTCTCTCTCTCTCACACACGCACGCACGTACACACACACACACACACACACACACACACACACACACCACTGGGCTGACCCCTGTCCTGCCTCTCTAGGAGGTGTACTCTGTGTCAATGGAGCTGTTGAAGCTGGAGAAGGTGGACATCCAGGGTGTCCGGGGTGCTGCCCTGGGGTCCATGGTCTTCAGTATCTACCAGCAGTGCCTGGAGCTGATCAACATGTTTGCCGAGTGCAAATATGATGCTTTAGACACGTCTAACAGAGTAAGAAGCAGAGCAGCCACTCTCACAGCCTGTTGATTTGAGCCCTCAGACCCCTGCTGTGTTAAGCAGAGGGCTTCCCTCTGTACCTCAGATGTTCGATGAGAACTTCCAGCAGTTCCAGGAGCAGATTGTGGACTTTGAGCACCGGCTGGGCACCATCCTCTGCCAGGCCTTCGATGACTGTCCCTCCATAGAGTCTGCTATCAAGGTGAGAGCCTGCAGGACTGGGGCAGACCACACAGCCAACCACTGGAACAGATGGAGGGGAGGGCTGGGGGCACCACAACCAGGAGTTAAGTTAAAGAATACATCAATAAAATGTGCATTGGTTGCTGTGTAGTTCCTGGACGAGTTTGACTTCATCATGGAGCGGCCTCAGGTCCAGTCCCAGATGTCCTGTAAGTACAGTGAGCTGGTGGAGATGTTCAGCTGCTACCTGGACCGCACCAAGCTGGTGTACGATGCCCAACTGGCAGCCACCAAGCTGGGGAGAGGAATCCCGCCCATCGCCAAGAACATGCCCCCCATCGCAGGCCAGCTCAAATGGGCCCAGGAGCTGCGAGCACGCGTCCAGGCACCCATGAAGAGCTTCAAGGCCCTACGCCACCCGTATGTTACCTGCTGTCACTGAATACATCAATACACATTTGGCCCCCCTGTGTGTGTGTGATGCTGATCTGTGGTCCTCCTGTGTGTGTGTGATGCTGATCTGTGGCCCCCCTGTGTGTGTGTGCTGCTGATCTGTGGCCCCCCTGTGTGTGTGTGATGCTGATCTGTGGCCCCCCTGTGTGTGTGTGCTGCTGATCTGTGGCCCCCCTGTGTGTGTGTGCTGCTGATCTGTGGCCCCCCTGTGTGTGTGTGATGCTGATCTGTGGCCCCCCTGTGTGTGTGTGCTGCTGATCTGTGGCCCCCCTGTGTGTGTGGAGTCCAGATGCATGGGGACAGATGAGGCCAAGCTGGTGTTTCAGAAGCACGATGAGATGCTGTGTTTGCTGTCCGAGTACTGTGACCACGTGTTCCTCCAGTGGACCTCCAGGGTGGACAGGGACTGCCAGTTCAACCTAGACCAGCCACTGCTGCTCCGAGACCCCCACACCTCCACCCTGAAGGTCAACTTCAACAAGCAGGTCTGCCTTCTGCCCCACACACACTGCAGCTCTGCCCCACACACACACTGCAGCTCTGCCCCACACACACACTGCAGCTCTGCCCCACACACACACTGCAGCTCTGCCCCACACACACACTGCAGCTCTGCCCCACACACACTGCAGCTCTGCCCCACACACACACTGCAGCTCTGCCCCACACACACACTGCAGCTCTGCCCCACACACACACTGCAGCTCTGCCCCACACACACACTGCAGCTCTGCCCCACACACACTGTAGCTCTGCCCCACACACACTGCAGCTCTGCTAGAGGGGTTCCCTCTGGTGTCATTAAGTACAACAAGCTTGTTTCTCTCTCTTTCTCTGCTTTCTTCCTATACATATTTCTCTTCCTCCTTGTTTCTCTCTGCGACCGTCCCTCCCTCCCTTCCCCAGCTGGTGGCAGTGTTGCGGGAGGTGAAGTATCTGACCATGCAGAGCCAGAAGGAGATTCCAGCCAGTGCAGACACAGTGTTCTCTCAGAATGAGACCTTCAGGAGGTACGTGGGCTCCCTGGACCTCATCGTGTCCTGGTATAATCAGGCCCTGGCCTGCCTCCTGCCTGTGGAGCGCCCCCTCATCCAGCAGGAGCTGGAGGCCATCGATGAGAAGCTCGCCCAGGCTGAGATGAAGCTGAGGTGGAACACCAAAGGTACTGCTGACCCTGATCCTAACTCTGACCCTAACTCTGACTCTGACCCTGACCCTACCCCTGACCCTACCCCTGACCCTGACCCTAGCCCTGACCCTGACCCTACCTCTGACCCTACCCTGACCCTTATCCAGACCCTGACCCTGACCCTAACCTTGCTGACCTGCAGGTGTGTGGGAGAACATCCAGCAGATGAGAGACACCCTGCAGGACTTCCACAGCAGGATCAACCAGGCCAAGGCTAACGTGGAGGTCATGGACCACATCATGGAGGTAACTGTGGCACACCTTAGCATCGACATGCTAATAACTAAAGCTAATGATCCTGAGGGGTCAAATGCTCCAACCACCAAGCGCATCCACCCATCCTTCATGAAGGAGGTGGGTCTCTCTCTCTGTTCATGCAGGACTGTTCTCTCTCTCTGTATTCATGCTGGACTGTTCTCTCTCTCTCTCTCCCTGTCTCTCTGTGTTCATACAGGACTGTTCTCTCTCTCTCTCTCCCTGTCTCTCTGTGTTCATACAGGACTGTTCTCTCTCTCTCTCCCTGTCTCTCTGTGTTCATGCAGGACTGTTCTCTCTCTCTCTCTCCCTGTCTCTCTGTGTTCATACAGGACTGTTCTCTCTCTCTCTCTCCCTGTCTCTCTGTGTTCATGCAGAACTGTTCTCTCTCTCTCTCTCCCTGTCTCTCTGTGTTCATGCAGGACTGTTCTCTCTCTCTCCCTGTCTCTCTGTGTTCATGCAGGACTGGTCAGTCAGCCCCATGTTTGAGAGGAGGTGCAGTAAGGACGCTCTCCTGGACCTGGACGGCAGACCAGCAGCTCTGAGCAGGAAGTACACAAGCATCCGAGAGTCTGGAGAGAAGCTGCATCAGCTCACTGAGGTTCAGAGGAGACGTCCCATCAGCAGGGTTACACTGAGGCTGTGTGAAGCTGTGTGAGGCTGTGTGAGGCCAGAGAAGGCTGACATGATCCTGTGTCTGTGTCCACCAGGAGAATAAGAGGCTGTTCAAAGCAGATGAACTCACTGAGTCTTGGAGGGAGTATGTTAGCTACATCGATAACAAAGTGCTGGACGGATTCTTTAAAGTCGTCCTCGTGTCTCTCAGATTCCTGGCCAATAATATGCAGGACAAGGTAAGGTGTTTGGTAAGGGTGAAGGAGGGGTACAGTGTGACCCCCCTGTGTGACCCTCCTGTGTGACCCCCCTGTGTGACCCCCTGTGTGACCCCCCTGTGTGACCCCCCTGTGTGACCCCCCTGTGTGACCCCCTGTGTGACCCTCCTGTGTGACCCCCCTGTGTGACCCCCTGTGTGACCCCCTGTGTGACCCCCCTGTGTGACCCCCCTGTGTGACCCCCCTGTGTGACCCCTGCAGGTGAGCAGAGCGCCCCTGTTTGAGGTGTGCTTGGAGCTCCAGGATGGAGGGACATTCTTCCACCCCTCCCTCAGCCTCGGCATGGCTAACAGCTTCTACGACATGCTGGAGGAACTCATCCATGACTTGTATGAAGCTGCCACCCTGGTGCCACGCCTGGCACTCAGCAACAAAACCACCTACCAGGTGAGCACAGCACACACACCTGGGACCTGTGTGTGTGACCTGTGTGTGTGTGACCTGTGTGTGTGTGACCTGTGTGTGTGTGACCTGTGTGTGTGTCTTCCTTGTTAGCGGGAGCTGGAAGAGATGTCGGAGCTGTCAGAGCTTCGTGAGGATGTGATGAACCAGGTGGTGGCAGCCATGAGCCAGGCAGAGGACCTGAAGGAGGAACTGGACCAGTACTGCTTCCTGTGGCTGGACGACCAGCAGGAGTTCATGGAGCAGTTCCTGCTGTACGGGAAGGTGCTGTCTGCTGAGGAGGAGGCCCACGGAGAGGAGAGTGTGCCCACCAACCCCCCCACCCTCAAGGAGTTCAAGGAGCAGGTGGGGTGCTGTGTGGAGCAGGCTGGGTTGGGTATCTGGGTTTAAGTGGTTCCAGTTAAACGCTAGTTCTCTCCCTGTGTTGCTCCTGCAGATAGACACATATGAGACTCTTCACAGCACAGTGAGCAAGCTGGAGAACTTCAACCTGCTGCAGGGCTGGCTGCAGATCGACCTCCGACCTTTCAAACACGCTCTGCTGCACACCATCAAACGCTGGAGCTTCATGTTCAAACACCACCTGATAGACAGAGTCACCAACAGGTGCTGCTGCTGGCTTCAGCACATGGTTACACACTGCAGGCAAACACCCACACAGGAAGAGACAGGTGAAATAGAGCTAGGGGTTAATGTCTGGTAATGCTATGTGTGTGTCTGCCTGTGTGTGTGTGTGTCTGCCTGTGTGTGTGTGTGTCTGCCTGTGTGTGTGTGTCTGCCTGTTTGTGTGTGTGTGTCTGCCTGTGTGTGTGTGTCTGCCTGTTTGTGTGTGTGTGTCTGTCTGTGTGTGTGTCCAGTCTGAAGGACCTGGAAGGCTTCATCATGGAGGTGAAGTCAGGCCTGACAGAGCCAGTGGAGGAGGGAGACTTCAAGGGTCTGGTGAGGGTCATGGGTCACCTGATGCAGGTCAAGGACAGACAAGCGGCCACAGACAACATGTTTGGCCCTCTGACAGAAACCATCCAGTTCCTGAAAGACTACGGTGAGGAGCTTCCAGACGAGGTTCACACTCAGCTGCAGGTGAGACAGCATAGCAAGGTCACGGCTTCCAGAACCTTCAGGGCTTCACAGCCCAGCCCAGCAAGGTCAAGGCCCCAACATCAACCCAGGTTTCATGGGATCTGCTGTAACTCTTCACCGATGGCAGCAGAACCCTGGCTGAGCTACAAGCTCACACCAGCCAGCTGCTGCTCCACA
>CM059303.1:1022500-1130000 GCA_030340665.1 Neosalanx taihuensis
AGAAGGTGAGGCCTGTATCCTGTCCTCACACGCTCCATCGTCATATACTAAGCATGTGGTAGTGAAGGTTTGACCCCTGTATGTAGCGTGTGGTAGTGATATCCTGACCCCTGTATGTAGCGTGTGGTAGTGAAGGTGTGACCCCTGTATGTAGCGTGTGGTAGTGATATCCTGACCCCTGTATGAAGCGTGTGGTAGTGATATCCTGACCCCTGTATGTAGCGTGTGGTAGTGAAGGTGTGACCCCTGTATGTAGCGTGTGGTAGTGATATCCTGACCCCTGTATGCAGCGTGTGGTAGTGATATCCTGACCCCTGTATGTAGCGTGTGGTAGTGAAGGTGTGACCCCTGTATGCAGCGTGTGGTAGTGATATCCTGACCCCTGTATGTAGCGTGTGCTAGTGAAGGTGTGACCCTTGTATGTAGCGTGTGGTAGTGAAGGTGTGACCCCTGTATGCAGCGTGTGGTAGTGATATCCTGACCCCTGTATGTAGCGTGTGGTAGTGAAGGTGTGACCCTTGTATGTAGCGTGTGGTAGTGAAGGTGTGACCCCTGTATGCAGCGTGTGGTAGTGAAGGTGTGACCCCTGTATGCAGCGTGTGGTAGTGATATCCTGACCCCTGTATGTAGCGTGTGCTAGTGAAGGTGTGACCCCTGCAGGTGTTGGCAGAGCTGGACAGCACCTGGAGCTCCATGGTGTTCGACCACGAGGCTCACGGCCGCACAGGGACCATGCTGCTCAAGCCCAACGAGGAGCTGGTGGAGACCCTGGAGGACAACCAGGTACCTGGCCTCTCTCAGCAGCAGCAGCACCTGCACACCTGCACACCAGCAGCACCTGCAGCCTGGGACCTCCAGCTCTACTGTTCTACTGTGGTGATTCCAGGTGCAGCTCCAGACGCTGATGACCTCCAAGTACATCGCCCACTTCCTGGAGGAGGTGTCTGGCTGGCAGACCAAGCTGTCCATGGCCGACTCTGTCATCTCCATCTGGTTCACAGTGCAGCGCACCTGGACACACCTGGAGAGCATCTTCATCGGCTCGGAGGACATCCGCACTCAGCTGCCTGACGACTCCAAACGCTTCGACACCATCGACAAAGACTTCAAGGTTGGGAACCAGCACTCCCCCCTGCTGAGCCAGAGAGCAGTGCTCTACTCACAGAGCCTAACTGTGTCTGTTCTCCAGGAGATCATGTGTGAGGCTGAGAAGGTGACCAACGTGGTGGATTCCACCAATAAGAAGGGTCTGCTGGAGAAGCTGGAGGGACTGGAGACCAGGTGAACTCTATGTTGTTCTTTAAAAACACCTTTTAAATGACTGTACAGTATGATAAGAAGGTAAAGTGCAGCGCTGGAGCAGTAGCTGTGGCACTGGGTGACGGGGTGGTGTCTGCTCTGTCCTCCCCTGCCCCCCTCTGCCCTCCCCTACCCCCCTCTGCCCCCCTCTGCCCTCCCCTGCCCCCCTCTGCCCTCCCCTACCCCCAGCCTGGCCCTGTGTGAGAAGGCCCTGGCAGAGTACCTGGAGACCAAGCGCCTCGCCTTCCCCCGCTTCTACTTTGTCTCCTCAGCTGACCTGCTGGACATCCTGTCTAATGGGAACAACCCAGTGGAGGTGTGGAGGGAGCACACACACACTCACACACACACAGTCACACTCACACACTCACACACACACTCACCTCTCCCACCACAGCAGCAGAACTGGATGAGTGTTCTGGTTGGGTGTGTATCTCTGGGCAGGTGAGCAAGCACCTCTCCAAGCTGTTCGACAGCCTGTGCAACCTCAGGTTCCAGCTGGACAGAGATGGGAACCCTGTAAAGGTGGCCTTGGGGATGTACAGTGGAGAGAAGGAGTACGTCCCCTTTGATGAGCCGTGTGACTGCTCCGGTCAGGTGAGCTGCTGACCACCTGACCTGCACCTGACCTGCACCTGAGCTGCACCTGAGCTGCACCTGTCTGCTCAGTGCCTGGACAGTAAGAGTGTGTGCTGCTGCAGGTGGAGTCATGGCTGAACCGCGTCCTGGAGCGCATGTGTTCCACCCTGAGGATGAAGTTTGGAGAGGCGGTCCAGGCCTACGAGGAGAAACCCAGAGAACAGTGGCTGTTTGACTACCCAGCCCAGGTGTGCTGCCCCCCTGCCACAGCCACAGCTCAGTGCTTCAGGTGTGGTGCCTGAAGGACAGGTAGCCTGACCAGATGGGATGTTTTACAGATCGCCCTGGCAACCACGCAGATCTGGTGGAACACAGAGGTGGGCATAGTGTTCACCCAGCTGGAGGAGGGCAATGAGAACGCCATCAAAGACTACTACAAGAAGCAGGTCTGCTGCCTCCCTACCTACTGCCCTCATCCTCATGTGGGGTCTCACTCGTGTGAGGTCTTTCTCAGTGTTGGTCTCTCTCAGTGTTGGTCTCAGTGTTGGTCTCTCTCAGTGTTGGTCTCCCTCAGTGTTGGTCTCTCTCAGTGTTGGTCTCTCTCAGTGTTGGTCTCTCTCAGTGTTGGTCTCTCTCAGTGTTGGTCTCTCTCAGTGTCGGTCTCTCTCAGTGTTGGTCTCTCTCAGTGTTGGTCTCTCTCAGTGTTGGTCTCTCTCAGTGTCGGTCTCTCTCAGTGTTGGTCTCTCTCAGTGTTGGTCTCTCTCAGTGTTGGTCTCTCTGTGCTCCTGCAGGTGCTGCAGCTCAACACCCTCATCTTGCTTCTGATTGGACAGCTGAGCCAGGGAGACCGGCAGAAGATCATGACCATCTGCACCATCGATGTCCACGCCAGGGATGTGGTGTCCAAGCTGCTCACCAACAAGGCAACAAGGCTGCTGACCCCTGACCCTGCTGACCCTGACCCCTGCTGACCCCTGACCCTGCTGACCCCTGACCTTCCTGACCCTGCTGACCCTGACCCTAACCCTGACCTTGCTGACCCCTGACCTTGCTGACCCTAACCCTGACCCTGCAGACCCCTGACCCTGACCCTGCTGACCCTGACCTCTTCCTCCTCAGATCGACAGTGTCCAGGCCTTCATGTGGCAGTCTCAGCTCAGGCATCGCTGGGACCATAAGGTCAAGCACTGCTACGCCAACATCTGTGACGCCCAGTTTACATACTCCTACGAGTACCTCGGCAACACCCCACGATTGGTCATCACCCCTCTGACTGACAGGTGCGTCCTCCAATCAAACGTTTACTTTGATCTTGCTAGAATTGGATCTGAATGTCAGTTTTGAAGCAGTTGAACCCTAAAGTTCTGTCGAACTGTCCCCCGTCTCTCCAGGTGCTACATCACCCTGACCCAGTCTCTCCACCTCATCATGGGCGGGGCCCCAGCTGGGCCTGCTGGCACTGGGAAGACTGAGACCACCAAGGACCTGGGCCGGGCCCTCGGCATCATCGTCTATGTGTTCAACTGCTCTGAGCAGATGGACTACAAGGTGAGCTGCCTCGCTCTGCAGTCCTGCAAACCTGATCTCAGGGGTCTCCAACCCTGGTCCTCAGGGGCCACATGGTCATTATCAAGCTCTGTGGAAGCCTCATAATGACCATTCATTAGAATCAAGTGTGCTGGAGCAGGGAAACATCTAAAACCTTCAGGACAGTGGCCCCTGAGGAGCAGAGTTGGAGACCCCTGACTCATCTTAACCTCATGAGCATCTTCTGAGCTGTTGATGTGTGTAGTGGAGCTGGTGTGTGTGTGTGTGTCTGAGCTGTGTTGTGTCGTCCCAGTCCTGTGGAGACATCTACAAGGGCCTGGCCCAGACGGGAGCGTGGGGCTGCTTCGACGAGTTCAACAGGATCTCAGTGGAGGTTCTGTCTGTCATCGCTGTGCAGGTGGGGCCTCATCTCTGCTCTCCATCACAACAAGCTCCATTCACTATGTCTTCAAGTCCTGCTGATGATGTCATCGTGTGTCCCTAACCACACCCAGGTGAAGTGTGTCCAGGATGCCATCCGGGATAAGAAGGTCATCTTTAACTTCCTGGGGGAGGTGATCAAGCTGATCCCCACTGTAGGAGCCTTCATCACCATGAACCCTGGCTACGCTGGCAGAGCTGAGCTGCCTGAGAACCTCAAAGCTCTGTTCAGGTACCACCACCCTCTGCTACTCTCTGTCTGTCTGTCTGTCTGTCTGTCTGTCTGTCTGTCTGTCTGTCTGTCTGTCTGTCTGTCTCTGTCTCTGTCTCTCTCTGTCTGTTTCTCTCTGTCTCTCTCTCTCCTCCCCTTCTCTGTGGTGTGTACATGTCTCCGTCCTCTCCCCTCCCCCCCTTCAGGCCCTGTGCCATGGTGGTGCCAGACTTTGAGCTGATCTGTGAGATCATGCTGGTGGCTGAAGGCTTCATACATGCCAGAGTCCTGGCCAGGAAGTTCATCACCCTCTACACACTGTGTAAAGAGCTGCTGTCCAAACAGGTAGGCACAACATCACAGCTGCACTAAATCACATGTACACCACATCATGTCTACACAACATCACATGTACACAACATCACTATCAGGACTTCTCCAGCTCTTGTTCTGTCCTTGTTCTCCACCCTGTATGTACAGGACCACTATGACTGGGGCCTGCGGGCCATCAAGTCTGTGCTGGTGGTGGCTGGATCCCTGAAGAGAGGAGACCCGAGCCGTCCAGAGGACCAGGTCCTGATGAGGGCTCTGAGGGACTTCAACATCCCCAAGATTGTGATGGACGACTCAGCCGTGTTCCTGGGCCTGATCAGGGACCTGTTCCCTGCCCTGGACGTCCCCAGGAACAGAGTGGTGGAGTTTGAACAGGTCAGACCAGGGCCTTCCTGTCTGGAGGACTTAGAGGGAGGCAGGGGGGGGAGCTGGAGTGTTGAGGAGCTGTGTGTGTTTCTGTGCTCCAGCTGGTGAAGCAGCAGTGTGTGTTTCTGTGTGTTTCTGTGCTCCCGCTGGTGAAGCAGCAGTGTGTGTTTCTGTGTGTTTCTGTGCTCCCGCTGGTGAAGCAGCAGTGTGTGTTTCTGTGTGTTTCTGTGCTCCCGCTGGTGAAGCAGCAGTGTGTGTTTCTGTGTGTTTCTGTGCTCCAGCTGGTGAAGCAGCAGTGTGTGTTTCTGTGTGTTTCTGTGCTCCCGCTGGTGAAGCAGCAGTGTGTGTTTCTGTGTGTTTCTGTGCTCCAGCTGGTGAAGCAGCAGTGTGTGTTTCTGTGCTCCAGCTGGTGAAGCAGCAGTGTGTGTTTCTGTGTGTTTCTGTGCTCCCGCTGGTGAAGCAGCAGTGTGTGTTTCTGTGCTCCAGATGGTGAAGCAGCAGTGTGTGTTTCTGTGCTCCAGCTGGTGAAGCAGCAGTGTGTGTTTCTGTGTGTTTCTGTGCTCCAGCTGGTGAAGCAGGCAGTGTGTGTTTCTGTGTGTTTCTGTGCTCCAGCTGGTGAAGCAGGCAGTGTTGGACCTGCAGCTCCAGCCAGAGGACATGTTCATCCTGAAGGTGGTGCAGCTGGAGGAGCTGCTGGCGGTCAGACACTCTGTCTTCATCATCGGCAACGCTGGAACTGGCAAGTCCAAGGTACTGAGACACACCTCCTGTCTGACCTGAACACTGGACACACCTCCTGTCTGACCTGAACACTGGACACACCTCCTGTCTGACCTGAACACTGGACACACCTCCTGTCTCTGTGACCTGTGACCTCTGACCTGGTGTGTCCAGGTGATGCGCTCTCTGAACAGGACGTATCTGAACATGAAGAGGAGGGCGGTGATGGTGGATCTGGACCCCAAAGCTGTCACCTGTGACGAGCTGTTCGGCATCATCAACCCTGCCACCAGGGAGTGGAAGGACGGTACGAGGCTCCTCCCTCCCCTCCCTGACTCCTCCTCCCTCCCTGACTCCTCCTCTCTCCCTGACTCCTCCTCCCTCCCCTCCCTCCCTGACTCCTCCTCCCTCTCCTCCCTCCCCACTGTGCTGTTCTAAGTGCCTGTGTGCTTGCAGGCCTGTTCTCCAGTGTGATGAGGGACCTGGCCAACATCAGCCATGATGGGCCCAAGTGGATCATCCTGGATGGAGACATCGACCCCATGTGGATCGAGTCTCTCAACACTGTCATGGACGACAACAAGGTTCAGGCTTCTGTGTGTGTGTGAGTGAGTGAGTGTGTGTGTGTGTGTGTGTGTGTGTGTGTGTGTGTGTGTGAGAGAACCAATGGGAGTTAAAGGTTGGATCCCACTAGGATGATGAAGCGAACTGTGTGTGTGTGTATGTGTGTGTGTGCAGGTACTGACCCTGGCCAGTAATGAGCGTATTCCTCTAAACCCCACCATGAGGCTGCTGTTTGAGATCAAAGACCTGCGCACTGCCACGCCTGCCACCGTGTCCCGAGCTGGCATCCTCTTCATCAACCCTGCTGACCTGGGCTGGAACCCGTCAGTCTCACACACACACTCACACACACACACACACACACAGCATCCCTGCATGCAGAGTGTGTGAGCGTGCTGCGTGCTCTGCAGGGTGGTGACCAGCTGGATCGAGCGGCGGCAGGTCCAATCAGAGAAGGCTAACCTGGCCATCCTGTTTGATAAGTACCTGCCCCCCTGCCTGGAGAGAGTCAGGCTCAGCTTTAAGAAGATCACTCCCATTCCTGAGCTGACGCTGGTCCAGACCCTGCTGCAGCTCCTGGAGTGTCTGCTGCTGCCTCAACACACCCCTCCTGACTCCCAGAAGGACCTCTACGAACTCTACTTTGTCTTCGCCTGCGTCTGGGCCTTTGGAGGAGCCATGTTCCAGGACCAGGTACACACACACACACACCACACACACACACACCACACACACACACACACCACACACACACACACACACACCACACACACACACCAGGTAAACACTGTAATACTGGCACTGTGGTTAAACCTGCAAACAACATGGATTTTCCCTGTATTGTAAAAGTGCCTGCCTAGCTTTGTACCATTAAAAACAACCAACCTGCAACCTCCCTCCCTCCCTCCCTCCCTCCCTCCCTCCCTCCTTCCTCTCTCCCTTCCTCCCTCCCCCTCCCTCCTCCCTGTCCTGTGTCCAGCTGACAGATTACAGAGTAGAGTTCAGTAAGTGGTGGGTGAACGAGTTCAAGACCATCAAGTTCCCATCTAATGGAACTGTGTTTGATTACTACATCAACCCCAGCACCAACAAGTTCGCTCCCTGGACAGACAAAGTCCCCAAGTTTGTCTTGGACCCCGAAATCCCTCTGCAGGTGATGCTCCTCCCCCTCTCCTCCCCTCTCTCCTCCCCTCTCTCCTCCCCCTCTCCTCCCCCTCTCCTCCCCCTCTCCTCCTCCTCTCCTCCTCCTCTCTTCCCCTCTCTCCTCCCCTCTCTCCTCCCCCTCTCCTCCTCCTCTCCTCCCCCTCTCCTCCAGATCTCTGGCTGTTGGTCAGTGTGTTGTGATGGTGGTGCTGCTGTGTTCCAGGCATCCCTGGTGGATACAGCAGAGACCACCAGGATCCGCTACTTCATGGACATGCTGATGGACAGGAAGTGTCCGGTGATGCTGGTGGGGAACGCAGGAAGTGGGAAGTCTGTCCTGATGGGAGACAAGCTGAGGAGCCTGAATCCAGACGGCTACCTGGTCCAGTCTGTCCCCTTCAACTTCTACACCACCTCTGCTATGCTGCAGGGTACAGCATGGCTCTCACACACACTCACACACACGCACAGCCAGACAGACAGACAGGCTGTGACCCCCTGTGTGTGTCCTGTCCAGCCGTCCTGGAGAAGCCTCTGGAGAAGAAGGCAGGCCGGACGTACGGCCCCTCAGCCAGCAGGAGGCTGGTCTACTTTATAGACGACATGAACATGCCTGAGGTGGATCCATACTTCACTGTGGCTCCACACACACTCATCCGCCAGCACATGGACCACGGACACTGGTACGACCACAGCACACACACACTCACACACACACACTCACACCCACACACACACACACACACACACTCACTCCCTCCCCTGGTGTCCCCTGTGCTAAGGTACGACAGAGCCAAGCTGACTCTGAAGGACATCCATAACTGTCAGTATGTGGCCTGCATGAACCCCACAGCAGGCAGCTTCACCATCGACCCCAGGCTGCAGGTCAGGAACTACCCAGGACCCCCCTACCTCTTCCCCCCTGAGCTGAAGCCCTCTTCACCAGCTGGGCTCTCTGTTCTCCACAGAGACACTTTGTTGTGTTTGCTGTGAGTTTCCCCGGCCAGGACGCTCTCCACAGCATCTATAACTCCATCTTCAGCCAGCACCTGGACCTCAACAACTTCCAGACCCCAGTCAAGAAGTTCTGCTCCACCCTGGTCACTACAGCACTGGGTAAGAAGTCTGCCTCCTCCTCCCAGGAACACTCTGCTCCTCAGGCCTGCTCATGCCTGCTCTGTGTGTCTGTCTCTGTGTGTGTCCATGTGTCTGTGTGTGTGTGTGTGTGTGTGTGTGTGGTCAGGCTTCCACCAGAAGATCAGCACTTCTTTCCTGCCCACGGCTGTGAAGTTCCACTACGTCTTCAACCTGAGAGACCTGTCCAACATCTTCCAGGTTGGGCACCTCACACCTTCACACCTTCATACCTTTCAGCTGGGTGTGGTGTTGGTGTGACGTGTGTGTGTCCTGTGTGTGTGTCCTGTGTGTGTGTGTGTCCTGTGTGTGTCCTGTGTGTGTCCTGTGTGTGTCCTGGGTGTGTGTGTGTCCTGTGTGTGTCCTGGGTGTGTGTGTGTCCTGGGTGTGTGTGTGTCCTGTGTGTGTCCTGGGTGTGTGTGTGTCCTGGGAGTGTGTGTGTCCTGTGTGTGTCCTGGGTGTGTGTGTGTCCTGTGTGTGTCCTGGGTGTGTGTGTGTCCTGTGTGTGTCCTGTGTGTGTCCTGGGTGTGTGTGTGTCCTGGGTGTGTGTGTGTCCTGTGTGTGTCCTGTGTGTGTCCTGGGTGTGTGTGTGTGTCCTGTGTGTGTCCTGGGTGTGTGTGTCCTGTGTGTGTCCTGTGTGTGTCCTGGGTGTGTGTGTGCTCTCCAGGGCCTGCTGTTCTCGGGGCCAGACTGTGTGAAGGCCCCTGCAGAGCTGGTGCGTCTGTGGCTGCATGAGTGTGACCGTGTGTACGGAGACAAGCTGATGGAGGATAAGGACATCGAGCTGTTCTCCAAGATCCAGCAGGACATCTGCAAGAACAATCTGAAGGTAGGAGGGCTGCTGTGGGCAGGGGGAGGGCTGCTGTGGGCAGGGGGAGGGCTGCTGTGGGCAGGGGGAGGGCTGCTGTGGGCAGGGGAAGGGCTGCTGTGGGCAGGGGGAGGGCTGCTGTGGGCAGGAGGGCTGCTGTGGGCAGGAGGGTTGCTGTGGGCAGGAGGGCTGCTGTGGGCAGGGGGAGGGCTGCTGTGGACAGGGAGAGGGCTGCTGTGGACAGGGAGAGGGCTGCTGTGGGCAGGAGGGCTGCTGTGGACAGGGGGAGGGCTGCTGTGGGCAGGGGGAGGGCTGCTGTGGGCAGGGGGAGGGCTGCTGTGGGAAGGGAGAGGGCTGCTGTGGACAGGGAGAGGGCTGCTGTGGGCAGGAGGGCTGCTGTGGACAGGGGGAGGGCTGCTGTGGGCAGGGGGAGGGCTGCTGTGGGAAGGGAGAGGGCTGCTGTGGACAGGGGGAGGGCTGCTGTGGACAGGGGGAGGGCTGCTGTGGGAAGGGGGAGGGCTGCTGTGGACAGGGGGAGGGCTGCTGTGGACAGGGGGACGGCTGCTGTGGACAGGGGGAGGGCTGCTGTGGACAGGGGGAGGGCTGCTGTGGGAAGGGGAAGGGCTGCTGTGGGCAGGGGGAGGGCTGCTGTGGGCAGGGGGAGGGCTGCTGTGGGCAGGATGGGCAGGGGAAGCAGTGTGCTGCAGCAGGTAGAAGGGCAGTTCTAACAGGATCCTTCATACCTGCAGGACTTGGATCTGGAGTTTCTGTTTGAGAAGCCCAACATCTACTGCCACTTCTCCCAGGGCATGGGGGAACCCAGGTACACCCCGGTCCCCTCCTGGAGCCACCTCAACAAGCTGCTGCTGGAGGGGCTGGACAGCTACAACGAGGTCAACGCCACCATGAACCTGGTGAGACCCCAGACCTCCTCACCACTTCAGCAGCTGACAGCATGGAGCTGCTGTGTTAACGGTGTGTGTGTGTGTTGTGGTCCAGGTGTTGTTCGAGGACGCCATGTCTCATGTCTGCCGAATCAGCCGCATCCTGGAGTGTCCCCGTGGTAACGCTCTGCTGGTGGGGGTGGGGGGCAGTGGGAAGCAGTCGCTGTCCCGCCTGGCAGCCAGCCTCTCCAACCTGGAGGTGTTCCAGATCACTCTGAGGAAGGGATACAGCATCCCTGACCTGAAGGTGCAGCACACACACATAAACACACACACTCACCTCACACAGTAGTACAAATACCCCCCCCCCCCTTTCCCAGCTGGACGTGGCAGCCCTGTACATGAAGGCGGGGGTGAAGAACACAGGCACAGTGCTGCTGATGACAGACTCCCAGGTGACAGAGGAGACCTTCCTAGTGATCATCAACGACCTGCTGGCCTCAGGGGAGATCCCCAGCCTGTTCCAGGATGACGAGGTGGAGGCCATCATCTCTGCCCTGAGGAGCCAGGTGCGGGGCCTGGGCCTGCCCGACACCAGGGACAACTGCTGGAAGTTCTTCATCGACAGGGTCAGGAGGCAGCTCAAGGCAGGTGGAGCGTCCAGCACAGAGCCAGCTCACCTGATTACAATAGAACCAGGCCTTCACAGCTGTGCTCACACTGTGCTCACACTGTGCTCACACTGTGCTCACACTGCCTGCGTCCTCCTGCAGGTCGTCCTGTGCTTCTCTCCTGTGGGCTCCACCCTCAGGGTCAGAGCCAGGAAGTTTCCTGCCCTGGTCAACTGCACCTCCATCGACTGGTTCCACGAGTGGCCAGAGGAGGCGCTGGTGTCTGTCAGTGCCCGCTTCCTCTCTGACACAGAGGGCATTGAGGTAACCTATAGAGGGATGGGTCAGGGTCAGGTAGATAGTAGATCCCATGTTGGTGATCCTAAGAAGACATGTCTCATCTCCCTCCCCCCCTCCCCCCCTCCCCCCCTCCCCCCCTCCCCCCCTCCCTCCCTCCCTCCCTCCCTAGCCGGAGGTGAAGTCCTCTCTCAGCCAGTTTATGGCCTTTGTCCACAAGACGGTGAACGAGATGTCCAAGACCTACCTGGTGGCTGAACGACGCTACAACTACACCACGCCCAAGACCTTCCTGGAGCAGATCAGACTGTACCAGAACCTGCTGTCTGTGAAGAGGAGCCAGCTGCTGGCCAACATGGAGCGCCTGGAGAGCGGCCTGACCAAGCTGGAGAACACCTCCTCCCAGGTGGACGACCTGAAGGCCAAGCTGGCTGTTCAGGAGGTGCAGCTCAGTCAGAAGAACAAGGATGCTGACCAGCTCATCCAGGTGGTCGGCGTGGAAACCCAGAAAGTCTCCAAGGAGAAGGTTATCGCTAACGAGGAGGAGCTGAAAGTACAAATCATTGCCAAGGTGTGTGTGTGTGTGTGTGTGTGAGAAAGCTTGGTGTTGTGTAGGAGGTGACTGTGTTCTCCTGCTCTCCTCTTCAAAAGCTTGAAAAACAAGCTTAAAAAAGCTCCGTACAGTAGTCTTACATGAGTGTCTGTAATTCTAACGCTGTGAGCCTGTGTGTGTGTGTGTGTTTCTGTGTGTGTGTGTGTGTGTGTGTGTGCAGAATGTGGGAGAGAAGCAGAGGTCGTGCGAGGCAGACTTGGCCAAAGCAGAACCTGCCCTCATGGCTGCTCAGGAGGCCCTCAACACCCTCAACAAGGTCACTATGGCAACACCGGGGTTAAGGTTAGGTCCCCTCTGTCCAGACTCCCCTAGTGCTGGGTGTGTGTGTTCATCTGCCTGTGTGTGTGTGTGTGTGTGTGTGTGTGTGTGTGTCCTCACCAGAACAACCTGACGGAGCTGAAGTCGTTCAGCTCCCCTCCTGAGGCAGTGGTGAATGTTCTGGGGGCCGTGATGATCCTGATGGCTCCTGGAGGGAAGATCCCCAAGGACAAGAGCTGGAAGGCTGCCAAGAACATGATGGCCAAGGTGGACACCTTCCTGGATGCTCTCATCCACTACAAGAAGGAGAAGATCCATGACAACTGCATCAAGGCCTTCCAGTGAGACACACACACACACACACACACACAGCTAATAAGGCATTCTGAATGAGGCCCTCCCTCCCTGTCTCCCATGTGTGTCTGAGGGTCTTTCTGTGTCTGTGTGTGTGTGTGTGTGTGTGTGTGTGTGTGTGTGTGTGTGTGTGTGTGTGTGTGTGTGTGTGTGTGTGATATGATGTGTGTGTGTGATGTGTGTGTATGTGATGTGTGTGATATGATGTGTGTGTATATGATGTGTGTGATATGATGTGTGTGTGTGTGATGTGTGTGTATGTGATGTGTGTGATATGATGTGTGTGTGTGTATCCACGCAGGCCATATCAGAAGGACCCCTCCTTTGAGCCAGACTTCATCCGCTCCAAGTCGATCGCTGCGGCGGGGCTTTGCTCCTGGTGCCTGAACATCGTGACCTTCTACCAGGTGTTCTGTGAGGTGGAGCCCAAGAGGCAGGCTCTGCTGCAGGCCAACACTGAGCTGGCTGCTGCCCAGGACAGGATGGCCCTCATCACAGCCAAGATCAACGTGAGGGAGCTCTGTGCACACAGCTGCAGGCTGAGCTAACAGGCTGCTGCAGCACACATGTTCATAGTCAGGGCTAGGGTCACAGGTCAGGGCTAGGGTCACTGGTCAGGGCTAGGGTCACTGGTCAGGGCTAGGGTCACTGGTCAGGGCTAGGGTCAGAGGTCAGTGCCACAGGTTCTTACCGGATGTTTCTTTTCTGTAGCAACTGAACACCAACCTGGCCAAGCTGACGTCTGAGTTTAAGAGAGCAACAACAGACAAGCTCAAGTGTCAACAGGAAGCTGACGCAACCAATCAGACCATCTCCCTGGCCAACAGGTGACCAATCAGAGGGATGCTCTCCTTTTTATACCTGCTCTCTGGGCTCATGTGATGTGCTGATGTGTGGGTGTGATGCTGTGTAACCATGGTGATGTACCTGTCAGGCTGGTGGGTGGTCTGGCGTCTGAGAAGGTGCGCTGGTCTGAGTCTGTGGCTCAGTTCAGGATCCAGGAGAAGACCCTGAGCGGTGACATCATGCTCATCTCAGCCTTCGTCTCCTACCTGGGATACTTCTCTAAGAAGTACCGCAGCAAGCTCATGGACGAATACTGGCTGCCATACCTTAAACAGCTCAAGGTGCCCAGCCACACCCACACAGCCACTCAGCCACACCCACACAGCCACTCAGCCACGCCCACACAGCCACGCCCACACAGCCACACCCACACAGCCACGCCCACACGGCCACGCCCACACAGCCACACCCACACAGCACTCAGCCACGCCCACACAGCCATGCCCACACAGCCACACCCACACAGCCACTCAGCCACGCCCACACAGCCACGCCCACACAGCCACGCCCACACAGCACTCAGCCACGCCCACTCAGCCACACCCACACAGCCACGCCCACACAGCCACACCCACACAGCCACTCAGCCACGCCCACACAGCCACGCCCACACAGCCACGCCCACACAGCACTCAGCCACGCCCACTCAGCCACACCCACACAGCCACGCCCACACAGCCACACCCACACAGCACACAGCCACACCCACACAGCACACAGCCATGCCCACACAGCCACGCCCACACAGCCACGCCCACACAGCCACGCCCACAGACAAGATATCAGGAGTGTCTCAGTATGCTGTGTGTTTGTCCCCTCCCCCCCCAGGTACCCATCCCCATCACTGAGGGTCTGGACCCCCTGACGCTGCTGACAGATGATGCTGACATCGCTGCCTGGAGTAACCAGGGGCTCCCCAGCGACCGCATGTCCATAGAGAACGCCACCATCCTCTGTAACACAGAGCGCTGGCCGCTCATCGTGGACGCACAGCTGCAGGCCATCAAGTGGATCAAGAGGAAGTATGGAGACAGCCTGAAGATCATCCGGCTGGGCCAGAAAGGGTCAGCCTCACCCAGGGAGCCCCAGCCCTAGCCTCAGCCTCACCAGGGCTGGCTGGTTCATGTAGCGGATGCTTCTGTCTAAAGAGACTAGAGTGTCCTACTGCAGGGTGTTGTGTGTGTGTGTGTGTGTGTGTGTGTGTGTGTGTGTGATGTGGACTGTGAAATGTGGTGTGTGTGCAGAGTGTGGTGTGTGTAGAGTGTGTGTGTGGTGTGTGCAGAGTGTGGTGTGTGTGTAGAGTGTGGTGTATGTAGAGTGTGGTGTGTGCAGAGTGTGTGTGTGGTGGGGTCAGTGGAGCTGAGGTGTGTAGAGTGTGTGTGTGGTGGGGTCAGTGGAGCTGAGGTGTGTAGAGTGTGTGTGTGGTGGGGTCAGTGGAGCTGAGGTGTGTAGAGTGTGTGTGTGGTGGGGTCAGTGGAGCTGAGGTGTGTAGAGTGTGTGTGTGGTGGGGTCAGTGGAGCTGAGGTGTGTGTCCTGCTGGGGTCCTCAGGTACCTGGACATCATTGAGATGGCCGTGTCTAACGGAGACACTCTGCTGCTGGAGAACATCAGTGAGAACATAGAACCTGTCCTGACTCACCTGCTGGGGAGGAACACCATCAAGAAGGGGAAGTGAGTCAGCATGACCTCTGACCCTGCTCACACAGGGACCTGGCTGGCTCCGCCCCTGACTCCGCCCTCTCCCTGCAGGTACATCCGTATTGGAGATAAGGAGGTGGAGTACCACCCTCACTTCCGCCTCCTCCTGCACACCAAGTACTCCAACCCTCACTACAAGCCTGAGCTGCAGGCCCAGTGCACGCTCATCAACTTCCTGGTGACCAGGGACGGCCTGGAGGACCAGCTGCTGGCTGCTGTGGTTGCTAAGGAACGGCCAGACCTGGAGGAGCTCAGGGTGAGGAGGGGGGCGCCATGGCAACTCAGGATGGACCTGGTTACTCCCTATGGGATGATGCCACTAAAGGGATGATGCCACTAGTGGGATGATGTCACTAGTGGGATGATGTCACTAAAGGGATGATGCCACTAAAGGGATGATGTCACTAGTGGGATGATGTCACTAGTGGGATGATGTCACTAAAGGGATGATGTCACTAAAGGAATTAGGCTACTAAAGGGATGATGTCACTAGTGGGATGATGTCACTAAAGGGATGATGCCACTAAAGGGATGATGCCACTAAAGGGATGATGTCACTAAAGGGATGATGCCACTAAAGGGATGATGTCACTAAAGGGATGATGTCACTAAAGGGATGATGCCACTAAAGGGATGATGTCACTAGTGGGATGATGTGTCCCTGCAGGCAGAGTTGACGACGCAGCAGAACACGTTTAAGATCGTGTTGAAGCAGCTGGAGGACTCTCTGCTGGCTCGCCTGTCTGCTGCCTCTGGGAACTTCCTGGGAGACACGGCCCTGGTGGAGAACCTGGAGACCACCAAACGTACCGCCACCGACATCCAGATCAAGGTCAGGGCCCGGGGGGGAGGTGTGGGGGGAGGGTGGGGGTCCTGTGTGGTCGTCAGCCTGGTCCTGACATCTGTGTCTGTGTCTCAGGTGCGTGAGGCGAAGATCACAGAGGTGAAGATCAACGAGGCCAGAGAGAACTATCGCTCTGCTTCCACAAGAGCTGCTCTGCTCTACTTCATCCTCAACGACCTGAAGAAGATCAACCCCATCTACCAGTTCTCCCTCAAGGTGCTCTGTCTAGCCCTCAACCCTCACCCCTCACCCCTCAGCCTGGATCCCTGACACCCGTGTGTGTGTGTGTGTGTGTGTGTGCGCAGGCCTTCAGAGTGGTGTTTGAGGATGCCATCATGCGTACAGAGGCAGCAGAAGAGGTGAAGCAGCGTGTCATGAACCTGGTCGATCAGATCACCTACTCTGTGTTTCTCTACACCAACCGCTCGCTGTTTGAGAGGGACAAACTCACCTTCATCGCCCATGTGGCCTTCCAGGTCAGAGGTCACGTCAGGACTCACACACACTATCCACCTATCCCAGCAGAGCTGTCAGAGTGTGTGTGTGTGTGCTGCTCAGATCCTGCTGATGAGGAAGGACATCAACCCAGCAGAGCTGGACTTCCTGCTCAGGTTCCCCTTCAAGGCCGGCCTCCGCTCCCCTGTCAGCTTCCTGTCCAACCAGGGCTGGGGGGGCATCAAGGTGGGCACACACACACACACACGACCACTGAGCCAGGCATGGTAGAAACACACTGTGTGTGTGTGTGTGGTCAGGCCCTGTCTGAGCTGGAGGACTTTAAGAACCTGGACCGGGACCTGGAGGGCTCAGCCAAGCGCTGGCAGAAGCTGGTGGACAGTGAAGCTCCTGAGATGGAGAAGTTTCCTCAGGAGTGGAAGAACAAGAGCAGCCTGCAGCAGCTGTGCATGATGAGGTGCATGAGGCCTGACCGCATGTCCTACGCTGTCAGGTAGGACACACACACACAGATGAACTTTTATAAACATGTGCTAACTGCATGGTTGTGTGTGTGTGGAGTCACATGGCTCAGCAGGTTAAGGCATTAGGCACGTGATCGGAAGGTTGCGAGTTTGATTCCTGGCTGTGGCTACATTATGTTGTTTCCTTGGGCAAGGCACTTCACCCTACTTGCCTCAGGGGGGAATGTCCCTGGATGAGAGCGTCTGATAAATGACTACATGTAAGTGTAAAGTGTGTGTGTGTGTGTGTGTGTGTGTGTGTGTGTGTGTGTGTGTGTGTGTGTGTGTGTGTGTGTGTGTGTGTGTGTGTGTGTGTGTGTGTGTGTGTGTGTGTGTGTGTGTGTGTGTGTGTGTGTGTGTGTGTGTGTGTGTGTGTGTGTGTGAGTGCAGGAAGTTTGTGGAGGAGCAGCTGGGGGTGAAGTATGTGGAGGGGAACAGTGTGGAGCTGACTGTGTCCTGGGAGGAGAGCAGCTCCTCCACACCCATGTTCTTCATCCTGTCCCCTGGGGTCGACCCTCTCAAAGACCTGGAGGCTCTGGGTCAGTACACACACAGGCACACACGCTCACTCACTCACTCACTCACACACACACACACACACATGCACGGGCACACACTCACACACATGCACAGACACACACACAGGCACACACACACGCTCACTCACACATCTTCCTCTTCCTCCTCCAGGTAAGAAGCTGGGCTTCACCTTTGATAATGGGAAGTTCCATAATGTGTCTCTGGGTCAGGGTCAGGAGGTCGTGGCTGAGGCAGCCCTGGACCAGGCTGCTGTGGAGGGTCACTGGGTCATCCTGCAGGTACACACACACACAGGAGCACACACACACACACACACACACACACACACAGGAACACACACACAGGAACACATACACAGGAACACACACTCCACAGTTCACAGATGGGACTGTGACCTTTGACCTGCTCCTCCAGAACATCCACCTGGTGTCCAAGTGGCTGAGCAGTCTGGACAAGCGTGTGGAGAAGTACAGTCTGGGTAGCCATGACGATTACCGTGTGTACATGAGCGCAGAGCCGCCGCCCACACCAGAGTCCCACGTCCTTCCCCAGGGTCTGCTGGAGAACGCCATCAAGATCACCAGCGAGCCCCCCACTGGCATGCACGCCAACCTGCACAAGGCCCTGAACCTCTTCAACCAGGTAACACACAGCTAGCTGCTCAGCCAAGCACACTGCTGTGTTCATTCTGCGTTCATGCTGCGTTCATGCTGCGTTCATGCTGCGTTCCTGCTGCGTTCATGCTGCGTTCATGCTGCGTTCATGCTGCGTTCATGCTGCGTTCCTGCTGCGTTCATGCTGTGCTTTGTTCTCTGCTGTGCTCCCTGCTGTGCTGTCCTCCATGCTGTGTTCTGTGCTGTCAGGACACCCTGGAGATGTGCTCTAAGGAGTCAGAGTTCAAGGCCATCCTGTTCTCTCTGTGCTACTTCCACGCTGTGGTGGCAGAGAGGAGGAAGTTTGGAGCGCAGGGCTGGAACCGCTCATATCCCTTCAACAACGGAGACCTCAGCATCTCTGTTAACGTGCTGTACAACTACCTGGAGGCCAACTCCAAGGTGCTGCACACACACTCACACACACACACACACACTCACACACACACTCACACACTCACACAGCTCAAAGGGTTTGGGGGCCCTTTGATTGGTCAAAGCATTGTTTATTGTGTGTGTATATGTATGTGTGTGTGTGTGTGTGTGTGTGTGTGTGTGTGTGTGTGTGTGTGTGTGTGTGTGTGTGTGTGTGTGTGTGTGTGTGTGTGTGTGTGTGTGTGTGTGTGTGTGCGTGCAGGTGCCCTGGGATGACCTGCGCTACCTGTTTGGAGAGATCATGTACGGAGGCCACATCACAGATGACTGGGACAGGAAGCTGTGTCGGACCTACCTGGAGGAGTACGTCCGCTCAGAGATCCTGGAGGGAGAGATCAGCCTGGCCCCTGGATTCCCTGTGCCTCCTAACACAGACTACAAGGTCTACACACACACACACAGACTACAAGGTCTCTACACACACACACACTCAGACTACAAGGTCTCTACACACACACACTCACACACTCAGACTACAAGGTCTCTACACACACACACTCACACACTCAGACTACAAGGTCTCTACACAAAAACTCAATGTCTTTTTTTTATATATATTATTTCTACCTTTAGGAGAAAATTAATAAAATCACTAATATCTTTTCCTAAACATGTTTTATCACATTTGTTCAACCATTCCAAGCTGTGCTAAACTGTTGTGTTGTGTTCAGGGGTACCACAGCTACATCGATGACAGGCTCCCTGCAGAGAGCCCCTCCCTGTACGGGCTGCACCCCAACGCTGACATCGGCTTCCTCACCATCACCTCAGAGAAGCTGTTCCGCACACTGCTGGAGATGCAGCCCAAAGACTCCAGCACTGAGGGGGGGGCCGGGGGCTCCCGGGAGGACAAGGTCCCCCCCCCCCCCCCCCACACACACACACACACACACACCTAACCTACATACACACGCCTGATGTGACTGTGCCTGTGTGTGTGCAGGTGAAAGGCATCCTGGACGAGATCCTGGAGAAGCTTCCAGAAGACTTCAACATGATGGAGCTCATGACCAAGGTGGAGGATCGTACACCCTACATCATCGTGGCCTTCCAGGAGTGTGATAGGATGAACTCCCTGACCAATGAGATGAGACGCTCCCTCAGAGAGCTCCACCTGGGCCTGAAGGTGGGCCTGCTGTCCCTCTGACTCAGCACTGAACACACCCACAAACTAGAACTGACCATGTAGGAGGGTTGACAAATGGCCTGGTGTGTGTGTGTGTGTGTGTGTGTGTGTGTGTGTGTGTGTGTGTGTGTGTGTGTGTGTGTGTGTGTGCGCGTGCGCAGGGTGAGCTGACCATCACCACAGACATGGAGAGCTTGGGGAGTGCTCTGTTCCTGGACACAGTCCCAGAGTCCTGGGAGAAGCTGGCCTACCCCTCCCTGCTCAGTCTGGGGGGCTGGTACACTGACCTGCTGCTGCGCATCAAGGTACTCTGCTCCCCCCCTCACCCTCCTACACTCTCCCCCCTCACCCTCCTACACTCTCCCCCCTCACCCTCCAACACTCTCCCCCCTCATCCTCCAACACTCTCCCCCCCTCACCCTCCTACACTCTCCCCCCTCATCCTCCAACACTCTCCCCCCTCACCCTCCTACACTCTCCCCCCTCATCCTCCAACACTCTGCCCCCTCTCCTCCCCCCTCAGGAGCTGGAGGTGTGGACAGCAGACTTTGCTCTCCCCAGCACAGTGTGGCTGGCTGGCTTCTTTAACCCACAGTCCCTCCTGACAGCCATCATGCAGTCTACGGCCCGGAAGAACGAGTGGCCTTTGGACCGCATGTGTCTGTCTGTGGAGGTGACCAAGAAGAACCGAGAGGACATGGCCAGCCCCCCCAGGGAGGGGGCCTACATCCATGGCCTCTTCATGGAGGGTGAGCCCCACACACACACAGACACACACACACACACAGACGCACACAGACACAATCACAGAGAGAGCTGAGGTAACCAGTCAAACCTTTAATATTTGATACATTATTGAAAACACTCAACTCCTCCTCCCCATTCAGCTTTATTTTACACAGAAGAGACTCTGGCCAGCTGCTGTTTGAGGTGGTTAGAGTGGTCAACACTGGCAGTAGTGTTCAGAGCTGGACGCTCTGGTCAGAGATCAGTCCTCCAGGCCCCTCCCCCAGTCATTCAAGCCCCTCCCCCAGTCATCCGAGCCCCTCCCCCTCTGCCCTACACCCTCAGAACGCTCCTCTACTGGAGGCATCTGGGCTTCTGGCTTTGAAATGTGTCAAGTTCATGGAACATGACAGAAAACACAGTGTTGTTATAACAGGCAGTGTGATCAGGTGTGTGTGTGTGTGTGTGTGTGTGTGCGTGTGTGCGTGTGTGCGTGTGTGTGTGCGTGCGCAGGGGCTCGCTGGGACAGCCAGACAGGTGTGATTGCAGAGGCCCGTGTGAAAGAGCTGACTCCCAGCATGCCTGTGATGTTCATCAAGGCGGTGCCAGTGGAGCAGCAGGACAGCAGGAACATGTACGCCTGCCCCGTCTACAAGACCCGCACACGAGGACCCACATACATCTGGAGCTTCAACCTCAAGAGCAAAGACAAGCCTGGCAAGTGGACCCTGGCTGCTGTGTGCCTGCTGCTCAGCGTCTGAAACGCACACACACACACCAGACACACATCACACCAGAGAGACACACACATCACACCACACCACAGACACACACCACAGTGACACAATGGTTTGTTACAATGAACAGTAAAAGAAAGAAAGTTTGTAACCCTTGTAGCAGTGTAGTTTGTTTTAGTGGGATGTGCAGCGACCCTGTCAGTCTGTCATGCTGCTGCTCTGAGAGGGGCTGGAAACACAGGTCTGACTGGTGGTCTTCTACAGGGCCACTAGAGGGTGGGTTGGGTCACTAGAGGGCGGGTTGGGTCACTAGAGGGTGGGCTGGACCACTAGAGGGTGGGCTGGGTCACTAGAGGGCGGGTTGGGTCACTAGAGGGCGGGTTGGGTCACTAGAGGGTGGGCTGGACCACTAGAGGGTGGGCTGGGTCACTAGAGGGCGGGTTGGGTCACTAGAGGGTGGGCTGGACCACTAGAGGGTGGGCTGGGTCACTAGAGGGCGGGTTGGGTCACTAGAGGGCAGGCTGGACCACTAGAGGGCGGGCTGGACCACTAGAGGGTGGGCTGGGTCACTAGAGGGCGGGTTGGGTCACTAGAGGGCAGGCTGGACCACTAGAGGGCGGGCTGGACCACTAGAGGGCGGGCTGGACCACTAGAGGGTGGGCTGGGCCACTAGAGGGCGGGCTGGGTCACTAGAGAGTGGGCTGGGCCACTAGAGGGCGGGCTGGACCACTAGAGGGCGGGCTGGACCACTAGAGGGCGGGCTGGGTCACTAGAGGGCAGGCTGGGCCACTAGAGGGCGGGCTGGGCCACTAGAGGGCGGGCTGGACCACTAGAGGGCGGGCTGGACCACTAGAGGGGGGGCTGGACCACTAGAGGGGGGGCTGGGCCACTAGAGGGCGGGCTGGGTCACTCACATACACTCAGTATTTCTCTGACGTGTCAATAAGCTGCTTGGAAGCATTTTGATTGAAAGAAAGGTTGTTCTTTACTGATCTATTTTAGTCAGATCAACACAGGCATCTTAACCAGCACTCCATCCCTCTCCTCTCCTGGATGAACACTGCCCCCAACATCTCTTCTACTGACAGCTTAACTCAATCCCTGAACTTTGCCCAATGTCCTGAACAAAAGCACATGTGTAACTCCATAAAACTTTGGATTGGAGATCTAGCTGTATCACATGATCACATGATGAGATCACATGATGAGATTCAGAGCTGAAACTCCTCCCCCTCAGTGTTTACTGGCACTGCTCTGCCCTCAGCTCCTCCTCCTAGGCATATTTCAGCCCTCAGGACTTCCTGCTCAGCTAATCTACAGATCTACAAACATGCAAAGTGGCTTCCTCTCTGGCCCCGCCCCCAAATGGCTTTGAATAGCCCTTTTTACAAGTAATGTCACAGAGGGCCTCACATATGCCCATACTGGGAAGACCTGCCCCTCCACCAACCTAAACCAGAGTCTCCAACCCTGCTCCTCAGGGGCCACTGTCCACTGTCCTGAAGGTTCTAGATGTTTCCCTGCTCCAGCGCACCTGATTCTAATGAATGGGTCATTATGACAGTAGCATGCATGTGGTGGCTGTTTGATACACACAGCTCCTGTGCTGCTGTGCTAACCCTACCAGAGGAGGTTCCTGCAGATCAGAAGAAGTTCTTGATGAGCGGCGTCACCAGCTTGACCCACAGCTTGACGTGACGGTCAGGCTGCTGGAAGGTGGAGGGGGACACCTCTGTGGAGCGCTCATACAACATCTCCTGCTCCTGGAGGAGGGGGGGGGGGAGAAGAGGTCAACATGGAGGAAGAGAAGAGGTCATCATGGAGGAAGAGAAGAGGTCAACATGGAGGAAGAGAAGAGGTCAACATGGAGGAAGAGAAGAGGTCATCATGGAGGAAGAGAAGAGGTCAACATGGAGGAAGAGAAGAGGTCATCATGGAGGAAGAGAAGAGGTCATCATGGAGGAAGAGAAGAGGTCATCATGGAGGAAGAGAAGAGGTCAACATGGAGGAAGAGAAGAGGTCAACATGGAGGAAGAGAAGAGGTCAACATGGAGGAAGAGAAGAGGTCAACATGGAGGAAGAGAAGAGGTCAACATGGAGGAAGAGAAGAGGTCATCATGGAGGAAGAGAAGAGGTCATCATGGAGGAAGAGAAGAGGTCATCATGGAGGAAGAGAAGAGGTCATCATGGAGGAAGAGAAGAGGTCAACATGGAGGAAGAGAAGAGGTCATCATGGAGGAAGAGAAGAGGTCAACATGGAGGAAGAGAAGAGGTCATCATGGAGGAAGAGAAGAGGTCAACATGGAGGAAGAGGTCATGAGAACCAGACTGGAACATGTCAGCTCCTGGGGAGGGGGAGGGGGGGGAGGGGGAGGAGCTACCTCCTGTAGCTGCGCTTGCAGCTCCGGGTTCTCTGTTACTATGGCGATCTGGGCCTCCAGGTCACGGTGGACAGACCGGTAGCCGAAGTTCGGCGAGCCAATCAGAGTGAGGCAGGGGCGGTCCTGACCTCGCAGGTAGTACCACAACCCTGAGAAGGACAGAGAAACAGAAGAAGAAGAACTTTACTGCCCGTCCAGGAAGGACCTGCTACTCCAGCCTCAGCGACCAGGAACAACATCCCACCCAGCTGCCTCTCCACCAAGCTGCCTCTCCACCCAGCTGCCTCTCCACCAAGCTGCCTCTCCACCCAGCTGCCTCTCCACCAAGCTGCCTCTCCACCCAGCTGCCTCTCCACCCAGCTGCCTCTCCACCCAGCTGCCTCTCCACCAAGCTGCCTCTCCACCCAGCTGCCTCTCCACCAAGCTGCCTCTCCACCCAGCTGCCTCTCCACCAAGCTGCCTCTCCACCCAGCTGCCTCTCCACCAAGCTGCCTCTCCAACAAGCTGCCTCTCCACCCAGCTGCCTCTCCACCCAGCTGCCTCTCCACCCAGCTGCCTCTCCACCAAGCTGCCTCTCCACCCAGCTGCCTCTCCACCCAGCTGCCTCTCCACCCAGCTGCCTCTCCACCAAGCTGCCTCTCCACCCAGCTGCCTCTCCACCAAGCTGCCTCTCCACCCAGCTGCCTCTCCACCCAGCTGCCTCTCCACCCAGCTGCCTCTCCACCCAGCTGCCTCTCCACCCAGCTGCCTCTCCACCAAGCTGCCTCTCCACCCAGCTGCCTCTCCACCCAGCTGCCTCTCCACCCAGCTGCCTCTCCACCAAGCTGCCTCTCCACCCAGCACACACACACCCCTACAGAGGTACACACACACCCCTACACACCCCTACACCAAGCTGCCTCTCTACCCAGCAGCTCCACCCAGCAGCTCCACCCAGACACAACATCCCCTGAACCCTCTCTCTGTGCTCACCCACCCTTGGCGTGGAAGGTCCAGTGTGAGCGGTGGTACTCATGCAGATGGACTCTGTTCTGCTGCTGCAGCTTGCAGACCTTGCTGTAGAACTGCCTGGCGATGTGGATGTAGGCTGCAGGGATCGCCCCGGCAACGCCCTTCGCCCCAAAGAAGCCGTTGACCTCGGGGGAGGCGGTGAGGATGCGGTAATCGGCGCCGGCCGCCAGCACCAGCCTCATGTAGGTGCGCGTCAGGTTGAAGTACCCCGACGTCAGGAACACGGTGGAGTCTGACCCAGCGTCTGTCAGCAGGCGCTAGGAGAACACACACGCTGTCACCAAGGTTACAGAAAACCACACAACCGTTACCTTGCTAACAAAAGGCCACACAGCATTACTGTATGAAACCACACCAGGACTCAGTAACCAGGATATGACATGGGGGGCAGGGCGAGGGGGGGGCGGGGCTCCTACCTGTGTGATCTGCTCGTCCACCTGGATTCCCAGAGGCTTCATCTGGACCAGAGGGAACACCCACGTGTCTCCCCCCTCCTCCTGCTCCCCCCCCTCCTGCTCCCGCTCCCTCTCTTCTGATTGGCTGAGCTGCTGCCGTATCCGTGCCGTGTTCACCACCTCCATGATCCGTTCCCGTGCCAACGCTGAGAAATCTGCCCGGTTACCTAGCAACCAGAGGGGAGGCTGTAATGCTGCATCTGTAGGGGTGTGTGTGTACCTCTGTAGGGTTGTGTGTGTACCTCTGTAGGGGTGTGTGTGTACCTCTGTAGGGGTGTGTGTGTACCTCTGTAGGGGTGTGTGTGTACCTCTGTAGGGGTGTGTGTGTACCTCTGTAGGGGTGTGTGTGTACCTCTGTTGGGGTGTGTGTGTACCTCTGTAGGGTTGTGTGTGTACCTCTGTAGGGGTGTGTGTGTACCTCTGTAGGGTTGTGTGTGTACCTCTGTTGGGGTGTGTGTGTACCTCTGTAGGGTTGTGTGTGTACCTCTGTAGGGGTGTGTGTGTACCTCTGTAGGGGTGTGTGTGTACCTCTGTAATGGTGTGTGTGTACCTCTGTAGGGGTGTGTGTGTACCTCTGTAGGGGTGTGTGTGTACCTCTGTAGGGGTGTGTGTGTACCTCTGTAGGGGTGTGTGTGTACCTCTGTAGGGGTGTGTGTACCTCTGTAGGGGTGTGTGTGTACCTCTGTAGGGGTGTGTGTACCTCTGTAGGGGTGTGTGTGTACCTCTGTAGGGGTGTGTGTGTACCTCTGTAGGGGTGTGTGTACCTCTGTAGGGGTGTGTGTGTACCTCTGTAGGGGTGTGTGTGTACCTCTGTAGGGGTGTGTGTGTACCTCTGTAGGGGTGTGTGTGTACCTCTGTAGGGGTGTGTGTGTACCTCTGTAGGGGTGTGTGTGTACCTCTGTAGGGGTGCACCATGCCCTCCAGCATGCTGACAGTGTCGTCTGGCTGCAGCTGTAGAGACACGTCTCCCACAGCCCCCACCAGAGCAGAGAAGAAGTCACACAGCTCCCCACAGTCCTCCAGCAACACATAGCGGTCCTGCCGGTTAGTGAAGTATGACTCACTCAGGTTAGCCCTGCAGGGGGGGGGGAGAGAGTGGAGGGAGGGAGGGAGGGAGACATTCTATGATAAAAGTCCTTAAATGTACAGTGCTTCTCTCTTTCAGGCCCCTCCCAGGTCCCTCCCAGGCCCCTCCCCCCTCCCCAGGCCCCTCCCTCCCCCCTCCCCAGGCCCCTCCCTCCCCAGGCCCCTCCCATGTCGTACCCGCTGATGATGATGCTGTTGTCGAACAGGTACACCTTGATGTGCTGGACCCCGATGGTCTCGTTGAAGCGCTGAGGCACCAGCAGGCGCAGCAGGCCCCGCAGGTCAGGGGTGTGGTACAGAGACACACGCATGCGCTCCCTAAAACGCTGCAGCAAGGGGAGGAGCATGGTCCTGGAGTTAGTCTGGCCTGGGAGGACACACACACACACACACGTTACACACGTGATGTGATCCTAATCCAGCCTGTTGTTGTGACAGTGAGCAGACAGGAAGCTCCACCTCTGGATCCTCGTGTGAAGTCCAGCAGCACTGACACACTCAGGTCACCTCCCCTCGCCTCGGAAACCTCCAGAGCTTCCTGCATGCAGTCCACCTGAACACACACACTTTGGAAGGTAAGAGGTTCACACTCGTCTCAACTTCTTCAGGTGCCTGACACACACACACACACACACACTCCTACCAGGTCCTGCTCCAGGGGTCCTGTGCCCAGATACAGCGAGGCCATCACCACTCGCCTCTTAGCTGTCTTTATACGAGCCTGAACACAAAACACACACAGGTTACACATCTGCCACACACACACACACAAACAACACACACACACATACATCAACACTCACTCAAGCAAGAGAACTCTCAGGAAGAAAGTGTGAATAAATAGCTGTCATTCAATAAAGCACCTGACTGCTGCCAAGGTTAAGACATGCCAACTACCGCCCACAACCCTGATGTTGAGCTAAGGTATGAACACCTGACAGGTCAGACCCATCCCAGGGTTCTGAGGTCATCAGGTATGAAGAGATGGGAGCGATCCAGGGGGTAGATCATATGACTGGTGTTTAGCTCTGGATAGAAGTGATAACAGCTAAATAAACACATCATCTTCATCTTCCTCCTCCTCGTCGTGCTCATGCTGACAGTAGAGCCAGTGTCCTACCTTCATGACCTGGTAGAACTGGTCTGGAGACGACAGCACGTGGATATGTGCTCCAGGGATCCTGAAGGCAGGAACATGCTCGGCCATCCAGCGGAAACGAGTGTGGAGGCTGTCTGAACCCTGGGCCCCCCCGGGGGCGGGGCTGGAGCTGGGGGCGGGGCGGGGGGTGGGGTCAGACTCAGCCAGGAGAGGAGCCAGCAGTAGTACAGAGGAGCTGGGGAGGAGAGGAGGAGAGGAGTGTGTGTGTCAGGAGAGGAGAGGTTAACAGGTCACTAACTACCCAAAGACAAAAGGTTCTCCAGTGTCAGGGAGTTCCTCAACTGACTGGACCTGCCACACCTATCTGTCATATCTGACTCAGCCTGGGGTCAAAGGTTATCTGAAACACGGGTTATCTCATGAACCTCAAACACAGTTAAATAAAAGCCTGTGGTTTCAGTATCTGATGTTATCTACCTGATAGTTCATCTTGGCAGCTGGTTTTAGACTTTGTAATGTTGGCTGTTTGGAGCTGAAACACGTGTTTGTCAGTTGCTCCTGGGTAATTTGAAGCATGTGGTTAGAACACAGCCTCCTATTATCTCACTCACACTCACACACACACACACACACACACACACACACACACACACACACACACACACACACACACACCGAGTCTCGTTACAGCGCTGCTCAGAATTCCAACTGTGGGTCTACTATGAAAACAAGCATCTGTAATGTTCTCGCTATTTGAAATGCTGTAAAAAATCCTAATAATAAACCGTGTCGTGATGTTTGGCCCCTTTAAGGTCAGCTTAAATACTCTTCCTCACTGCAACAATGAAGAAGCAGCATGTTCTTTGACTCAGATAAAGATGATATGAAGCTGAGGGGCTTCCAGGAAAGTCTAAATATAGTCTACAGACTGGTAAGCCAGCTAGACAACTGGAAGATACACAACGCAACCTTAACAAGGTGATCAAATGTGTTCCCCCCAGGGCATCTGAACTGTGTCAGGGGAACAGCAGGGGAACAGCAGGGGAACAGGGTGTCCCGGAACCCAGGATACCAAGACACCAACACTTAGACACCAAGTCTGTCATCTAATACTACCTTGCAAATACTGCGTTGTCTATAGCAAGGATACTGTAAGTTCTGAAGTGATCTAACAGCAGACTGGGTGGAGAGCCACAGCAGAGTCACACTGATCTGTTACACAACACGGTAACAGCGCTGCTACAGACTCAGGACTGCTGACAATCTGTTAGTTCCGCTCCACACAGGCGACAGCCTCCATCTTACCCTCTCCTCCGGTCCCTCGTCCGAAAGAGTCGGTCTGATATTCGGGTGAAGACCCCGGTGAGGGCCGGAGTGTAGACATAGTACACCAGCCTCCTCCAGGACATGGGAGCCGCCATCTTTACAGAGCAGTTTGAATCACATCAACTTTATCAGCAGCAGACAGACAGATCTGCACCTGCTGAGGGATTATTTATACACATTCATCTATTTATGTTTTCTTTCGCTGTAGCTACAGTCTGTTTCTAATGGTTTATGAGGCGTTATTCCGTGGAAATGAAAATAGTAAGAGGAAGCGTCTTTTTTGAGTCAGAGAAGTGGAGAGATCTGCTGTTCTCTAAACCAGCCATCATATAAACCTCATTTAATCACAACACACACTTAACGCCTTTATCTTAAACACACACGAAACAAACATTGTTATATATGCATGCATCAACACTGGATTCACATTAAAAAATAAAATAATATCTGTGACATTTGGGGTAAAGTGTGAAAAGTGGCCTCTAGTGGTTGATTCTGGAATAACAAGCACGGTAAATATCAGGATCTTAATTAGAAATTTGATCACTTTAGAAAGATGCATGTCCCAAAGTAAGACTGGTTCTATCTCACTTCTATTACAGTAGTATATTACTATCCTACAACAACTATGTCAAAGTCTGTTAGGACTATCTACAAGCCCAGGCTAGACTACTGTGTTTAGTGAAGTGATACAGGTCTGCATTGTTTTATATTCAGTTTATTTCCTTTAGTTGTCCCTGTGTTATATCGTCTTCTCGGGGTTCAACTCTCTGTTTTGTTACTCTGGAGCAGAGGGGAGGATCTGCCGGCCACTACCAGGAAGGATCCAGTAAAGAAGGGAGGATCTAGCGGCCAGTACCAGGAAGGATCCTGTAAAGAAGGTCACGGTGAGGAGGTGTTGGGAATCTGCCAAGACCGCGAGCACGCGTGTGTGTGTGTGTGTGTGTGTGTGTTTCTGTGTGCGCGTGTTTGGGAGGGAGATAGGCAGGAGAATGTGTGTGTGTTTGTGCGTGTGCGTGTTTACTGGAAGAACCTCGGCGGAGAGGAGGTGGAGCCTTACGAACAGTCTTTACTCACGCTGCCCGTACAGAACACAGCAGCGCGAGCGGCGCTCTGACCAGCCCTCCAGCCCCGCGTGCAGAAGTGAATGACCCGGTTCATACTTCCCTTCACACGGAGACGCTCGGGGATCTCGGGTATTTTATCCCAGTGGACCGGACAGCCCAGCAGAGCGCGCTCCTCCCAGGTAACAGAGAGAGAACTACCGCTGTCTGGGGTGCAGCTGGGAGGAAAACGCTGCTGTGCAACAGGACGTCAACCAAGCCGTTAGTGAGGCGGATTTCATGCGTGTTCTTTTGTGCAGCCTCGATATTCCTGGCTGTGCTGGCCTGTGTCTCCCTGCAGGATGGGGACCAGAGATGGGGACCAGCACAGCTCCCCTCTGCCTGTCTGTTCTCAGTGAGTCTGTTCCGCAGACAGTCATGCTCATCGCCTCTCCTAAACTCAACACCGTGCTGCTCGCCCAGCTGTGAGTCTTTCACCTGGAGATAAGTCCCGCTCACACGTAAGTCCTGATTCATCAAAATATCAGAGAAGAGAGGAGACACGAGCGACCCAGACCAGGCTGCCATCATTCATGGTGAAACCGAGGAATGGGGGGTTGGGGGGAGGGGGGGGGGGGGGTGTAGAAGAGATCCCATTCACGGTGACCCGGTTTCTCTCCTGCGTCCTGGCCTGGCGCCAGATCCAAGACAATACAAGCCTGTCGGTGTTAAGTTGCAGTCTAAATGTTTAGAACAGACCCCGAGGAAAACAGTGGAACTATGAGTACACAGAGAACTACACTGACGTGTTTACTACTGTCATTGTTCTACTGAAGTCTGTTATGTCATGATGTTCTCAGGCTAAAGGAAGCTGTGTGAGATATAGAGTATTTTCATGCTGCTTATCTTTTCATATATTGGAATGATGCCAGCCACTGCTGCTTCTGGGGTGGAAGGTTTCTGTGAATAGGCTGTTTCTGTCTGATGCCAATCAGTCCACACCGGGAAGAAGAACAGCGTTACCCCTATGAAGTTTGCAGAAAGTGTGTGTGTGTATGTAGGGGAGAGTGAGTGTGTGTGTGCGTGTAGTGGAGTGTGTTAGTCATATAACCCACTGTACTGTCATGTAATCCCATGTTTCTCCCTCCCCCCTCCTCTCCCTCTTTTGAATCTCTCACTCTCTCTTTCTGTCTACATCCACCTCTGTTTCATACTTCTTTTTCTCCTCCCTCCTCTCCTCCCTCTCCTCCTCTCCTCCCTCCTCTCCTCCTCTCCTCCCTCTCCTCCTCTCCTCCCTCCTCCCTCTCCTCCCTCCAGCTGTGTGTGGGTGCCTCCTCCCAGCTCCTCTCTGGATGCAGCAGGCTCCTCTCTCCCCACACCCTGGGCCCTCAGTGTGAGCCCCTCCTCCTCACCCCTCCTCCCCCCCACCCCCCCTCCTGCTCTGGACCCCCCGCCCCTGGGAGAGCCAGAAGAGGCGGGGGGTCAGGGTGCCATGGTAACCCTCAGCAGGCCCCGCCCCCCCGCCATGAACAGCGTGACCCCCCCAGAAGCCAGGGGTCAGGGGTCAAACATCACCCCTCATCGCTATAAACCCTTCAGCTCACACGCCCACTACCAGCAGGTCAGTCCTCAGAGGGGTGGGGGAGGGGGGGAGGGGGGAGGGTCTGTGTGGGGGAGAGGGGGAGGGTCTGTGTGGGGGAGGGGGGAGAGGGTCTGTGTGGGGGAGGGGTGTGTGGAGGGTCTGTGTGGGGGAGAGGGGGAGGGTTTGTGTGGGGGAGGGGTGTGTGGAGGGTCTGTGTGGGGGAGAGGGGGAGGGTCTGTGTGGGGGAGTGGTGTGTGGAGGGTCTGTGTGGGGGAGAGGGGGAGGGTCTGTGTGGGGGAGGGGTGTGTGGAGGGTCTGTGTGGGGGAGAGGGGGAGGGGGGGAGGGTCTGTGTGGGGGAGGGGTGTGTGGAGGGTCTGTGTGGGGGAGGGGGGGGGGGGTCTGTGTGGGGGAGGGGTGTGTGGAGGGTCTGTGTGGGGGAGAGGGGGAGGGGGGAGGGTCTGTGTGGGGGAGGGGTGTGTGGAGGGTCTGTGTGGGGGAGAGGGGGAGGGTCTGTGTGGGGGAGGGGTGTGTGGAGGGTCTGTGTGGGGGAGAGGGGGAGGGTCTGTGTGGGGGAGGGGTGTGTGGAGGGTCTGGACACCTCTATAGAGTGATATCATAGTAATATATAGAAGCATAGACAGCCTGCTTGGGACAGAGGCTTGTAGCTCTGCCAGCTGCTGTTAACCTGCTGATCTGCTTGCTGTCTGATGAGTACAGCTCAGGGGTAGAGTATGTTACTGCAGCACCTTAAGATCTCAGGTTCAAATCCCCCCCCTCCCCCCCAGGTGATGTGTGCTCTGCGTAAACTCCAGGAGAGCGGCTTCTACTGGGGGCCGGTGGGGGGCCGTGAGGCAGGTTCCCTGCTCCGCTCGGAGCCCCCTGGGACCTTCCTGGTGCGGGACTCCTCAGACCATCACCACTTCTTCACCCTGACGGTCCAGACGAGCTGCGGCACCAAGAACCTGCGGATCCACAGCTCAGGGGAGGGGGGCTTCTTCCTGCAGCCAGACCCCTGCTGCACGCTCAGCCCGCCTCGCTTCGACTGCGTGCTCAAGCTCATCTCCCACTACATGGGCAGGGGGGAGGAGGGGGGGGGGAGGAGGAGGAGGGGAGGCGGGGGTTAATGTGTACCTGATCCACAGCAGGGGGGAGCGGGTCCCGCTGGAGCTGCGGCGCCCTCTGACCTCCTCTCTGTCCTCCCTGCAGCACCTGTGCAGGAGGACGCTGAACGCACGCACGCCGGGGTCAGAGGGCACGGAGACACTCCCACACACGCTCAGAGACTTCCTGGAGGAGTACGACGCTCCCATCTGAGGGGGGGGGGGGGGGGGGGACGACACGGGATGGGATGTGGGCAAAGTTACTCTTCAATGGACAGAAGTCTGATCGTTTCTGAACGGGCTGGAATCATGAACATGAAACTGAGGTCATCACGATGGCAGAGGGCCCCACATGGGAACATCGCACGGTTCTCTGGACGTTCTCTGGACGTTCTCCAGTGGTTCTAGGAATGAGACGTCTGGTGATGAAGCTGCCATGGTCCTGATCTGGCAGCTGAGAGAGAACAGCAGTCAATATCAGAGCACAGGTTCCAGAGCAGAGAAAGTGTGTGTGTGTGTGTGTGTGTGTGTGTGTACATGTGTGTGTATGTGTGTGTGTAGCAGTCTACACATTTCCACTGCTGTGTGCCAAGAAGCATTGCCTCATTGAAGGGTGTGGGGCATCAGGCATGATCATCAGGCTCTTTCTACCCCTCTCACTCTCTCTCTCCCTCTCTCTCCCCCCCCTCTCTCTCTCTCTCTCTCTCTCTCTCTGTCTCTGTCTCTGTCTCTCTCCCCCCATCTCTCTGTCTCTCTCTGTCTCTCTCCCCCCATCTCTCTCTCTCTCTCTCTCTCTCTCTCTCTCTCTCTTTCTATGAGCTTGACTGCTTGAGGTAGCTTTTGTGAGAAGTAATGTGTCCATCATTGTGAGTGATTATCTCTATCTCCCTTCTCCCTGCTGTGTGTGTGTGTTCTTTCCCTGCCGTGTGTGTGTGTTCTTTCCCTGCCGTGTGTGTGTGTTCTTTCCCTGCTGTGTGTGTTGTTTCCCTGCTGTGTGTGTTCTTTCCCTGCTGTGTGTGTGTTCTTTCCCTGCTGTGTGTGTGTTGTTTCCCTGCTGTGTGTGTGTGTTGTTCCCCTGCTGTGTGTGTGTTGTTTTCCTGCTGTGTGTGTGTTGTTTCCCTGCTGTGTATGTGTGTGTTCTTTCCCTGCTGTGTGTGTGTTCTTTCCCTGCTGTGTGTGTGTTGTTTCCCTGCTGTGTGTGTGTTGTTTTCCTGCTGTGTGTGTGTTGTTTCCCTGCTGTGTGTGTGTTCTTTCCCTGCTGTGTGTGTGTTGTTTCCCTGCTGTGTGTGTGTTCTTTCCCTGCTGTGTGTGTGTTCTTTCCCTGCTGTGTGTGTGTTGTTTCCCTGCTGTGTGTGTGTTCTTTCCCTGCTGTGTGTGTGTTGTTTCCCTGCTGTGTGTGTGTTCTTTCCCTGCTGTGTGTGTGTTCTTTCCGTGCTGTGTGTGTGTTCTTTCCCTGCTGTGTGTGTGTTGTTTCCCTGCTGTGTGTGTGTTCTTTCCCTGCTGTGTGTGTGTTGTTTCCCTGCTGTGTGTGTGTTCTTTCCCTGCTGTGTGTGTGTTGTTTCCCTGCTGTGTGTGTGTGTGTGTGTGTTGTGACAGTGGTGTTGTGCAGGAGTCTTGCCCAGCATCTCCAGACAAAGCACATCTTATTTTAGTCGAGCTCTGCAGAAAAACAACAAAACAAACACAATGAGAAGTTCAACAGCAGCTCCAGGATAATGACAGGGGGGGAGGGAGGGGGGGGGCAGCTGAAAGCGTTCTAAAAAAATAAAAAAGACCAGACTCAGAAGGAAATGATGCAACCGGACAGGAAGTTGTTTCTATTGATAAAGAGCCACGAGCAGCCGAGATCTGAACTGTTTCCTGTTCAAGTTCAGCTCCTCCCCTTCAGCTGTAGGCTGTGTGTGTGTGTGTGTGTGTGTGTGTGTGTCTGTGTGTCTGTGTGTGTCTGTGTGTCTGTGTGTGTTTGTGTGTCTGTGTGTGTGTCTGTGTGTGTGTGTCTGTGTGTGTGTGTGTCTGTGTGTGTGTGTGTGTCAGGGTTGCTATCTGCCATCTTCTGAGTGTGTCGACCTGCCAAATCAACACGACCTCTGACCTTTGGGCCTCCAGCTGAACATGGAGAGATTCACCTGTCTTTTACAAAGACGCCAGCTCGTCAATACAAACTGAACATTCTGGAAGAGAAGTAGACAAAAAGCATTACAAACAACCAGAAAGGAACGAAGTAACTTTGCACATATTTATATTTCTAAGATATTTCAATAATTTATATTAAAGAGCACTATTTTTACAAAATGAAGTCTGTTCTTCTGGTGAATTTCTTGTTGCTGTTTGACCTTTCTGAGTTTCCCAGCTTGGCTTTTTTGCAGAATGGGTTGACTGAGTCAACTGAACACAGACCTGAAGACACACACACACACATGCTACACAACTTGTTTTCCTATCTGCTTTTGATGAGCAAAGCACCGATATGTCGAAAATATTGATAGCGACCCAATCAACAATCCTGCTTGGTGTGGTTGCCTAGCGCTTGCAGCTACAGTACGTTAAACACACAGTCTGTAGGAACCAGTCATTCAAAACAAACTACAATACTGTACAAGTTTTCATGTCAACATACCAGAGCATTGTGGGTACATTCCACAGGCATAGAGAGAGAGTGTGTGTGTGTATGTGTGTGTATATGTCTGTGTGTGTATGTGTGTAAATGTCTGGGTGTGTCTGTGTGTGTGTTTGTGTGTGAGGGGCAATGCTACGGGGTGATGCAATTTTACACAACCAATCACCCCCCCCCCCCCTACCCCCCTACCCCCCCCCCCCCCTCCCCCCCCCCCCCCCCACGCTGTGTGTGTGGTTCATGTGTGTGTCAGTGTGTGTGTGTGTGTCTGTGTCAGCATGTGTGAAACAGTATTCTGTGAATTTGTCTAACCATAGTGTAACCATTACTGTGTGTGTGTGTGTGGGTCTGGATGTATTGCTGGTAGGGAATACACATATTTATTTCTGTTTCACCCTCTCTCCTTCACAGTTCCAGTTCCCTGCACACCTGGTGTTCAGTGTGAGGCTGGCTTCCAGGAAAGAGGCTCTTTAATTGAGTTGAGTTTTTACGGCTTCACTGGTTTGAGTGTGTGAGAGAAACAGACAGCAGGGGAGAGGGGAGAGAGAGAGGAGGGAAGAGAGGGGAAGAGGGGGAGAGAGGAGGGAAGAGTGTTTGCAAGACTCGAGTGGAGGATGGGGGTGGGGGGTGTATCATACAAGGAGGAATGAAAGAGGGAGAAAAGAAGAGCAAGATGAAAGAGATCTCTAGTTTATGAGGTCAGTGTTTTTCTGTGAAGGGAAGTGTGCGTCAGTGTTCTGCACCTCTTCGACCACAGACATCTTTCACCTGCGCACAGCAACATCAACAACCCAACCACAGCCGCTAGACTCTGCAGAGAAACACTGCATGACGTGAGCCTTCCGGAACATGTGGCTTTGAAGGCAAGGAAACTGTAACTAGACCATCTGGCAACTTCCCCATCTGAGCTTCCCAAAATCTGTCAATGAAACAGTTCAGATCTAAAGTCTCGATTTGTAAAGAACACATGAGAAACACGAGCGATGTAATTCTGTCATTTAGTTTGTTTCTTAATTGTTCCTGTTTTTCCTGTGATGAAACAGAGGCAAGCATGAGACTGAAGGATGGTGAAGACAGACAGACAGGCTGGTTGAAGACAGACAGACGGACAGGCTGAAGACAGACAGGCAGGCAGGTTGAAGACAGACAGACTGAAGACAGACAGACAGACAGGCAGGCAGACAGGCAGGCAGGCAGACAGACAGGCAGAATAGACAGGCAGACAGACAAACAGACAGACAGACAGGCAGGGCAGGCAGGCAGGCAGGCAGACAGACTGCTGTGTTTTGGGGTTTGAGGTGTGACACCCCAACCACAGACCTTGCCCGCCTTCCAGGAAGGACCGAACAGGCTTTTCCAGTAAAGGATGTTGGTTGGCCGTTCTCATAGCAAGACTGCTGATTGGCCTGCTTGAGGGAGCCGAAGGGGCGTGATTGGTGGAGCTGCAGCCGGTTCTGATAAAGACTGTGCTTCCAGGAAACCAGAGATTTACTCTCTGCAGCATTCCATCATTCCAGAAGATCAGCAGAGAAACCAAGAGAGGGAGAGAGAGGAGGAGAGAGAGAGAGAGAGAGAGAGAGGAGGACAGAGAGAGGGAGAGAGGAGGAGAGAGAGGAGGAGAGAGAGAGGAGAAAAGAGAGAGAGGGAGAAAAGGGATGGATGGAGCGAGACGGAGAGAAAGAAAGACATCAGAGGAGGGAAGAGAGATCAATAAGCTGGTATGGAGAGCAGCCAGGCAGCAGAAGCTGTAGATGATCTCAGTACTCACGCCTGGAACACACCACACTAAAGGATGTGTGGCTGAGAAAGAGATGGATGAGAGAGAGAGGAAGAAAGAGAAAGTGAGAAAATGGAAAGACAGAGAGAGATAAGGGCAAACTGTGAGTATCTGTCTATCTTAGATGCTGTGGAAGGGAATCTAAGATAAAGACTTATTAACTTTCACTCTCTCTGTCTCCAAGTTTTCCAAGGTAAGAAACACAGTGTAGAAGCCCCTTACTGTAATGAACACAGAACCAGACTCTCCTCCTCTCCCTCTCTCCCCCCTCTTCCCTTCTCTGTCCTTCTCTCCCCTTCCCCAACCTTCTCTGTCCTTCTCTCTCTCCTCCCTCTCTGTCCTTCTCTCTCCCTCTTTCTCTCCTCCTCTGTCTTCCTCCCTTCCTGTCCTTCTCTCTCACCACCTCCTTACACAAACACTCACTTTCATAGGAATTCCCATTTTCATAGACACCCCTACACACTACACCCCCCACTCTCCTCAAACACACACACACACACACACACACACACACTTGTCTCAGTAGATGTTCCTGTGTCTCAGGTCATGGGGTGCATTCAGCTCAGAGGAGGGAAGCAGAGGAGGGTCTCTCCCTGCAGACCACATGGAGAGACCACAACATTGCCCCAGTCTCTCTCCTGACACACTGAGGTTAGTCGATGTGCCACCCTGAACAAACATGTCAACAGTCTTCATCTAGAACCTCCACAGTAAATACAAACACTGAAGTCTTTGATTAATGACTGTGTGGATGTGTGTGTGTGCACGTGTGTGTGTGCACGTGTGTGTGCACGCACGTGTGTGTTTATGTTTAACAATGTGCCCTTTCCCCCCTTAGTACTAGATATGGTATGTTATTTATTTACACACACGCACACACACACGCACACTTTAGTTCCAGAGGTGTGTAACAGGGGGTCTCTTTATTTACACAGCATAATACCAAGTTACCACTAGGACTAGGGAAGCCAATCATGATGCAGGAGAGACACTGAGCCCCTAATGCTACTGGTTTATAGGTCTGCTCTTCAGAGAAGTCACATGACTTCCCATCCAGAGAGGGGGGGGGGGGGAGGGGGAGAGAGAGAGGGGGAGAGAGGGGAAGAAAAAGGGGGAGTGAGAGGGGCTATTTAGGGGGTGAAGGGAGGTATGAGTGTAAAAGGGGGGGAGCAAAGAATGAGCTGATTTTAGGGTCTGGAGGGAAGAACTGAAGGGTTCAAACTACAAACATGCAGAAGTGCTTCTAGAAATGACTGGAATACTAAATAATCTACTGTGTGTGTGTGTGTGTGTGTTAAAAATATGGGACCATGGCATAAAATCTGCAACAGATTTACTCTAGCAAATGCTGATACGTCTGCATGACCCATGAGATAAAGAACGTGAGTGTGTGTGTCAAAAGTGTGTGTGTGTGTGTGTGTGTGTCAGAGGTGTGTGTGTGTTGCTGCCTGGTTCATTGTTAGGTTTCCCATAAACACCTGTTTTATTCCCGTCAGTGTTTGTCGTCATTGTGAAAGAGAACAAGGATCCTCCTCCATGAGGAAGGAGGGGGGGGGGGGGGAGGAGGGGGAGAGAGAGAGAGAGAGAGAGAGAGAGAGAGAGAGAGAGAGAGAGAGAGAGAGAGAGAGAGAGAGAGAGAGAGAGAGAGAGAGAGAGAGAGAGAGAGAGAGAGAGAGAGAGAGAGAGAGAGAGAGAGAGAGAGAGAGAGAGAGAGAGAGCCTCATCAGGACTGAACATTCTCTAGTTCTCTCTCTCTCTTCTATTTTCAGAGTGCTGCTTCATGGTTATTGAAAGGGCGTCAACCTCGTTCTGCTTTCCCAGAACGAGTCAATATGAGCCTCTCTCTCTCTCTCTCTCTCTCTCTCTCTCTCTCTCTCTCTCTCTCTCTCTCTCTCTCTCTCTCTCTCTCTCTCTCTCTCTCTCTCTCTCTCTCTCTAACCCTAAGAAATAATTTGCAAGCTTTTAATAAAGATTTTGCTTGTGACATGATAACATATTCCGTATTACGTTCAAAATGTTAACAGTCTTTTGAAAGCAGAACTGCAGCGAAGTCTTTTTTATCATTTCTACTTGATATGGAAACATTTAGTTTGATTGATGACATAAGAATCCAGTGAATGGTGGTGGGGAAACGTGCTAGATAACCTCAGAATCAGAATCAGAATCAGAATGGGGGTTTATTCGCTATGCAAGATAAACAAACATAGAATTTACTTTGGCAGGAATGAGCAAACATAGAACATAAATGTGGCCTACTAATAAAATGAAAATGAATACCATGTAAGATACACTGCAGATATGATACATATAGACAAGTAATACAAATGTTACAAATAATACAATAATAATACAAATGATGCGAGTAGTGCAATGATACAGGTAACATGGAATGCAAATGTTACAAATAATACAAATGATGCGAGTAGTGCAAATGATACAGGTAACATGCGACTAGTTAACTAGTTATTGCTTGTTATTTTAGCTACATGTAGAATATAGAAATTGAGATTGACCAGATAATTCCAGAGTCATCCAGAGAGTCAAATAGGCTCGAATCTTCTAGAATCACTGATCATGTGATTCAATTTCGCTGTTGTTGGTCAACCTTTAACCTAGGTTCCATATTGATCCTACATTCCATCCGACCATATTAATCCTGTTCCTAGATCCCTAATTCTGAGGTTCATCCTGTCTGTTAAAATCTTCAAGTAGTGTGTAACCACACCAGGGCCATGCTGGAGGGTCAGTATCTCTAGTTGGATGAAGATGACATTGAAGAATGGGACCCACATTAGACGGGTTCAAATGCTTTAGCAGTTTAAAACTATAATCTAATTTGCTGTGGTCAGCAGGATAGTTAGCTCATCATAGTAACCAGAGAGAACAAATTTAAGCCTTATAACTAACTTTACCACCCAGAGTAGTTGAATCAGAGACGTGGTTCATGTTTAATACATCTTATAACATCGCTCATGTGTTTATAACGTAGTTTACTGTGATGAACACAAACATCAAACAGTTTAATCCACAGTATTCTGATTTAGAATTTCTAGCGTTTTAGTTTCAGACAAAGGGGGCGTGGCTTCGGGAGAGGGGGTGTGGCTTCAGCAGAGGGCTACGTGCATTAGTTCACCCCGCAGTGGCTGCCTGCCTCCACGGATCAGACAAAACTGTGGATCTTCAGCTGCATCGCCCCGGACTCTCCGCGGACCTCGTTGCTGACAGGGAAATTAGGCTGTAAACTTCCTCTGACAGTCACCTGAAATTAGACTAATAAAACTGAAGCAGAGCAAAGTAGAAGTATCCGTATAGCTGGAAAGGCATGCTCATTGCATAGGACGGATCTGTGCAGACTTTTTAATATTAGGTGAGTTCTGCATGCATTCTATTGTTTTGACGAGGACACTTCACGTGTTTACTTGGTATTATTAAGTGGAACCCTGCAATGAAAATACTGGATTTAGAAGTTCAGCAGAGATTTCAGTTGTTGAAAGGCAAAATAACATAACTTCTGAGAGCCTCATGTCAATGGGCTGATGTATAGTGTGCAGCTGTTACTGTTCCTTGACAGACTAAGATATCGATTGAATGCAGATAAATAATGTACGATTCTGGATACATAACAGGTCCAGTGTGGCAGAATTCTGCTTTAATGAAAAGTAACTCTCGGGAATGTCAACAATAACACAGGTAGATTATTTCCTTTGTGTTTTTGCATGTTTAGCAGGAAGCACCAACCCAACTGGTCAACATGGATGGAGATCTGATGTTTAGGATGGAGGAAGTCACCCTCGCTGGACCCTCTTCACGACCTGGTCAGCGGAACCAGAGGGCCACATCTGTCAGCGATGCAGAACTCAGTGATGAAGAGGAGGATTACTACCCTCTCTGTCCCATCACCGAAGACCTCATTTCCCCAGCCAAGGATATCTGTGACTACCTGCAGAACCTGGTTCAACTCTCTAACAGCCCCCAGCCCAAGAACTCTTTCACTTACCGGGTAAGTTTAACAGTTGTCAGTCCATCATGTCCCTGCAGGATGACTGACCTGCTCATATCCCTGATGCGGGTGAAGAAGTGAGATCCAATAACCAGATATAAACACAGGGAGCAGCAGATATGTAGATTAGGTTGAAAGAGTGGTGTTAGATGTTGTATCAATCAAATGTAATTCTGCACCTTAGGCTGAATTAAAATGGAATCAAATATATGTAATGGAAAACACATTAACTATTAACTACACATTAACTATTTATATTTGAACGAAGAAATTCTAAAACTCTATAAAAATAATTCTATAAAACATTATTTTATGCAGATTTCTGAGTGCTCATTTGACCACTTAAACAGTAGAAATATATAATGAAGTCCTGCATGTTTCATTATTCTGTGTCTTGTTATTGTTGTGTTGTGTCATGTGATCTGCGGTTGACCAGCAAGGTTCATCTCAGCTGCAGGCAAGGTCTGACCTTATAAGGACGACAGTCTGCTTGAACGGGGGAGGGTTTGTGTGTGTGTGTATACTGTGGGTGTGTCGTTGTATGTATGTATGTATGGGAGGGGGGGAGGGGGAGGGAGTGACGGAACAGGAAGTACCAGACAGATTCTCCTGATGATGTCACATGTAAACATGACATCTGTAGTCAGTTTTATGCCAAGTAGCTGTTAGAATGAGACAGATCACAGCTCCCTGCAGTACCAGAAATAAACAGACTTACATAATATATCATAGAATATTCTACCCAGGACGTTAATTGGGTTCAAATGAAGACATATATCATGTTATTCAGTAGTACAGACTGTTCCTGGAATCTGACCGCTAAAAATACTGTAGAACACAAGAACATCAGACCTGAATCTGTTTCCCCCTTCTGGTGTCATGGCGATTAAACAAAAAGTTTCTCTACCTGTTCACATAGAACGACCCTGAAACAAAACACGTGGAGGTAACAAGTGAAAATGCCCGGGTAGGTGCCACTATACCCCCCCCCCCCCCTCCTAATGCCATTTCAATCTTTACATCTCTTTCCTTCCTCTACCCCTTTGGTGTGTGTTTCACCTCCTGAGTACTAAAGCTCTTGTGTATATATATTTTTCCTTCCATCACTCATCCTCCCTCCTCTTCCTCCCTGTGACTGAAGGGATATTCTGTCTAAACTGCTAAACACTGATGAAACCTTTTGCATGCTGTCAAGACGATAAGAAAGTTCAGGCAGGGAACCTGCTGTGAGATTCTTGCTTTGGACAGATAGTTATTGGTCTGTAGGAGGGTGTTTCTGGTGTTTAGCGATTAGGTGTTTCTCATCTGAAGGTACAGGGTGTTTCTCATCTGAAGGTACAGGGTGTTTCTCATCTGAAGGTACAGGGTGTTTCTCATCAGAAGGTACAGGGTGTTTCTCATCTGAAGGTACAGGGTGTTTCTCATCTGAAGGTACAGGGTGTTTCTCATCAGAAGGTACAGGGTGTTTCTCATCTGAAGGTACAGGGTGTTTCTCATCAGAAGGTACAGGGTGTTTCTCATCTGAAGGTACAGGGTGTTTCTCATCTGAAGGTACAGGGTGTTTCTGGCATTTAAGAGTTGACGTCCTCTTGCCCTCACTGCCTCTGGTTGCCAAGGGCTGATATGCACAGCAACACGTACACCTCTCCCCCCCCCCCAAAACACAGCTGACCTTCTGTCTAGTAAACAAGCCAGCCCTAAATACCTTCTGAGAACTTTACCCCATGCACCCCCTCCTCTCCAGTACCCCTGCCACCCCTGCTACCAACGCACCCCTGCTTCTGCCCCCACCCCCTTTAGGATACCACATGTTCCCCTTGTCATGGTTCTCTGCAGGGGGAAGGTCTGCAGACGAGGCTGGGTTTAGGGTTGCCAACACAGGCTTGCGTCACTCAAACTACCCCTGGGGTTTGCTGGTTCTGAGAAAGATTCCTGAGTAGATCCAGAATACAGGCGCTCGGTGCTGTTAGTAGTGATCAAATTCAGCCAGTCTCACCGAGTTAATGATTTATACGATTGTGAAACAGGTGATGTTCGGGAGCCCGTCCAATTAGAACAGGCCAGAGAACACTATCTGAGGATTATTTTCAGAATAAAAGTCCACAGTGTATAAATATGTGTCCTGTTGGTTTCCATGTGTTTTAAGCTTTAATCACTTCATGCTTCATTCACCCCTTCACATCCCTGCTTCTCTCTTCACTGCTCAACCCTTCACCTTTTAGATGATCTCCTCCTCGTCAGGAAACTCTGTTTATTTCCTGTTGTCTTATCTTGACCTGTAGAGCAGTGGTTCCCAGCCCTGGTCCTCAGGGAACACCTGTCCTGCATGTTCTAGATGTTTCCCTGCTCCAACGCACCTGATTCTAATGAATGGTTTTAAGCAGAGCTGGATAAAGACCCATTTATTTGAATCAGGTGTGTTGGAGCAGGGAAACATCTAGAACATGCAGGACAAGTGTTCCCTGAGGAGAACATGCTGTAGACATTGTTGGAACCCCTCTCTCATAATGGTCAGACTGTATACTTGATGGATGCATTATATCTGTATATAAGGAGTGATTACACCGTATCCTAGCTGGCAGCTCAGTGTTTGGCTGTACTTTCTGTCAGACACCCTATTTCTGTTTATTTTTAGTTGCTCCAGTTGAAAGCCAAGTGGCACATCAAGTCAAAGTAACGTTGTTAGTTAACATGACGTATCGGAAGGTCATTTGAGTGGTTCGGTGTAGACAGAGCGTCCGATACTCTTCAGCAGTCGTACACTCGCATCAAGTCAGGACACGGTGTAAGCCTGTTGGTAGAGCTGAATTCAAGCTTCATTGTTATTATTGTTGTTGTTATTGTTATCCTCCTTGCTGTAGGCCACATGGAAGCATGCCATAGCTAAGGCTAAGGCCATGCCGGATCCCTGGGCGGAGTTCCACCTGGAGGAGGTGAAGACTGAACCTTGCATTCGTTACAGGTACCTAATAATAAAAGGAGTTTCTTATCTACTGCAATTTCCTCCCCAAAGACAAATAAACCTGAGATTACGTGATGCATACCTGGCCAATCACATGACACCCCTGGCCAATCACATGATACCAGTGGGTCAGTCGAAGCATATGTCTGCAGTAGTAAGAATTACAGTCTTGCTCTAAATCCAAAGAGCTATACTGAGCTGTCGAGTCATGTGACTGTCACAGATTAGTTTTCGTTTTGGATGGCATTCATGTCTGTAGGTGCAGATTACACACACACACAAAAATACATACACACACACACAAAAATACACACACACATATTTACAGTATATTAGAGGGCTGTAGTCCAGCAGTGTGTCGACTCCCCCAGAGCCACTGCAGAAGACGCTCTCATACCAAACTAGTAGAATGTTGACCAGAGCCAGTCCAGACAGGAAGATGGGAGGAAGGGGAGGGGGGGGTCAGTCAGCCATTGCCCCTTAACCTCCCCCTCCCCCCCTCAACCCCTCCCCCAAACACCAGGTCTGGCAGTGCTCTGAGGTCTCTGCAAATATTTGGCTTGGACAGAAGGCCTGTGGTTAAAGTGTGTGTGTGTTTTACTGTGTTATTTCACACAACTGCACAATCATTTTCCGTTCTGAGACCACAGATTGTAGTTCTCCTTTGTGAATAAGAGTTTGATCTGCAGACTCTCTGGCATCAACAGTGTGTTTTCTGTCCAGACCACTGGGCTGACCTACATTAGCACTAGATACAGGACAGTGTAATAGTACCATATACAGTGTACCTCCTCCTCATAAGAAGTGTGCTTAATACTGTCTACGTGGAGAGGCGATTCTGTTAAGTGCTAAAGTGATTTATTAGGAGCATCTGTGTTTACTGTGTTGCTAAGTGACTGTTATACCTGTGTTCAGGTACAGTGCTGTGAAGGGGGAGTGGGCTCAGGATGAGGTCCACATCAAGATGGCTGCACAGGTACGACCAAGACTCACATCCTCACATTCATGTATGGGTTTGGTCATGTGACATTGGTCATGTGACAATTCTGATGTCATCATCTCTGTCACTGACATGTTTTTGTTGTCTTCTTCTCTTCTCACAGCCCTTTGGTCAAGGAGCAATGAGGGAATGCTTCAGAACGTGAGTCTCTATCTCTCTCTCCCTCTCTCTCTCTCTCTCTCCCTCTCTCTCTCTCTCTCTCTTTCTCCCTCTCTCTCTCTCTCTCTTTCTCCCTCTCTCTCTCTCTCTCTGTCTCTCTCTCTCTCTCCCTCTCTCTCTCTCTCTCTCCCTCTCTCTCTCTCTCTGTCTCTCTCTCTGTCTCTCTCTCTCTCTCTCTCTCTCTCTCTCTCTCTCTCTCTCTCTCTCTCTCTCAATCAAATGTATCTGTTTTGCAGGAAGAAGCTGTCCAACTTCTCCCACAGTAACAACTGGAAGTCGGCGTCTAACTACGTAGCGAAGCGCTACATGCTGCCAGTCGACAGAGACGTTTACTTTGAGGACGTTCGTCTGCAGATGGAGGCCAAAGTCTGGGGGGAGGAATACAACAGACACCGCCCACCCAAACAGGTAGAGAGGAGGGAGGGAGGGAGGGAGAGGAGGGAGAGGAGGAGGGGGAGGGAGGGAGGGAGGGAGGGAGGGAGGGAGGGAGGGAGGGAGGGAGGGAGGGAGGGAGGGAGGGAGGGAGGGAGGGAGGGAGGGAGGGAGGGAGGGAGGGGAGGGAGGGAGGGAGGGGGGAGGGAGGGAGGGAGGGAGGGAGAGGAGGGAGAGGAGGGAGGGAAGAGGGAGGGAGGGAGCGAGGGAGGGAGGGGGGAGGGAGGGAAGAGAGAGAGAGGGAGGGAGGGAGGGAGGAAGGCAGCTGGCTGCAGGATGGTGGTCATCTCCTCATGTCCACCTCTCTTCTTCCTCCCAGGTGGACATCATGCAGATGTGTGGTGGTGGGAGTTGACCGAGCGACCTGGACGACCTCTGTTCCATCTGGAACATTACATCGAGGGGCAAATACATCAAGTACAACTCCAACTCTGGCTTCGTCCGGGACGACAACATCAGACTCACCCCTCAGGTGACCTCCTCCCTCCCTCCCTCTCTTTCTTTCTCTCTCTCTCTCTCTGAACTGTTATTTTTGGAGGCGTTTGGAGTGTTATGATCTTTTCTTCTCTCCTGAATTGACCTCCACCTCTCTCTCTCTCTCTCTGTCTCTCTCTCTCTCTCTCTCTCTCTCTCTCTCTCTGTCTCTCTCTGTCTCTCTCTCTCTCTCTTCCTCCAGGCGTTCAGTCACTTCTCGTTTGAGCGCTCTGGTCACCAGCTGATAGTGGTGGACATCCAGGGTGTGGGAGACTTGTACACAGACCCCCAGATCCACACAGAGAGGGGAACCGACTTTGGAGATGGAAACCTGGGTAAGGCTCTCTCACCATCACCAAACCCTGGTGGGGAGGCAGGCTTGGAGGCAGGGATGGAGGCAGGGATGACGGCAGGGATGACTGCAGGCTAGGAGGCAGGGATGACGGCAGGCTGGGAGGCAGGCTTGGGAGGCAGGCTGGGAGGCAGGCTTGGAGGCAGGGATGGAGGCAGGGATGGAGGCAGGGATGACGGCAGGGATGACGGCAGGGATGACGGCAGGGATGACGGCAGGGATGACGGCAGGGATGACGGCAGGCTGGGAGGCAGGCTTGGGAGGCAGGCTTGGAGGCAGGCTTGGAGGCAGGCTTGGAGGCAGGGACTTCTTCTGTCTTCTCTGCCTCACTTCTCCTCTCTACTGTGTTCTGCTTCCTCTCATCTCTTGTTCTATTCTTCAGAGTATCCCTCCTGGGGATCCAAACCAGTTCAGTTAGGCTTATTTACCACTACGTCTAAACAGATGTAATCAGTGTGTGTGTGTGTGTGTGTGTGTGTGTGTGTGTGTGTGTCAGGTATCCGGGGCATGGCGCTGTTCTTCCACTCTCACCTGTGTAACAAGATCTGCAAGAGCATGGGCCTCACGCCCTTTGACCTGGCCCCGGCTGAGAAGACCCAGCTGGACTACACCAACAAGCTGCTGGTGAGAGCTGGAGACTAGCAGAGCAACACACACACACCTAGCAGAGCAACACACACACACCTAGCAGAGCAACACACACACCCCTAGCAGAGCAACACACACACACCTAGCAGAGCAACACACACACACCTAGCAGAGCAACACACACACACACCTAGCAGAGCAACACACACACACCTAGCAGAGCAACACACACACACCTAGCAGAGCAACACACACACACACAGAGCAACACACACACACACCTAGCAGAGCAACACACACACCTAGCAGAGCAACACACACACACCTAGCAGAGCAACACACACACACACACACACCTAGCAGAGCAACACACACACACCTAGCAGATCAATAAGACTCACACCTGCATTCTAGTAACTCTTCTCTAAATGTTGGTGTTACCCTCTCTCCTCACCCGTCTCCCCCTTCGTCTCCCCCCTCTTCAGAAGACAGCTCAGACGGTTCTGAGGGGGGTGTGAGGAGCCTTGTGGTTCCCCCCGTGTTCGAACCCTCTCCTGCGGCCAGGCTCCGCCCCTCCTGTCCCGCCTGTCCGAGACGTCCTCCGCAGACGAGAACACGAGCGACGCAGACTCTGTCCCCTGCTCCCCTCTCCCCCTGCTGGGCTCGGTGGGCAGGTCTCCTATGGGTGAGCAGGCGGGCTAACGCGGTCCTGTGCACTGGAGGTGGTTCAGACACGCATGACCAGCTGACACAGGAACACGGGTCAACATGTTTCTCTGTCCGCAGGATTGTTCTTCTTAAACGAGCTGAACGATCATCACAGCCCAGAACACAAGGTGAGTCCCAGGCCTCAACACAGCCAATAGGATCCAAGCTACCTGTGTCATGATCCCACCACATGAACATGCGTGTGTCTGATGTCACTTCCTCCTGCACGGCCCTCAGGACCCAGAAAATGGCGGGGACAGCGGGTTCCCCAGCGAGAGGAGGAGCGAAGGAGACCCCAACGACCACGTGGACGGGGTACAGACCTCCACCTCCTCCCTTCTGCTTTAAACATACTGTAAATCTAGAACAGGGGTCTCCAACCCTGGTCCTCAGGGGCCACTGTTCTGACAGTTTTAGATGTTTCTTTGCTCCAGCACATCTGAATCTAATGAAGAGCTTGATAAGAACCTTGTATCTTGTCTGTCATCATGTAGGTTCGCCCCCGCTACAGCAGACCCTTCTCAGAGTCCGACGAGGACAGCGTTAGACGGGTAGGTACCACAACCGTCTTCATCCCGATGTAATAACCCATCTTTGGACCCTCTCTGTGATCATAATCCGGCCCCCCATCATGTAGCTGTGTTGTTCTAAACAGCCTCACCCATAACTGCTGCCTCCCATTGTCTCTCCTAGAGAAAGATGCTAGCAGGAAGCAGAGTTTCTGCTAACTCTCCCCCTAATCCAGACACGCCAGAGAATAACTCGGTGATACTCCTCCCCTGCCCCCCCCCCCCTCTCCCCTCACCTCACCCTCTCCCCTCACCTCACCTCCCATCCTCCCCCCCCCCCCTCCTCTCACCACCTATCCTTCCCTCCTCTCCTCCCTTCCTAGCATGATTGCTCTTGAACCATGCTTCTCCACACACACACACACGCACACACACACGAGAGGATGCTGCAACATGCTTGCAGCAAACAAACCCGCACCAGCTTCCCAGTTCCATCACACTAAGTGCTCTGTTCAGTTCCATCTTCCTCTCCATTCATCCATGTCTGGATTCAGAGGTCTGTAATAAAGCTGCTCACACTGGTTGACTGGTCGGCCTCTGTGTTGAATGGTACAGGAACTGGTGATGCTGGAAACTGGTGCTAATGCTACTGCTAATGTTTCTGGTACTGCTAATGCTACTGGTACTGGAATATCTACTGCTAATGCTACTGGTACTGGAATATCTACTGCTAATGCTACTGGTACTGCTGCAGCGACCGTAGTCGCTAATGCTACCGTTACTGGTACTGCTAATGCTACTGCTGTGGCTGTGCTTGGTTGTGGTGGTTGTTGTGGCTGCATGTGATGTTACTGTTCAGCCATGCTGTTGTCCTGACTATGTTGTTGTTGTTGTTGTTGTGTAGCTAACGGAAGAGAAGTGGAACTTCTACCACTCAGCCAGAGCTCATGTACATCGACCATCCTGCGTCGCCGTGGAGATGGAGAGACTCAGCTCCCTTCTGTTGGAGAAGAAGATTGGCCAGTCGATACTGGGGAAGGTGAGGGAGGGAGGGAGGGAGGGTGAGGGGGGGGGTCAGGGTGAGGGAGGGAGGGAGGGGGTCAGGGTGAGGGAGGGAGGGAGTGAGGGGGTCAGGGTGAGGGAGGGGGTCAGGGTGAGGAGATGCCAGCACACAGGAAGTGTACAAACACTGGAGGAGCCTGACGGTGTTTCTCCTTCTCCATATCCTCCTCCCCCATCCTCCCCCATCCTTCCCCATCCTCCCAGGTTCACCTAGCGATGGTGCGCTACCACGAGGGCGGCCGCTTCTGTGAGAAGGAGGAGGCGTGGGACCAGAACTCTGCCATGTACCACCTGGAGAGAGCTGCTATGTGTGGGGAGCTGGAGGCCATCGTAGCCCTGGGACAGTGTTACCTGCAGCTGCCTCACCAGATCCTGTCTGACATCGAGCTGGAGGTGAGTGTGTGTGTCTGTCTGTCTGTCTGTCTGTCTGTCTCTGTGTGTCTGTGAATGTGTCTGTGTGTGTCTGTCTGTCTGTGTGTGTGAGTGTGTCTGTCTCTGTGTGTCTGTGTGTCTGTGTGTGTGTCTGTGTGTGTGTCTGTCTGTGTGTGTGTCTGTGTCTGTGTGTGTGTCTGTGTGTGTGTCTGTGTGTGTGTGTGTGTGTGTGTCTGTCTGTGTGTGTGAGTGTGTCTGTCTCTGTGTGTGTGTGTGTGTGTGTGTCTGTGTCTGTGTGTCTCTGTGTGTGTGTCTGTGTTTGTGGTACCTCCCCTGCTCTGATGTGGTGTGGCTCCTCCAGGACACCCCGGGGAACCGCAGGAAGGGCTTCATGTACCTGCTGAGAGCAGCTGAAGCTGGAGATCGATCCTGCATGATCCTGGTGGCCCAGGCCTTCGACACTGGCATCAACCTGCCAGCAGAAAGGTCTGTCACACACACACACACACACACAGACAGACACAGAGACGGACACACACACCACTGGCTTAACTTCAGTCGAAACGAGACAGAAGCTGTAAAGGCTGTTTCCTCAGGACGGTGAACTGGCGGGAGGCTGTGCGCTGGTACGACTGTGCCCTAAACATGACGGACTACGATGAGGGAGGGGAGTATGACGGCATACAGGACAAGCCTCGCTACCTGCTGCTGGCCAGGGAGGCTGAGATGTACATGGAGGGAGGCCACAGCCTGGAGCCTGACCCCCAGAGGGCAGGTGAGGAGGGGGAGGGGAGAGAGGAGGAGGGGTTAGCTCTTCATCTCATAGTACTGGAATTTCCTGTTGGATCAGTTGAAGGGACTTCCTCACCATCTGTCTCTCCCCCATCCTCTCCCTCCCCCACCCTCCCCCCTGCTCCCTGCCCCTCCAGGTGACCTGTTTACAGAGGCTGCAGATGCAGCTATGGAGGCCATAAAGGGCCGACTGGCCAACCAGTACTACATGAAGGCTGAGGAGGCGTGGTCTCTGATCGAGGAGGGGGACTAGGAGAGAGGCCAGCCTGACCACAACTTCTGTGGGTGGAGGGTGGGGTTACTGTGGGTGGAGGGGGGAGTCCCTGGGGGGGAGGGGGGGTTACTGTGGGTGGAGGGGGGAGTCCCTGGGGTGGAGGGTGGGGTTAATGTGGGTGGAGGGGGGAGGGTGGAGTCCCTGGCGGGGAGGGGGGGTTACTGTGGGTGGAGGGGGGTTACTGTGGGTGGAAGGGGGAGTCCCTGGGGTGGAGGGGGGAAGGTGAAGTCCCTGGGGGGGATTGTTGGGTACCTGTGGGGGGGATTGCTGCTGCTGCTCCAGACAGTTTTTAATACTATAACAACTATGGCTGGAGAAAATGGACGACCAGGCCTTCGTTTAAAGCGCCTCAGTCCTGAAATGTTTACAGTTTATACTTACTTGGGGGTGTGATGTGGTGCTGGTGTGGCTACATGTGTCTTCCAGTGTGTTCTCAGTCCAATGAGAATGTTTGTCCTGTTGTTGAACCACAGCTGAACTCTTCCCTGTCTTAAGGACAGCTGCTCTGGTTCTTATCTATGAACTGTGTTTCCATTGTAGCCCCCAAACATGCTGTGTCAGGGTGTTTATTAACAGCCTTGTCCTGTTGCCCTATAAATGTCCAGGGGGGTGGAGAAACAAAAAGAAAATGGTTTTTGCTTTGTTTTACGTTTGTGTGAATGTATTTTATTTTTTATTTTTTTTACGTCACGTTAGATACTTTAATGCAGGGCTTAATCGGTGAATACAATCATAATTACTAATCATAGGTGCAAGGCCAATATTAAAGCTAAGCATGAGCTTTGGATTCAGCTCGTTAAAACACAAAAAACACAAGGAAGGAATATATTAGTAGCAGTTTTACTCCCCCCCCCTCAATACTCGCTCTATTTAAACCAGAGGGACTGAGGAACCAAAGTCGTTGGAGCGTCCTGTCACGTGAGGGTCACAAGCCCCCCCTTTTTACCAGTTTAACTCGGGATCGTGACCCTATAGGATCCTATAATGTCCCTATAGGGGAATGCCGGAAAGGGTGAAGCAGGTCAAAGAGCCCATAGATAAGCCTTTCTATGGATGTCTATGGAAGAACCAACCAGAAAACACACAGGAGAGCTGGTTGAACGCGACAGTAGAAAACATTCTCGCTCATCTGATCGATCAGTGATAAATCGAGAGAAATAATAATCCATAGTTTACTGTCATAACCCTTCTTTAAATATTCTGTGTGTAAAATAAAAAACGATTTTATGTTGTATTTTGAGTGTTTTGCACTTAACTATCATGACTCTTTCAACAGAAGTAAAACATGATAGTTTCATTATGATTGATGTTTGTTATGGTTATGTTTTTTCAGATCAAAGTGGGTAGTTGGAAAAAATAAGGAAAGTTTGGACTGGTTTAACTCTGAACAGGCCAAAGGAACAGCAATGTTCATGTGTTTTTACTAAAACACCCAATAAGCTGTATCAGGAATAAAATAATCAGTTTACTATGGCTTCACCCTTGAATGCTTGACTTGTTACAAATGTTTGCATGTATTGAATACTAAGGAATGCATGGAAGTTTGTAGTATGGAAATGTTAAATAAATTCATTTTGCATTCTATTCAACTCTATTGAATGATTGCTGAGCACAAATACGGGCTGAGAAAGACTAAACAAATCAAGACGACATATTCCACAAACCTGAAACATGTTAAGAATGCGAATACCTGAAACACAAGTAGTATTTACACAGACATAATCAACATGCAGGTGCTTCTCTATCAACAACACACTTATGGAACTCTATCAATTGTTTCCATACCTAAAAACTGGACCCATATATTGACTTATTGAATAAATTATTGACATAATTTACACCAATATTATGTTTATAAATGTAAAATGGTGCCACCTCTGGCACGGTAGCGTGGCCGAGCGGTCTAAGGCGCTGGATTAAGGCTCCAGTCTCTTCGGAGGCGTGGGTTCAAATCCCACCGCTGCCAAATGGATACTTTTATTTGTTTATATTTAAGTCTTCGAGGAAAATGTAGCTTTTACAGCTAATTGATCATCCAGGTGCGCCAGACACTAAAACCTGGGTTCGATCGAACCTCAGGGGTTCAGTGAGTCAGTCTCAGGGATTCGGTGGAGGTCAAGATACATATCCGACTCATATGATTCATGATGACACGACCAATTAAGAAGGGTTCAGTGAATGTGCATATGGAACTGGTGGGGTTCAGTACCTCCAACAAGGTTAAGAAACACTGGACTAAAACAAAGACCGAAGTAAAATGAGAGGTTCTGGAGTCAGATTAGAGGTTCTGGAGTCAGATGAGAGGTTCTGGAGTCAGATTAGAGGTTCTGGAGTCAGATGAGAGGTTCTGGAGTCAGATTAGAGGTTCTGGAGTCAGATTAGAGGTTCTGGAGTCAGATGAAAGGTTCTGGAGTCAGATTAGAGGTTCTGGAGTCAGATGAAAGGTTCTGGAGTCAGATTAGAGGTTCTGGAGTCAGATTAGAGGTTCAGTTAGTTGTTGTCGTCATCTGCCGGCAAACAGTATCTAGCCTATGGTATCTAGCGTGGTCGCGTTGCATTGTGGGAACTCAAACAGCAGCTCCACCCACGTGTCGGAGGATCATCAGGAGGCAACATGGCAGCTTAACCAGAGAAACTGACTCACTAACATACTGGAGATCAGCACAACACTGAATAGATGTTCTTCTTTTCACCTAAAGCTCATGGAATAGAGTGCAGATCAGACTGAAGAGTGCAGGTAAGACATGATAATCATGATAATCACACCCGATACATCTGAAGAGGTTAGAATAATCGGGGCCTAGAAACTAACTGAGTAGGAATAAAGTCAATAAACAGCTTGAACTTTGTGTCGTCTGTCGTAATGTTGGACTCTTTATCTGCCAACTTTCATCAGATAACCTGCTTTATACCTTTATGTCGGTATGTTATGTTATTATTAACCTAGTTTATCCCTTCATGTCTGTATCTAAGGGTTATTCCAGCTGTGTCACTCACCAGCTGTCATTTAAATATGAACTACATTACTAGGTATTTTAATCATAATGTTTTACCAGTATTATTATACATTATTAGGTCAAGCTGACCTCGAGGAGATGTAAAAAGTGTATTAATAAAGTAAAAAAACAGCAGAGACTCAGCTAGCTGGGTTATATAGCTGTGTAACACGGTAGAGATCCAGTATTCTGTTATAATATCTGTTATATCTGTTATAATATGGGGTTATGACAACAATAACACTACGAGTTAACAATAATATCCCTGCTTTTAACGTGTGTTAATGTTATTTAATGTATATCGCTGTTTAGTCTGCTCAAAGTAGGCTACCTTGTTAGCATGACACCTTGAAGGGAAACATGCAGTCGACACTGGTGTTATATTAAAGTATAGTTCTGTTGTAGAGAAGATTACATTATAACTGGGGGAAGTCAGGTTCGATTCCTTGCTAAAACAACATGATGTTGTGTCCTTGGTCAAGGCACTTCACCCTACTGTCCTCAGGGGGGAATGTCCCTGTACTGCAACACATTGCATCAGACAGTTGGAACATTTATTTGTCATTTAACCATCGATGCAGAAATGTATTTTGCTGTAAATCTGTACCGGACTGAAACGCTGTTTTTATTTTGTGCTTCTGTGATTTTAGGTGTTTTGAGGTGTGTTGCCCCCCTGTCAACATCTGCCTCCTCAATATGGCCAGCGGGGAGGACGATGACCCCATCATACAAGAGGTGAGAGAAATTAACCGCTAGGGATGTCAGGTGTCTGAGCGGTTAGGGAATCAGACTAGTAATCAGACTGTTGCCGGTTTGATTCCCGGCCGTTTAAAACGATGTTGTGTCCTTGGGCAAGGCACTTCACCCTACTTTGCTCAGGGGGGAATGTCCCTGTACTTACTGTAAGTCACTCTGGATAAGAGCGCCTGATAAATGACTAAATGTAAATAAATAATTGTCATGACGCAGGGATGATGTGAGTAGATAGTAAGACTGCAAGTCATTGGCATTTTTTACCCTCTTCAATGATCTCTATATCTGTGAGTCTTTCTCATTCACTCTCTTTGTTTTCAGATCGATGTGTACCTGGCCAAAAGCCTTGCAGATAAACTCTACCTGTTTCAGGTAAGGCTTACAGCCCCCCCACCCCCACCTCACCTACCTTTCAAAAGGAAACACATTCTAGTAAAAAGACATTTAATATGAGTCCTATCCTCCTCCTAGTACCCTGTAAGGCCTTCCTCTATGACCTATGATGATGTCACACACCTGTCTGCCAAGATCAAACCCAAGCAGCAGAAGGTAAGACTGTCTTTCCCCACCACCATCTCTCCCCCCACTGTCTCCCCCCACCGTGTGTGTCTTGCCCTAAGGCACAGCGTCATCTGGCACAGCTGGGAATCGATCTGGTAACCTTCTGATTACTAGAAGCTTGGTTTTAATGCTGTTCCAAATGTGACCTGGTGCAGGTTGAGATGGATATGGCCATCAACACATTGAGCCCCAACTACTGTCGCAGCAAAGGGGAGCAGATAGCCCTCAATGTGGACGGAACTACCTACGAGGAGACGAACACCTACTCTACGTAAGTCTGCATCCAGTAGCAGAGCTTTTCTTTGCTGGATAGTTGGCTGGCTAGTTGGCTGGCTAATTGGCTGGCTAGTTGGCTGGTTAGTTGGCTGGCTAGTTGGCTGGCTAGTTAGCTGGCTAATTGGCTGGCTAGTTAGCTGGCTAGTTGGCTGGCTAGTTGGCTGGCTAGTTGGCTGGTTAGTTGGCTGGCTAATTGGCTGGCTAGTTAGCTGGCTAGTTGGCTGGCTAGTTGGCTGGCTAGTTGGCTGGTTAGTTGGCTGGCTAGTTAGCTGGCTAGTTGGCTGGCTAGTTAGCTGGCTGGCTGGATAGTTGGCTAGTTGGCTGTCTTGCTAGCTGGCTAGCTAGCTGGTTATCCAACATGGTTAAATCATGCCCATCAAGGATCTTGTTTTCATGGACAGTGTCTTGTCTTCCGTGCAGGAAGATGATGGACAAGCAGATGTTCACGTCCATCCAGGCCACCACCAACATATCTCGCTACGCAGCTGCTGTCTACCACAAAGGTAGCCTGGGGGTCATGTGACTCACACAGGAAGTGCTGCCAGTTTATGTGTTCAGACCACAGTCTTGTGATGTCACTGTCTGATGATGTCATTGGGTCTTTTTGATGATGTCACCAGGTGAGTTGCACATCACGCCGCTGCAGGGAATCCTCCAGATGAGACCCAGCTTCAGCTACCTGGACAAGGCTGACAGCAAGCACAGGGAGAGGGAGGTGGCCAATGAAGGTGAGGAGGGAGGGAGGGACGGGGTGAGAGAGAGAGGGAGGGAGGGAAAGGGAGGCAGGAACGTGAAGGAACGAGGAAAGGAGGAACGTGGAACCCTGGAGATGATAGTTTGAGGACAGCTGTGATGTCATTTCCTGTGTTTCCACAGGTGGAGACTCTTCTCAGGATGAAGCAGAGGAAGACGTGAAGGCTGTCACTGTGAGACCCCTCCCTCCCTCCCTCCCTCCCTCCCTCCCTCCCTCCCTCCCTCCCTCCCTCCCTCCCTCCCTCCCTCCCTCCCTCCCTCCCTCCCTCCCTCCCTCCCTCCCTCCCTCCCTCATTCCCCCTTCTCTCTGTCCCCCTCTTTCTCTCTGTCCCCCTCTTTCTCTCTCCATCATTCCCCCTTCTCTCTGTCCCCCTCTCTCTCTCCCCCTCCCCCTCTCTCCCCCCCCCCTCTCTCTCTCTCTCTCACTCTCTCTCTCTCACACTCCCCCTCTCTCTCCCTCCAGGTGAGGTTTTCTCGTCCTGAGTCAGAGCAGGCTCGCCAGCGGAGGATCCAGTCTTATGAGTTCCTCCAGAAGAAGCAGGCAGAGGAGCCATGGGTCCACCTGAAGTACCACAGCGTCACGGTAGGGGGCGCCCTGCATCCTCACTCTGCTTGGTACCATGTGTTCAGTTAGCCTTTGTACAAAGAGACATACAAGAGGGGATTTGATCCTGCAACCTCATGAGCTGCAATTACAACAGCATGCCAGTTGGCTGTCTCTATCTATCTCTATCTATCTCTCTCTATCTCTCTCTCTCTCTCTCTCTCTCTCTCTCTCTCTCTCTCTCTCTCTATTTCTCTCTTTTCTGGGAGAGAGAATTAAACAGGCATGGATGGCGAGAGTCGAGATTTGAATCTGTGTTTGTGTGTTCAGGATGGCCGATCGGATCATGAAAGACAGTATCTCTACTGCCAGTCCTTGGGAGGTTCTGAAAACACAGAACTGGTTAAAACGCCCAAGTAAGTAACATGTGGAGTTCGAACGTGTCCATGTGTGTCGGCCTGTCCTTCTGGGTTTAATACCAGGAAACTGGTCCTGTCCCTGGTCTCTCTCCCACAGGGAGTACCTGGCTATGCTCATGCCTCCACTGGCAGAGGAGAAGATGTGAGTTGACTCTCTCCTCTGATAGATTTAAGATTTCGGAAATGTTTTGTTATTTTTAAACAATTGGAAGTATGTATACCGTATCTCTCCACTATCTTTCAACTCTCCCCTCCTCCTCCTCCTCACTCTCAGAGTAAAGCCAGTGGGTCCCAGTAACGTCCTGTCCATGGCCCAGCTGAGGACCCTTCCTCTGGGTGACCAGGTCAAGACCCTCATGAAGAACGGTATGGCTGAACATCACTGCTGCTGTCAGAGGCCCAGAGGACAGACAGACATGAACTAGTCTAGTTTGATATTTATGATTTGACTCCCCCCCCCATTCCCTCTCGTTCCTCCTCTCCCCCTCCTCTATCTCTCTATATCCCCCTCCCTCTATCTCTCTGTCTCGGTCTCTCTCCTCCCTTCTCACCTGTAGTCAAGGTGATGCCGTTTGCCAACCTGATGGGCCTCCTGGCTTCTGGGACGGACTCTGTTGCAGTGATGCGCTGTATCCAGCAGGTGGCGCTGTTGGTGCAGGGGAACTGGGTGGTGAAGAGGTGAGACCACAGAGAGGAACTCACAGCTCTTTGCTGGAAATGGGACCGTTCCTGTTGCAGTAACTAACTACCTAACACCTAAACACCTAACACTAACTAACACCCCTGTCCTGTTTCCCTCAGTGATGTTTTATACCCCAAGACCAGCTGCAGCCCTCACAGTGGAGTCCCTGCTGAGGTCCTCTGTCGAGGCCGAGACTTTGTGGTGAGTTAAAGACACACATGGCACACAGGTTGTGTTGATGTTGTTTCTTTCGATGTGTGTTTCTGAGTTCTGTGTGTGTGTGTGTGTGTGTGTGTGTGTGTGTGTTTCTGTTTTCTTCACAGATGTGGAGGTTCACCCAGGAACGCTCTCTGATGAGGAAGGAGGTGACTGCTGTCATCAAGGTGAGGAGGTCACGACTGCAGGGTCAGTTCAGCTGTCAGGGAGTCAGGTGGCTGAGTGGTAAGGGAATCAGGCTAGGAATCAGAAGGTTCCCGGTTTGAATCCCGGCCATGCCAACATAACGCTGTTTCCTTGGGCAAGGCACTTCACCCTACTCTCCTCAGGGGGGAATGTCCCTGTACTTACTGTAAATCTCTCTAGATAAGAGCGTCTGATAAATGACTCCATTTAAATGAACACTGTCTTTCTCCTTTGCTGACCAGCTTCCCCCGGAAGATGTGAAGGAGTTTCTGGAACATATGGCCGTACCCAGGGTGAACCGGGGCTGGGAGTTTCTGCTTCCATTGGACAACCTCTTCATCAGGAACCACCCGGATGTGGTCCATCGACAGAACATGCTGTGGATGGGGATCCAGAGCAAGTAGGGATCTCTCCCCGTCTGTCTTTCTCTGTCTGTCTGTCTGTCTCTCTCTCTCCCTCCCTCTCTCACTCACTTTCTACTCATCTACTCAAGTGTTAATTAACCTGACTTGTGTGACGTCTGTTGTTTGATGTCAGATTGGAAAAGGTCTTCAACTTCTCTAAAGACGACTTCGTATGTAAGAACCCTCCTCAGCCAGGTAGGAGTCGCTCCTCTCAGAACACTGTCCAGGATCGAGACTCCTCCTCCTTACAGTTACCTCTGTGTTTCAGAGCCTGTGCACGTGAGCGGGGAACAGCGCCTGAAGAACGCCCAGGAGCGTGCACGTGAGCAGCAGGCGTCCCTCCAGCGTGACCTGGGCGCTCGCCGACAGGCCTGCACGACCTCGACGACAGGAAACGACATTCGGGTCAAAGAAGAACCCGTCAGCGACATGGAGGACGACTCCATGGACACGTCCTCTTCCTCCGCCGTCCTCAACGGCTCTGTTAACGGTCACCCCGGGGGAGGGTCGTCTCCAAACGCTCCGTCTGCAGAGCTGCGGGACTTTGTGTCCAGCACGTTCCGGAAGCAGCACGTTCTGACTCTGAGCGAGCTGAAGAGGCTGTTTAACCTCCATCTGGCCTCCCTGCCTCCCGGACACTCCCTGTTCAGCTCCATCTCTGATCGCCTCCTCCAGGACGCCATCCTGCTCAGCCACTGCAAACAGATCCTGGTGCCGGTGAGGAAAACTTAGTGTTTAGCTGGGGGTCGTGTGTGTTTGTTTGTGTGTGTTTTGCAGTTTTCAGTCTATTAGTTCGCTGACTTAGTTCTCCAACCCTGGTCCTCAGGGGCCGCTGTCCTGACAGTTTTAGATGTTTCCCTGCTCCAGCACACCTCATTCAAATGAATGGTCATTACGAAGCTTCCACAGAGCTTGATAACAACCTGTTCATTAGAATAAGGTGTGCTGGAGCAGGGAAACATCTAAAACCTTCAGGACAGCGGCCCCTGAGGAGCAGGACTGGACACCTCTGGTCTATCCCAAACTTCCCCTCTTCCTGTTTGTCTGAGTGATTCTCCTTCTCCACCCCTGACCCCCCCTTCAGTCGAAGATAAACCTGGCAGTTTGCTTTTCAGTTAGCTGAAGCCGAGGTAGTTTAAGGCAGCCAAAGTGGCAGTTGGAAAGTGTGTATCTTCTTACACACACAGAGAATGGAGGTTGTAACGTCTTGCAGGGCCGGGGGGGGGGTCCAGAGGCGGTGAAAGGCTCATGTTCTCCTCTTGTTCTCTCAGGGGAGCTTCTGCTAAATGACGAAATGTTGATGTACCGTAATGTGATTGTTGATTCACAGTGTTCTGAGTGTTCCATCCTTGGAGTTCTATTGTGTTCATGAGTTTAGGTTCCTGTTTTGACCTGGATTAGTTCTAATCCCATCCATGTCCAGGAGGTTGGATTAGACTGGAGGTCTCAGCAGAGAAGACCAGAATCCCCTGGTGTCTCCTTATGTAACGGTTATTAATGGCAACAGGCACAAAGCCCATTATTGCTCAACAAGGGGTTCATCTGTGTTAAGAAGACAGAATGCAAACACAGACTTACTGTCGGATCAGACAACGTCTCCAGATGCTGTCCTCAAATGTGGGGGGACAGGACTGGCCTGGAAATTAGCCTTCTACTTGCAACTCTGTGACAGTGTGTGTGAGACGGTCACCTCTTTCTTCACTGTTCCAAAGTGCAAAGTGAACTGTCTCACATAACTTGACCTGTCTTTAGTGTTTGACATTATGACATGGTGTAGGTTATTTGTGGCACAAATATATATTCAACAATTTTGATAATTGTTTTTTTTGTGGGTGTCTGACAAATTTTATTTTTTTTAGTTAAGGTTGTATGTGAGGACAGGTCTGTGAGGACAGGTCTCTGTGGACAGGTCTGTGAGGACAGGTCTCTGTGGACAGGTCTGTGAGGACAGGTCTGTGTGGACAGGTCTCTGTGGACAGGTCTGTGAGGACAGGTCTCTGTGGACAGGTCTGTGAGGACAGGTCTGTGAGGACAGGTCTCTGTGGACAGGTCTGTGAGGACAGGTCTGTGTGGACAGGTCTGTGAGGACAGGTCTCTGTGGACAGGTCTGTGAGGACAGGTCTGTGAGGACAGGTCTGTGAGGACAGGTCTCTGTGGACAGGTCTGTGAGGACAGGTCTCTGTGGACAGGTCTGTGAGGACAGGTCTGTGAGGACAGGTCTGTGAGGACAGGTCTCTGTGGACAGGTCTGTGAGGACAGGTCTGTGAGGACAGGTCTGTGAGGACAGGTCTCTGTGGACAGGTCTGTGAGGACAGGTCTCTGTGGACAGGTCTATGAGGACAGGTCTGTGGGGACAGGTCTCTGTGGACAGGTCTGTGAGGACAGGTCTCTGGACAGGTCTGTGAGGACAGGTCTCTGTGGACAGGTCTGTGAGGACAGGTCTCTGTGGACAGGTCTGTGAGGACAGGTCTCTGGACAGGTCTGTGAGGACAGGTCTCTGTGGACAGGTCTGTGAGGACAGGTCTGTGAGGACAGGTCTGTGAGGACAGGTCTCTGTGGACAGGTCTGTGAGGACAGGTCTCTGTGGACAGGTCTGTGAGGACAGGTCTTTGAGGACAGGTCTGTGAGGACAGGTCTGTGATCCTCAGCACCTCTGACTCTTGTCCTACAGTTTCCAGCCCAGAGCACAGCGGCTGCAGATGAGCAGAAGGTGTTTGCTGTTTGGGAGACGGGAGAGACCTTCGACAAGGTAGGAGAACCTTCACAGAACCTCCGTTCTCTCCTTCACACGGTTCCTTTCTCCCGGTCTCAGGATCCTCCAGAACCCTCTCGTGTGTGATGTTTATCTTGGTCTTGTCCCCCCCCTTCAGCACCGGCAGGTTCTGTACGAGGTCTTCATGAAGAACTACAGGGTCCGGAGGAACGTCATCCAGACCAGGCTCACACAGGAACTGGGAGACGCCGTTACCAAGACAGACGTGGACCGGCTGCTGAAGGTGAGGCCTTGAGAACCAGAAGATTCCACTGTGGGATCTAGAATCCTGCAGATTAGACAGCTGTTGTAGAATCAGAACCAGAAGGTTCCACAGTGGGATCTAGAATCCTGCAGATTAGACAGCTGTTCTAGAATCAGAACCAGAAGGTTCCACTGTGGGATCTAGAATCCTGCAGATTAAACAGCTGTTCTAGAATCAGAACTTGAACTTGACAGGCATTCTAAAATAAATTAGCATCTAGCAGCAAGGCAGCTTTGGATGACCCTTGACCTGACCCTTGACCTGACTCGTGTTCTCCTGGTTCTGGTTCTGGTTCTTCTTCCAGGAATGCTGTGTCAGCTTTGGAGGCATGTGGTACCTCAAAGGAACCACACAGTCATGACCCTGATTGGTTGACCCCCATCTGCGGCCACTATCAACCAATCAGGCCCCTCCCCCCCAGAGCCTAGTGGGAGGGCTCTGCACGGGGAGGCGGAGCAGCCAGATAAAACCATCCAATCGCAGCCCCCAGCTTTTCATGGAAGGGGATTGGAGGACAGGAGGTGTCAGTCATCTGCTCGGAACTGAATGGCCGATGTTGAGGTCATTCTGAGCGCTCCTTCCAGAGACAGACTGAAGTGGACAGGAACACTGGACATGCCGAGGGGTCACCGGCTTACAAAACACTTGAGGGGGGGAAACAAACTAAACTAAGAAATGTGAGAGACCAGATCGTACGAGAGCCTTTTCCTTTCATTTCATATGTTACCGGACTTCAACAACAGTCCCCTCTTATGAAAGCGTGTGCAGTTTTGAATCCTTTTATTTTATCCCACTTGTGGCCTTTGGTAAAGATTTTATTTGGTCCCTGTTCTGATGCTCATGCTAAATAAGACATTTGAGGTAGCATGGCCATTGGCTTAACATTAGCTAGAGTTGCTCCTTTTAAGTTTGGTTGGCTTTCCAAAGAAATCAGTCTGTTAGCAGGAAAATACTGACCCAGGTGCTATGATGTCACAAAAACTAGAAGTCAATAATATTTGTTTACCAGTTTCGCCCTGGTTGCTTATTCAGTTCGTTAAACTGTGTCTGATTCTGTTGCTCAGCCTTTTTGTAAAACAGCGGGTGGGAAGGATGAAGGTGTCTCGAAATATCCCATCATGCACTCTGCTGGATCACGCTGCTGTTGCTGTTGACATGACAACAGGCATTATGACATCACAGTTGATACTGTAGCCAAAGCCATCATTTCTATTTCAATGTTTTTTTGTGGGTGGACAATTAGACTGGAGTTGGAATGGAATTAGTTGGATTTCAGTGGTTAAAAAAAAGTCGTAGCCTATTTCTGAACGTTTACACCTTTTGGAGAGATTGCGTGCAGTTTGGAGTGTTAAGGAATGCTTGCCAATAGCGAAGGAAAATACTGTATTTGCAACAACCCCATGTTAATATTTGAACAATATGAAAACAGGAACAGGAGATTTTGGCAATGTTCCCTAGATCCTGTTCAGTGTTGGCAGGTCTACAAGGATGTTCCATAGATCCTGACCTGAGTGAGAGCCAGCATTGGTAACTTCCTTCCCAGTAAAGACATGCAGAACCAGGGTTGTCTGATCTGGTCCCTGTTGGGTCTGGGTACCAGAACCACCACACAGAACCTGCCAATGTGCTTCTGTAGCTGGTGACCTAGTGATGTCTGGCTGCTCAATGACTCGGCTGATGTTGTGGCCCTCAATCTAAGTGCCTCCATATTGAGCTGAATCTCTACTTGCTGGCCGTAGAATATCTCAGAGATAACATTAGCGGTGTCCACTGCATTGCTATGGTTACTGCTTATTTATGGTCATTCTCGATGCGCCTCATCTCTGCTGGTTCATAAGGACTCGTGCCATGGTCTTTAAAGCATTCCACATCATTCTGGCTTTTGAAGGACTTAAGTTTTTGTTATTTTTCAATCCTTGCAAACTGAAAACAGACAGAACAGAACCTCAACATGTTCTGTGTTCCATTTCAATGTTGGATTGCTTAATAAACATTGCAATAACTGGAAGCTGTTCAGAGAGCCAATCCTCTTTCTCCATGTTGAAGTCCCATTAACAGAAAGTCAGTTACCATGATTGTTTTTTGTGTCGCATGTTGTTTTTGTTTTTTTATTCCACACTGATAAACATCAAACATCCATCATTGATATTGCGTACATCTTCAGACATGCAGCAATGCATAGCTGTACATCTACAATAGAAAGTTTCTAGGTTCTATCTCTTTAGTAATTATACATGTTATTCAATGCCCAAACGATTTCATTCAAAGTGATACAAACAGTGCATATAGTAAATGCAGTATAACAAACTACAGTCAAGGACCAAGGTGTTTACACTGTCAGGTTTTTACACTTTCAGCAGTGCTACAGTGATTAGAGAAAATGAATGCTTAATTATTATTTTTTATCGGAAACACTGGAACCATAAATGTTAAATATTACAGTCATTTTAAAGATTTGATAGTCTATCTAATTCGTAGTTCCCAGAACTACTTTAATCAGATTGATCAGAGTGGAATTGTAATGTTAAACTTAGGCGTTGACCCACCGGACTAAAGACAGTGGTTCTTCACCTATGGTCACGGATGAATGTTCCGGAACCCAGAACCCTGGGTGGACAGGCTCTGTAAAGGTGGTGTTGAACGTGTAAATGAGTGTCTGTGTGTCTGAACATATCCTGTAGACTGACAGAGTTCCAGCAGACCAGTCCAGATACACTCCTATTCTCTGGGAGATGTGAGGGAAGGAGCGGAGGGTACCAGCCAGACAGGACACAGTACCAGAAGACATCTGTTTAGTTTGGATGGTGGAGGAGTTGGCAGGCGAGCCAGCAGAAGACGTTCCCATTGACAAGTATTTGTTTGAGGATGTTGATGATGATGGGATCGATGTCATGGTTTTGTTGCCCAAGGCAAAGCAGCCGCCATTGTGGCAGATCAGCCCCCAGGATACGTCGTTGCAACCAAAGCAGCTGTCCTCCTGCCCTTTCCTGGGGAGGCTTTTGTATGCTGCTCCGACTCCCACCCACTTACCTGTCCACTCTGCCTCCCAGTAACAGCATCCGGACAGCCCCTCTCTGCACAGCACCTGGTCCATGTGGTGGAATCTCTCCAGGTGTTCAGGATACTGCTGCTCTTCTCTCCGCCTGGTAACTTTTTGCTCATTGTCAGACAGAAGGAGCTTCCTGTGTGCTGTGTTTGGGTCCAGAGTCAGCTGACAGGCATCTAGGTGAGAGGGGAAAAAAACATTTCCAAAATATCGTTTCACCGGATAGCCTTTGCTTTCAGGTGAATATTACATTTCCAATTATTTCAAGCTGAGCACTCTTTCATATGGTAAAGTTCCTTGGATAACAGAATGCAACTTACACTTTCTTATTCCTGATCGTAACCTTTTAACTCCACCATGCTCCATACTGTAGAAAAGAACATTCTCATGCAGTCGGTTTCTGAACTATTTGCTAAATTCACACAATAAACCGCAGAACAAATGTAAAAATTGTAATTCTTTTGTTTGTACCTGAGTTTTTCTAGTTTGTACTGAGGGTCGTCTCGTACAGCAAGAAGCAGGTTTAATCCTGTGTCTCCTGGGTGATTGTAACTGAGGTCCACTTCCCTCAGGTTTGAGAGACCCGACCTCAGAGCTGTAGCCAGAGAACCACAGCCTTCCTCGGTTACTTTACAGAATGACAACCTGTAAGTGGTCACAAGAAATCCATCATTTGTGCTGTAGGTTTGTTGATAACCTTTCCCCGCCCTTTGAAATGAGCCATTATGAAGTGAATGGCTTTGTACATAATGTGACAGATCTACAAATGCTCATGCAAGAATCACCAAGCTGACCACTTGGGTTGATTTAGATGTGTGTGTTGAATCATGCAAACAACCTGAGTGTCTCCAGCTGACAGTGTTTCTTCCCCAGTCCATCTGAGATGATGTTCACCCCAGCATCCTGCAGATCGTTGTCGTTGAGCTCCAGCTCTTTCAGGTGAGAGGAACTTAGAACTGAGACCAGCGCCTCACAACTGTGCTTCGTGATCTTGCACCGAGTCAGACTGCAACAAAAAATAACGTGGATTGTATTTTATTTTTTATCCAAAGTGATGTAAAGGGAAGGATTTATCCTTATGGCCTCTCAATGTACAGTCAACACCGAGCTGTACTCACCAAAGAACTTCTAGAGTAGAATCAGGATTTCCCAGTCCTGCAGACAACAGTATCACCCCTTCATCTTCTAAATCGTTGTGACTCAGATCCAGTTTTCTCAGGGTGCAGGTGTGAGCGCTGAGGGTTCGAACCAAGGATTCATAACATTCCTTTGTGATGCGGCATCCAGTCAGACTAGATCAAAGAGAACAGATGGGATTTTTTCAAACCTTTTCATCAGCATGTCCTATAAATGATGACAAGCAAAGGAACTAAAACAATACCAACCAAAGTGCTTCCAATTTGCAATTTTTACTTCCCAAGCCAGCAGAAAGCAGAATCACCCCCTCATCCTGTATGTTGTTGTAACTGAGATCCAGTTCTCTCAGGTTGGTGAATGGAGAGCTAAGGGTCTGACCCAAAACCTCACAGCATCGACTGGTCAGGTTGCAGTGATCCAGTCTGGAATCAAAATTACTTGATTAATCGACCAAATTCATGTTGGGAAATGTAAATATAATCACTGAATAATTCTTAGTGTGTACATACAGAGCCTTCCTGGAAGATTGAACAACAGGTAGCAGTCTTAGAAGACCCTCCTCAGAGATGGAATACTTCTTAAGGTCAAACACATCCAGCTTCTCTTCGGAGGTGAGCAACATAAAAACCAGAGTGGACCACTGTATTGAAGAAAGTTTGGTCTTCGAAACACTTCCTGAGCTCAAGAACTGCTGAATCTCCGCAAGAAGAGAGCGGTCGTTGAGCTCATTGAGACAGTGAAACAGATTGATGCACCTGTCTGGAGAAGGATTCGACCGTATCTTGTACTTGATGTACTGTATTGACTTAGAACGGGCATGGTTGCTGCCTTTCGCGTCCTGTGTCAGCAGGCCTCTTAGCGGACTCTGATTGGACACCACAGAGAGACCAAGAAGAAAGCGAAGGAACAGGTCCAGGTCCCCATTCTCACGCTCCAGGACCTTGTCCACTGCATGCCTGTGCAAGTACTTGAAAGACCGATGTTTCAACAACGTTTCTGAACGTGGTAAAATGGTTTCAGTACTCCCCCTTTCAAATAGGACCCTGCTCTCAACCGTCAGAAACACATACAGGGCAGCGAGCATCTCCTGGATGCTTGGATGCACAAAGGAGTAGACCTTCTCTTGCAGAAGCAGATCTTCCTCTCTGAAGATCTGCGTGCACACTCCTGAGTATGCAGAGGCTTCCTGGATATCGATGCCACACTCCCGCACGTCTTTCTCATAGAAGATCAGATTTCCTTTCTCCAGCTGTTGAAAGGCCAGTTTACCCAGGGAGAGAAGGAGTGCTTTGTCTTCCTTACCTGGGAGGTGCTGCAGGTTGCCCTGTTTTGTCAGATGGATCAGGAAGTGGATGTACATTTGAGTCAGGGTCTTGGGTATCTCTCCACTATTCGCTTGTTTCAGTAATCTCTCCAGCACTTTTGACGCCATCCAGCAAAAGACTGGAAGGTAGCACATGATGTAGAGGATGTTTGATGACTTCACATGGGCGATGATCCTGTTAGCCAGGCTTTCATCGCTGATCGTCTTCCTGAAGTACTCGTCCTTCTGCGGGTCGTTGAACCCTTTAACCTGTGTTACCATGTCAACATAGACCGAGGGGATCTGATTGGCTGTTATGGGCCGGGAGGTTATCCACAGAAGAGCAGAGGGAAGCAGATTCCCCTTGATGAGGCTTGTAAGCAGGACTTCCACCGAGGTTGGCTCTTTGGCATCCCAACAACTGTTGTCGCTCTGGAAGTCCAGATCAAGCTTGCACTCATCAAGACCATCTAGGACAAACAGAACTTTGAGTTTGTCGTAGCTGGAGATACCGGTTTGTTTCGTCCGCATGATCGTGTGATCTATGATCTCGGTCAGACTTTGCTTCTGTCCTTTCATCAAATTCAGCTCCCGGAATCGAAGTGGGAAAATCAAGTGGATGTCCTGGTTGGCTTTACCTTCAGCCCAGTCAAGCATGAACTTATGTGTGGAGACCGTTTTTCCAATTCCAGCGACTCCCATTGTAATTACAGTTCGGATGGTTTGATCTTGGCCAAGTGTAGTTTGAAAAATGCTATTGCACTTGATTTGTTTTTCTTGAATTCCTGACCTTGTGTTGGTCTTTTCAATGAGTCTCATCTCATGTTCTGATTTGGCTTCAGCACCTTCCTGGATAATGTAGAGCTCTGTGTATATCTGACTAAGAAGTCTGTTTTTACTATTCCCTCCTCTTGTTTCTGGAACGTGTTGAAACCTCTTCTTTAAGGTACCTTTCAGTTTCTCCTGATACATTTTGAAAAGCTCATCTATATAAAAGAAACATAAAACAATCTCTCAGGTTCTCATGATTTACTCAGGTATTGGGGTTGAGGGTTCCTAAGCTTTGCTATTCTGCAACAAACCTTAGAAAGACCACTGAGTACATTTCACACATCTCGCAAACCAAATGCTTACTTTGCTCCAGATAATCAGCGAGATCTTTGCGGTTCATGTTTTTCAGGAAGTGAAGCGCGATCTTCAGAGCTGGTTCTTTTATCGCTCTGTTTTGTTGTTCATCTTCAGAGTCGAACCCTTCTTCTTGACTGTGGCAGCAGTCAAGGTGGTTAAAGACACGGACCTTCAATCGTTCCACTTCTTTCTTCATGAAGACGTTTATGTTTTCTTCCACACTCTAAACCAAAATGGATGAATGGGAAAAACTTGTCAAAAAGCAAAGGACATGGATCTGATTCAGTTCCCAATACTGTAATCTTAAAATCACATAATGGAGAGAAGTAAATTACTTGAATCCAAGGCCACTAACCTTAAATACTGCAGTCAGATCCTGTTGCAGAGTCTGTTGTTGCGTCTGTGGTGTTTCCTTTCTGAATTCCTCAGATTCGGTCAGTGATCGTTCAGACTTACAGGACACTTCACTGGGTGTAGGAGAGTCTGGTCTCTTTGGTTGAAAGCTGTGAACCGTAAATCAATAACATTCACAAATCTTTACCAAAATAATTGACTTTCAGGTTAAATTGTGTCAACATGAAGACCTTTTATTTTGAAAACAAACCCCCATTGATATAACTCTGTATCAAGTCTGTTAGAGCTCTACTTCATATACTTTTCCATTTGATAGTAAAGCACCTTGGATGAAACACGCCATCTTTAAAGTCAAAACGCTCTCTCATCGATTGGTCACTCTTTAGGGACAAGCCACTGGGTGTGAATGAGTCTGGTCTCTTTGATTGGATGCTGTAAACATAGTCAAATATATTATCAAATGTTAATCAAATATACTTTATTTTGTACTTTTCAGTGCAATACCTTTCTACACGCAAACGTTTTTCATAAGAAGCATTCCAAGCCCTAACAGCACCAGGCACACCGCCTCATGGCCAGGCTGTGCACTGGCCCTTTAAGAGGTTTCCCGCTTTTCACGCGTTAATGTATTCCCGCATGCGCAAGGTGTGGGCTACTTCATTGACTGAAGAGCGGGAAAAAGTTTGAATTCGCAGCGACTTCTACTTTCCAGAGCTGCTAAAATATCTACTCGATATTTTAATCTGAAACATCACAAATATTGCTCAGGTAGGCTACATCAACCAAAAAGGCTACATTTCAAAAACATGTAAAAGGACAATTTGAGTGAAAAACAGAAAAGTATTTTTAGTTAAACGCTGAAAAAGACAGAATCTTCAAATCGTAATAACAAGGCTGCTGTATCTAGAATAGACACACAACAAACATGATAATATTGTACCTTTGATATGGATCTGGAGCAGACTGTCTGGTTTCTATGGGAGGGCCGTCACACAGTGGAAGAGGGTCTAAATCCTTCGTTAAACTGCTACAAGGTCTAACATTTTCCATCATTTTCTCTTCACTGTTTTTGATAAAACCAAAATTCACCAAAATAAATAACATGTTAAATGTCAATTTTCCCAAATAACCATTTGCCACAGTCAACCCAGCACATTCATTAATATTAATATGTAATATTTCACCTTTGGTAAGAGCCTGAAATATGCTTCCTAAGATCCATGATTTGACTCACTGCATCAGGGGCAGGTGGGTCTGTGGGACAGACCACCAGAGTGTCCTTCTGCTCTGATTGGCTCATTCTGGGAATAGAACACATGAAGTCAGTGTAGACCCTCATTCGTCCAGGAGTGTTCCATAGTAGGAAAGGTTTCAGGTAGTCATCTGGACACTGTTTTCAAAATCAAGACGTTGGATGGAGACGAAATGTCTTGATTTTGAAAACAGTGTCCAGATGACTACCTTTTCTACAATAGAACACATTGTTCCACTGACTTCATCATCAGAAGAAATGCTATGTTTTCTTTTTTGTTAGGGTTAGGGCTACAGAAACACATTGTTCCTGTAACCCAACACTTCCTTGTTCAACCTGCATTTCCATGTACTCAATCATCATGAAGGTTAGGTTAGTACAATGTTCGGGGAATTCTGTGATCCTGATTTAGACAGATGCCAGCAAACAGGTATTTCAACATGGCCACAGTTACAAATATAGCCTAGGCATAAAACAAAAACACAACTGTTCACAAACATTTATTTAATATATTTTTTGTCATCCTGGACTGTTTTTATTCGTTATTTTTCCTCAATTTCCAGGAACTAAACTCAGTATGTTCAGGGTATTTCAATACCAGTACTCAGTCACAAACGGGAAAAATACTAGCCTACATTTCTCCTTGAATCATATATATATATGATTCAAGGAGAAATGTATATATATATATATATATATATATATATTTAAAAAACAATAGTTATCCCAAATTTTGTGACTTTCAAGACTGCAGGACAGTCACCCTTACGTCAGAATATATTGTTCATAACATAATCGGAGACCAAATGAATAACATAAAAATGAATGCTCAGAATAGCAGTAGCTTTATCCCTAATATCCCTAATTTATATTCTGTTACTCATCATTGTTCAAAACACAAGTGATACTGGTGATGAATTAATAATAATAAATAATAATAATAACCCAGATCTCTTCATTTGAGAAAGAATTACAATAAAAAAATAGAAATGCTTAACTTACGGTCTCCTTCAAACACCAACATGCTCTCCATCCTCTCCTAAAGACAAAAGATTCCTGTGAACTCATATATAGATGATCCTTCCTGGTCAAACCTGTTTCTATTTCCCATCAAGGTCATTAACCATCATAATGACATCACTTTGACACATGACCTAACCATGCACATGACACATTTATATCACAACAGACACAACTCTCCATGGAAGATTCCTTTTATTTGGCATTCAGATACAGCAAATGCAGCCAGTATATAACATGACTGATGTTCCTCAACTTGACAAAAGGTGTACAAACACATACTATGTTATTTTTTCTCCTTTCTTTTTACTTATGATAAACAATTCACCCAGTCCAGGAAGTAATGCTTGACAGACATTTCTGAGAAAACAGGTTAAGCAGTAGATGAAAATGTCCCTCTCATTGCTTCCCTTCACCAGTATTGTGTTGCACAAATTATAGTTCTAACAGTGGATGAGAACCAATCAATCCTAACCACTGACACATGTCACTGGGCTTAACCAATCAAACAGGCTGCGTTACATGGAAGAAACACTAACATAAATCCCAGGTCTAAAGTGCATCATTAACTCAACAAGATGTGATTTTACAGTTAAACCAGCTGGAGAGGAACTGTGAGAGAGCAGCCACACATTTCAACAAGTTAATCATGTCTGTTTATCATGTCAACAGCCTCATTTACCATACAAGTACATCACATTTATACTATAGCACCCTACTTAATGATATTTGGTATACATCAGTGCATTTTATCTAGATAAAAGTTTACTCCTAAATTACTCAAGTCATTAACCTCTACCAACGTGTTCAAGTTTTTTTTTAAATTCTTTTTAAATGTACAATTATCGCAGTTGTGTTTAATTCCTGATGTAAAGACATTGCGTATTCGTAGTCAAACCAGAGCACCGGAAACAGCAGGTTTGGAGACATCAAGTCTGTTATGGTCTTCAGCTGCTGTTGAAGATGTCCAACTGCTCTCGTACCACAAACAGAAGACTTTCAATCTTCTCATGCCAAGCGAAGACCAGAAGCAGGAGACATTCATTTCTAGGCACCAAAAAGACATTTCAGGTTTGTATCCGTCTGTCTCAGACTCCCTCAGGAGGTAAGTGGACCCCTGCTCAGAAGAATTTCCTGAGGACCGTATTAGGCAGGGCTGGTTGTAGGAGACAGAGGGATTGCAGAGTGGGTTTTTAGGCATCAGTGTTTACGTGTTCACGTCAATCACCTCATCTAGACAGCTGGTGTTATTCCTGTTCTACAAGACCCAGAAGAACAGATCATAATAATTAAGTGTATATTAAACAGGACGCAAAGAGAATCAGGCATCTTTACCAATAAGCAACAAACCCTTAATCTTTTGACACAATAACTTGAAACCTTTTTCCTCGACTCTCAAGGTAGTTAGTAGGTTCTGAAAAAAGTGCAGGTTCAAATCAACCTCAGCACAACATGATTCCCACCTCTACCGTCTGATCCTATCAGCAGCTCAAAGCCACGTCGACGTGAGTTCAAAGTGCGACACCAAACTATTCTGACTGCCAACACTGCTGCCTGTTCTCACTCAGGTCTGCTTTGGTTTTCTGAATACAGGTGAAAATCTCCTTGAAAAGAGCCTTGTATTCCGGCTGGTGGAAGTCCTCCTCCCGCCCCTCCATCTCCCCCCCTCCGGCCTGGCTAGGGGAGCAGGTCACTGGGCAGTGGAGGAGGGCTGTGCTGGATGTCTGGGTGATGGTCTGGTCTGGCTCCCCCTGGTGGCAGCGTCGCAGCAGTTCATCGTACTTCACCTGCAGTGCGCTGTACTGTGCGTCCACCTCATTAAGGAGAGAGATCCCTCGCTGAGTCACCACCTCTGAGCGCCGCACGCAGGAACGCTCATGATCCCCCTGACCTGTGACCTCGCTCGGCTCCGCCTGCGAGCCCCCCCTTAGGATCTTCTCGCTGTTGCAGCGCTTCAGCGCTCCTCGACCTTTCACCTCCAGCATCTCTTCCTGGCTCCTGCCCTCCTTCTCCTCCATCCCCCTCTCATCCTCCGGGGGGAAGAATACAACATCGGGCATCAGGGTCAGGGTGACCTTTGACCCTGCCTTGGATGTGTTGTCTGCTCTCCACAGCTGACGTAGTTCTTCCGCCTCACACTCTAGCTCGGCTAGTCTAGCCTGGGGAAGCAGGGAGGGGAATCAAACACAGATTATATTTCACTTATCTAGTCTGCCCTGAGACAGGAAGGAGCAAGTGAGAGGATAATCAATCAATCCTTCATTCATTAAATGGTTCATTCAATCATACATCAACATTATTCAATCATTTAACCATTAATTAGTTTGTTTGTGTTCATCTCCTGGCTGTGGACTCACTAACCTGGCATCCCTCCATCTTCCCAAGCCTCTGTTCCAGAGAAGCGTTCTCATTGGCCAGAAGGTCCGCCTCTCGCTCCGCCTCTTCCCTCCTGGCGCGTTCATTGGCCAGCTGGGTTTGAAGCGAGCGGAGAGATCGCCGTAGCGACGCCTGTTCCTCCTCATGCCAGGAGAGGTCAGAGGGCAAGCAGAGGTCATCGAAGAGGTCATCTGTGTCGTAGCTGTCTGAGTATCTGTGGAGGAACAGGAAGTAAGTACCAGTGGACAGTCTAGCTTCAAATAAAATACATATTTAAAAATAAAAATAAATTCTCGACCTTGTTAAAAAAGGGCTTCACAAATTCCCACAGACCTGTAACCAACTGAAACCCTACAAGAATGTCCAGTTTTGAGGGCAGTGATTCAAGAGTCATCAGCCAGGGCAAATGATCAACATATATTACATGACAGAATCTACTAGACAGAGTGAGAGGGCTCCTCTACGGACTAGAGGACGTGGACTGTGGACTTGGAGTCATAGTATTGTATTTTATATTCTATTGCATATTAACTGTACTTCATATTCTAACTGATTGCTGTACTGTACCCCGCTGCTATGTTAACCATGACACAGGGAGAGGTGAGGTCAGGTCAGGAGAGGTCAGGGAGAGGTCAGGTCAGGGAGAGGTTTTGGCTGGCCATTCCGTGGGGAGTTTATCAGTGACTTCCGTGAGGTAGATTAGAAGAGAGCAGCTAGAGAGATGAGGGGATTACAGAGTCTGATACAATCTGAGAAGGGGGAGGAGGAGAGGGGGAGGAGGAGAGGGGGAGGGAGGAAGGAGGAGGAACTTCAACGACAAATCACTAGTTCATGTCAGATAAACAAAAATAATCAGCTGATGTCTGAAAGGCATGGTCATCATGAACCACAGTACTGAACACTCTTCAGAGTTTAACAGTCAAACCAAACACTAGAGAACAAGATTACGTGACTGTTTACATTGTAGCAGAGGATTAGGGGGCAGGGTGGGGGGGTGGGGGGTGGGGGGGTGGGAGGGTGTTCAGGAAGTGAAGAGCATTTCCCAGAGAACAGGTCATCTAGACACCGGTAATAGGATAGGAGTGATCCTAACAGTCTGTGACAGACCGTGTTAGTGACCGTGTTAGTGAGGACAGACCTGTGAAGACCGAGGACAGACCTGTGAAGACCGAGGACAGACCTGTGAAGACTGAGGACAGACCTGTGAAGACCGAGGACAGACCTGTGTTTGAGCTGCAGCTCTTTGAGGCAGGACACACTCTGTGAGCTGTGGGGCCGGCCTGGCTCCGCGCGGGGTCTCCCGGCAGAGTGGGCAGGGGTGGTCTTCAGTGCTTCGGCCTGGCATTGGATCTCCTCCAGCTGGGCCTGCAGACTCTCCACGGTGTCGGTCAGGCTGGAGGAACAGAGGCAGGTTCAGAACTGAGCAGAAGCTCTCGCTTCCTCCAGTACAGAATCTGTCACCCACTCCCCTCTCCCTGACATGGCAGCACTGGAGAGGCCCTCACCCCTGGATCTTGGCCTGGGCAGCCCTGTTCTCCTGGCCCAGTCTTGAGTTACTCTCCTCCAGCTCCCTGGCTGATTGGTCCAGCTGCTCGTACACCTTGGCATGCTGGTCGTTCACATGCCTCTGCAGGTCCACCTGCTTAGTCAGGTACTGGGGGGGGGGGGACGGGGGGGGGGGGGGGACGGGACGGGGGGGGGAGATGGAAGAAGATAAAGAGAGAAGACATTAATGATGTTGGGTGGTAGGAGTTTCATTCCAGCGGAGGGGTAGTTATAGCTTTTATCTGAGTAGATGATTCCTTCTTATCTAAAAGTACTAGAGTAAAGTCTGAACATGTCTCTTATCATGCAGCCTTGACAGGATTCAGATTCGTGTCAGAACGAGCTCCTGTCATGCTGTCATCTCATCTGTGAAGCTGCTGGTCTGAACACGACCTTGTTGATGCTGAGGAGGGCTGAGGAATGCAGACGCAGCTACACTGATGGCCAGGACCTTCATCTTCATCATCATCATCATCATGCTTCAGAATTTCAGATGAGAGGATCGCAGAGTCAAGGTGCTTCATGTTGATAATTGATAAAAATTGATAGTTGATAAAACTTTAAAAGATAAAAGTTTATCAAATTTCTCTTTCTCTCTCTCCATCTTCAGGGACATTTAATCTTCTTATCAGCCAGAACGCTGTAAACCTTTGGATTATTAGCCTGGCTAACAGTCACAGCCAACAGGACAGGAACTAACCACCACCTCTCCCTGCAGGGTCTGATCCTCAATGCTCAAAGTACTCTTACATAATGTCAAGTTAGTACTCCACTTATCAACAGTCACTGTACTGATAACGATGGCCATCATTTTAACGCCACAGACAGGCACTGATGTGGACAGCACAATTAGACGGTAGTCTTGTAAGAAAGTTTAGGACAGGATTCAGCGTTGCCCGCCAAACAGGTGTGGCCCTTCTCAGGGGAAAGTGAGTCTTCAGAACCATCTGAGGGGAAAAAGAACTTGTTGTAACTGGCTGTGCAACTACTGCTGTTTTCAGTCACCTGGGAAACACCTGAGAGTCCAGACAGGTAGCTTAGAACCTCCTGTGCGTTCTCTAGGTTCTCTCTCTGTACTCCCACCGACACAACAACAACAAACCAATTATCTTGTGTGTTTTGGTCAAAGACCAAGAAGAGAGAAACTGATAGGACCTAAAGGATTATCTTTATCTACGCCCTCAAACAGGAAAGATAAAAGTTAAAGTATATGGAAACTGCAGTAATGTTTAGAGAGAAAAGGTTTCAAATTGGTGAACCATTGTTTGATAACTGTGTTGTTGTAATGATGAGAGACTGCTGGCTGACAGCCTTCATATGGAGTCTGCTGAGTAATTTTGTATTTCAGTTTGAAGAAATTATGGGATGATATTGTGCATCTATATAGCTTGACTCTCTGGAGATTAAAGCTGCAAAATAGAGTAACTTGTTGGTAAACAGTGTTCACTCACTACACACACACACACACACACACACACACACACTCTCAGTACACTCATCACATACACACAGTCAGTCCACCCCCAGTGTTGTGGTACCTCTATCTCCTGCAGCTGCTCCTGGTTGGTGGAGTACATCTGCTGCAGGGCTAGTTCCAGCTCTCTGTTCCGGTCCAGCAGAGTCTTCCCCAGCTCTGCTGCCAGGTGCAGGTCTGGACAGGAAGGAAGGAGCACAGGAGCCGTCACCAGGACACCCATATGACCCCCATATGACCTCCAGGAAACCATATGACACCCATATGACCTCCAGGACCCCCATATGACCTCCAGGACACCCACATGACACCCATATGACCTCCAGGACCCCCATATGACCTCCAGGACACCCATATGACACCCATATGACCTCCAGGACACCCATATGACGCCCAGGACACCCATATGACCCTCATATGACCCCCAGGACACCCATATGACCCCCAGGACACCCATATGACCCCCCAGGACACCCATATGACCCCCAGGACACCCCTACATCACCTCCCCCATATCCTATATGACCCCCATATGACTTCTTTATGATCCCCACATCTCATCCGTGGTCCATGGAATATGTACACTGCGCTAACAAATGATCTTGTCTATCTTTTCACTGAGTGGTTAGATCTCTGCTCTGGATGGTCAGGTGGACTACATGTACCTGGATTCCAGGTAACCATCTAACACAGGTGCCAAAGAGTGCTCCAGGCCTCTATACACTATAGGCTGAGGAAGAAGAGGGTGAGTACACACACACACACACACAACCCAGACTGAGACAGAAATGTGTGTGTGTGCAGTTCATGTACTAAGTGTGTCAGGTGTCCAGGGGTGTGTGTGTGGATTAACCAGGACGACCCCCCCCACAGCCAGACTAGTTATATCAGTATCTTAAACACAACAGCACACATGAAGGAAGCCAACCGTTTGAATACCCAGTCCTAAAACACCTCGACCATCTCCACTGCAGGCGAAAGCAATCAAGTTAAGTAGCGTCATCCATTACACCTGAGTGAATTGCAAAACAGAGGACATGGTGCAATGGTTCTCATGTCCAAAGGCAATTATGCAAAACAACGAAACACGAAGATGAATATGTTGTTTGCAATGGAAGATAGGCTGTCCAATAAATAAGACTGAATAGACAAAGCCACTATATAGCAATTAACAGAACTTCGTTTTTCAGTAAGAGACAAAGGCCTTGTTCTCCAGGTCCACTATATCATTGAGGTTCCCTATTCTGATGTCTTTACAACCTCTTGGAGTTGGATAGGCTTAACCTTCAGATATAACATGAAGAATTTGGAGGACTGTGAGGTTGACTGGTACACCTGCCCCAAACACTCCCCCACCCCGCACACTCACCCCGCACACTCACCCCGCACACTCACTCCGCACACTCACTCCGCACACTCCCCCACCCCAAACACTCTCCCACCCCAAACACTCCCTCACCCCAACACTCCCCCACCCCAACCCTCCCTCACCCCAAACACATAAAGAACACCTCTGTGAGAACGTGGGGTCGTTAAATACTGCAGCGTTGGCATGGTTTCCCGTTTAAAGTAAACGTAAATTTTAAAACATGTATTTTATTATTTAATTACCATTTTCGAGGTCCTGTTTGTCGTACCATGGTTCTTCCTCCTTGATCTCGAATTCTTCCTCAACGATAATATCGGTGAGCATCTTCTAACGAATTCGTAACCGTTCCCGGTAATGGAAGAAAAAACCAACAAATAAATAAACTCGTGCTTTAATATCACGTAATTGTGCACCGTCGTTGGTCTCGTTTTAAACCGGGTGCATGAGGTCCAGGGCGCAGACTGCCTAATGATGATGCCGGTGTGTCTGTGAGGTCTGCAGACTGAGGTGAGACTTCAGACTCCAGAGAAGCGGCTTTAGAGGACGCATGCGCAGTTTAGACAGCTCTGTTCAGCTCTAACCCCGCCTCCCAGACCCATGGCTCCTCCTCCTTACCTTTGAGGAAGGGTTGCTTAGCAACATGACGCAAATGGTTCTCTGACAAGTTGAGTAGCTTGAACACATGTAAACATCTGGTTATACTTTCCCATCAGCAAGGCAGGTGAGTTTAGCTTTTTACATTGTAGTATTACATTTAAACTATTGTTTTAGATTAGTGCAATTAAACTCGACTATGACATTGGGCAATTTAGTAGCTAAACCTGTGACCAAACTGGACATTAGGTTTAGGGCTACTAATTAATATCTAAATCTATAGTAGATAAGTGCTTAGTATAGTATAGTTACACACAATACATACAACACATATTTAAATGTTAGGATATGTATTGCACCTCAAACATGGCTACATTTAAGTGAAACTCATATTTTGCCTAGTTAACTTATCAAACGGACGTCACCCTCAGAATGAGTCGTTCGCGAGCTTTGGAGGGCACAGGCTGTGTCACGTGGTGGGGCTTCAGCCCTGCGCGAGACCTGCTTTCATCAGGTGAGCCTCACGTGAGTTTTGAGGGGTGCTCTGTTCAAAACACATCCTGGGAGTGTGATAGACTGAGTCCAGTTTTCCAAATCTTTAATATTTTTTTTTAGTTAAAATGGGGAATTCAAAAGCACCACATTTGATGGTGTTTACATTTCAATATTAGGTACTAAATGCCTTTAACCTTCCAGGTCCAGTGAGAAAGGAGGGGGAGGTGAGGATGTTACTGATTGGCAGTTCAGATCCACGGCTTATAATGAAGACTGTAGCAGGACTGAAAGAGACAGACTCCCTCCATGTGAGTCTGCATCACACACATCAGCTGCTTATCACAGTCATGAACGCCTGCTGGATGTATTACTGTTACTTTTTCTCCTCCACTTTGATTGGATACTGTGACCATGGTCTACTGTATTAACTGTGTATATGTGTGTGTACTGGATGAACTGTGTGTATGTATGTGTGTGTGTGTGTATATATATATGTATGTGTGTACTGGATGAACTGTGTGTGTGTGTGTGTGTGTGGTAGGTGTGGGTGCTGGAGAGCAGCATAGCGGTGGTTGCTCGTCAGCTCCTCCTGTTAGCGGTTAGCTTGACGCCTCCTGAGATCATGGGTCTTCATGGTGAGTCTGTGGTTGTATCTTAACGCTTTACATGATCATCTCTGTGTCCTGGTTTGACCTTTTCTACAATGTTTATATCATGAATATACAGACCTGTCTAGTCTGCTGTGTCCTCATGTGTGCTTCTGCTGTCCAGAGAAGACAGAGGTGTTTCTGGAGCTGTTTGGGAACAGTGAGGTTCGCAGTCAGACCGCAGACACACTGAGACATGTGGCATCGCAGCTTATCCTGTCTGTCAGCAACAGACAAGAAGATCCACACCCCTGTCTGAACATCTCACATCTTAAAGTAACTCCTGCCTGAACACCTCACATCTTAAAGTAACTCCTGTCTGAACACCTCACATCTTAAAGTAACTCCTGTCTGAACACCTCACATCTTAAAGTAACTCCTGTCGGAACACCTCACATCTTAAAGTAACTCCTGTCTGAACACCTCACATCTTAAAGTAACTCCTACCTGAACACCTCACATCTTAAAGTAACTCCTGTCTGAACACCTCACATCTTAAAGTAACTCCTGCCTGAACACATCGCATCTTAAAGTAACTCCTGTCTGAACACCTCGCATCTTAAAGTAACTCCTGTCTGAACACCTCACATCTTAAAGTAACTCCTACCTGAACACCTCACATCTTAAAGTAACTCCTGTCTGAACACCTCGCATTTTAAAGTAACTCCTGTCTGAACACCTCGCATCTTAAAGTAACTCCTGTCTGAACACCTCACATCTTAAAGTAACTCCTGTCTGAACACCTCACATCTTAAAGTAACTCCTGTCTGAACACCTCACATCTTAAAGTAACTCCTGTCTGAACACCTCGCATTTTAAAGTAACTCCTGTCTGAACACCTCACATCTTAAAGTAACTCCTGTCTGAACACCTCACATCTTAAAGTAACTCCTGTCTGAACACCTCTCATCTTAAAGTAACTCCTGTCTGAACACCTCACATCTTAAAGTAACTCCTGTCTGAACACCTCACATCTTAAAGTAACTCCTGTCGGAACACCTCACATCTTAAAGTAACTCCTGTCTGAACACCTCACATCTTAAAGTAACTCCTGTCTGAACACCTCACATCTTAAAGTAACTCCTGTCTGAACACCTCACATCTTAAAGTAACTCCTGTCTGAACACCTCACATCTTAAAGTAACTCCTGTCTGAACACCTCACATCTTAAAGTAACTCCTGTCTGAACACCTCTCATCTTAAAGTAACTCCTGCCTGAACACCTCACATCTTAAAGTAACTCCTGTCTGAACACTACACACATGAACACTCCTTCCATAGTGAATGTATGGTCGACGTGTCAGTGAACTAGTTTCTCTTGCAGTTCAAGGAGATCGACGATCTTCTCTGGATCTTTAATCAGTGGACCAAGTCCCCCCCGCCCTCCCCCTCCGACCCACGTGACCCTCTCGACCTGTCCCCCATGTCCAGTGTCTGGGACAGCCGGGTCCGACAGCATCTGGGGGTTCGCTACGACTCCAGGAAGGGCTGCTTTGACTGGGACCTCGCCATGAAGCTGCACCAGAAAGGGGTACGGAGTCGCCAAGGGACTAGTGTAGAGTAGAGTCACTGTAGAGTCACTGTAGAGTCACTGTAGAGTCACTGTGGAGTCACTGTGGAGTCACTGTGGAGTCACTATGGAGTCAGTATGGGATCACTATGGAGTCACTATGGAGTCAGTATGGGATCACTGTAGAGTCACTGTGGAGTCACTGTAGAGTCACTGTAGAGTCACTGTAGAGTCACTGTGGAGTCACTGTAGAGTCACAATAGAGTCAGTATGGGATCACTATGGAGTCACTATGGAGTCAGTATGGGATCACTATGGAGTCACTATGGAGTCAGTATGGGATCACTATGGAGTCACTGTAGAGTCACTTTCTCTCTCTCTCCCCCCTCCCTCCCCCTCCTCAGTGTGGGCTCATTAACACCCATCACTACGTCCGATGGAGGGAAAGAGGCGTGGCTTTCGAGATGAGGGAAGGCGTCTACCAAACGACCAATAAGACCCTGCTCTCCGCCAAAGTTTTCTCTAAAGTAAGTTCAATTATTTAGATGTTACATCAATTATTACATCTAATAATATGTGTATTTGGCCAGTAATGTGTGTGTGTATGTGCGTCAGGCAGGTGAGAAGGTATCAGCATGGGGATACTGGGGGGACATCGTGTCCAGCCCTTACCTGTCCTTCGGGATTGAGAGCGACGATCAGAAGCTTCTGCAGAAACAGAATGGGAACTATGTCAAGGTAACACACATGACCTTTAACCTGTGGGTTAGGGTCAGGATTACCTCACACTCTCTCTCTCTCTCCCCCCCTCACAGACAGCTCAGGATGTGTCCTATACGAATGTGCAGTTGCTGTTGCAGTCTTTAGCCACTAGAGGGCAGTCTCCCCTCCCTCCTCAGTCTGGACCTGAGCCAGCTGTGTCTTCAGAAACAGATCAAACTGAGACAGCTCACAGATCAGACGTCTACGGTACGCTGTGAATATACTAACAAATAAGAGTATCCATGACAATGACATTTCACTATTTGCTGTAGTTCTTTGACCTTTTCCATTGATAATAGTGTAGCTAAGTGATGTTAAGATGTGTTGGCTGTGTGTGTGTTGGCTGTGTGTGTGTTGGCTGTGTGTGTGTTGACTGTGTGTGTGTTGGCTATGTGTGTGTGTTGGCTGTGTGTGTGTCATCTCAGAGCTGCTCCAGCTGGACCGGGTCTCTGTCTCCTTCCTGCCTCTGGACGCTCTCTCCAAGCTGCCTGACAAACACAGCTACGCCCAGCTCTTCGACACTATCTACTGTTCTGCCAGGTAGTACTGCCTGTCTGTCTGTCTGCCTGCCTGCCTGCCTGCCTGTCTGCCTGTCTGTCTGTCTGTCTGTCTGTCTGCCTGTCTGTCTGTCTGTCTGTCTGCCTGTCTGTATGTCTGCCTGTCTGTCTGCCTGTCTGCCTGTCTGTCTGTATGTCTGCCTGTCTGTCTGCCTGTCTGCCTGTCAGCCTGTCTGTCTGTCTGTCTGCCTGTATGTCTGTCTGCCTGTCTGTCTGCCTGTCTGTCTGCCTGTCTGCCTGTCTGTCTGTCTGTCTGCCTGTCTGTCTGCCTGTCTGCCTGTATGTCTGTCTGCCTGCCTGCCTGCCTGTCTGTCTGTCTGCCTGCCTGTCTGTCTGTCTGTCTGCCTGTCTGTCTGCCTCTCTACATGTCAGTCTCTCTCTCTTCTCCTCCTCCAGTCTTACTCTCTCTCCCTCCTTTCTTCAAGCATGGTTCATAACTTGAGGCCGGAGCTAAAGAAGATTGCAGCACCTAAATCCATCCTGGTTGTGGAGTTGGCAAAGTGAGTCTGTTCAGTAATATTCAGTAATATCCGTGTGAAACATCACGATCACGTGTGACTCATCACACCTAGCTTAGCGTGTTCCTCTAGTTTGCTGTTGTTGTCTCATCTTCATCAATCCAGGTTCCTATTGGACCTCACCAAGGAGCAGGAGGCGGGGTTTGCTGAAACGGTTGCTGCCATTGGTGTACAGGCTGGGTTTGTTCCCGCCCAGGGGGAGGAGTCTGATATGTTTGCCACTTTCATAAGACAGGAAGAGTAGACACATGTTCTGAGATGTGTCCTGGGAGATGCTGATATTTAAAAGATCAGAGTGTAGTTCAACATTCATTTCTATGTTTAGCAAAGTGGGAATATATTCATTAAACTTACTTTTCAAATATGTACTTTGCTTTGTAATGTTATTTCTAGTTTATTATGTAAACACTTTAACACACTTCTACACCCTCATCTACATGAAGGTTCTTCATGATGAAGAAACCCAGGTTCACATGCAGTTCATCTCCAGGCCACTAGGGGACAGGCCTAACAATAATGTACTTATGGTGCTAATCATGACAGCTGTACGCGCTAGATTTGAACCCACAACCTCTTGATCTGCAGTCAAAGAACTGAGTTGTACCATTAAAATAACGTTTCAATGACGACAAAAACCACATCAATTCAGTCACAACACAGTAAATGTTTTAATGATCACAGTCACCAGATCTGTGTTAATAAGCAGCTTCCTCCAGAGGTCTCCTGTCACTTCCAGCGGCCGCCCACCTTGCCCTTCCCGTGGACCTTTTTACTGTATAGAGAGAGAGGATGAAGAAGGCTGGGGAAGAGTGGAAACAGTCATGATCTACACACAGTGTGGAGCAGCTACACAACTGACACAAGAAGATGATCCCACACTGAAGGAGCTATGGACGGTAAGTTACATAAACCAGCGCTAACACACACTAACTACTTTTAATGTCGTCAAATAAGTCAAGACAAACTCATTAAAAAATGAGCACTTCAGCATGATGAGAACTATCAAAAATTACGGAAACGATCTGAGCAACAACAACAAAATGACCTGCGCTTAGATTTTATTTCTTACTTTGGCTCATGTCCTATTCGTTAACATGGAGGAGATGTATGACATGTACTGCAGCCAACCACCAGGGGGCGATCAAGATGGCTTTACTATTCACAGCTGTAAAATCGTCAATTTTGGTTGAAAATAGTTCGTACAAACTCACAATTTCTGAGCGTGTTGGATTCTGTTCAGCAGCACGTTGATCTGCAGGGATGAAATAACTCAGTTAGATATAAAACAAACCAACCTCACCTATGACCTCAGACAGCTATGATAAAAACAACAGCCTCAGACTCACCTCATATTTCTGTCTCTTCATCTTCTCTGTCAGGTCAAACTTGTCCGACTCCAGCTGGTAAAGCCACTCCCACATCCCCTGAGCAGCCTCCCTGAGACAGACAGGCAGACAGACAGACAGACAGACAGACAGGCAGGCAGGCAGGCAGGCAGGCAGGCAGGCAGGCAGGCAGACAGACAGACAAACAGATAGACAGACAGACAGACAAACAGACAGGCACGGATGAGGCCTTAGAACTGGAGGGAGGGAGGGAGGGAGGGAGGGAGGGAGAAAGGAGGAAGGGGGGAGGGGGGAGGGAGGGAGGGAGGAAGGAAGGAGGGAGGGAGGGAGGGGACAGGAAGGATCTATCTCACCTCAGTCCGTCCTCTCTCAGGTTAGCGATGGCCAGAGGTCTGTGTCTCTCAGCCAGGGTCTTCTTCTTGATCTCTCTTCCTGTCTGTCTCTTCCCCCTCCTCTGCTCCGCCTTCAGAAACACACACACACACACACACACACACAAAGTTGTTAGTGGTTAAACCTTGATAAAGAGTATATATACTGCCAATACACACAGCCTACACACAGCCACAACACAGGACCTGCAGAGGACCTACAACAGACATGAACATCTATAACAGGAGCATGGAGCTCCAGGACCCTGACCATGACCCTGACCTTGGCCAGGAAGCCTCCAAAATGAGCCCCCATGTTGGACAGGACCTTCTTCTTCTTGGCTTCATCCTCGGCTCTCTTCTTGGCCTCCTCGTCCTCCTTCCTCTGTCGTTCCTCCTGATAGAAGCACCAAGAGGCATCTCAGACCAGCTCACCTCCTCCTCAGTCCAGCTCCCTGAACTACCAATCAAGATGTGGCCTTAACAAGGTCACTTCAGGTTTAATCCAGGGGGTTCTGTATCGGGTTAAAACTGAAGTGACCTCGTTAATGCCAAATCTTGATTGGTAGTACAGGGAGCTGTGCAGCACAACATGTAATATATTTTATATCAAAAGCCAGTCTGTGACAAACTTTAGTTTCCTCTGGTTAGGTTGTTTTCAGACAGTAGTTATCTATAGTGTGAGGGTTTACAGTAGCATTAGCTGGTGTTTGGTGATGGGTGCAGTTACCGCGATCCTCGTGTGTCTGTCCCGCTCTCTCTCAGCACGCACACGCTGCTGCTCTGCTCTCTCTGCTCGACGCTTCTCCTGAAATAGTCATCAGACACTCAGAAAACATCCCTGTCGCTCCACATCCCTTCATCCCTGTCGCTCCACATCCCTTCATCCCTGTCGCTCCACATCCCTTCATCCCTGTCGCTCCACATCCCTTCATCCCTGTCGCTCCACATCCCTTCATCCCTGTCGCTCCACATCCCTTCATCCCTGTCGCTCCACATCCCTTCATCCCTGTCGCTCCACATCCCTTCATCCCTGTCGCTCCACATCCCTTCATCCCTGTCGCTCCACATCCCTTCATCCCTGTCGCTCCACATCCCTTCATCCCTGTCGCTCCACATCCCTTCATCCCTGTCGCTCTACATCCCTTCATCCCTGTCGCTCCACATCCCTTCATCCCTGTCGCTCCACATCCCTTCATCCCTGTCGCTCCACATCCCTTCATCCCCACTAAGGGGATGTTAGTCTCCCTGCTGATCTCCACAGAGCTCCTCTCCCAAAGTTAGAGTTCCTGGCATAGCTACAGATGAACAGCAAGATTGTCTGTGTGTGACCTGATGTTGGATCTGATGTTAGTTTTCTCTCCAGGAGGACTCTTATTGAGGGACTTGTTGGTCAGTTCTAATTGATTTGAAATTCTCGTACTCACTGTGAGGAATATGATTGTTGCTTACTCTCCTACACTTTTGCACATTTGAGGTTCATGTTATCTAATTGTAACTTGTTTAACTGAATGTTCTTGTGGTTCTTCCCTTTGGCACTTGTTTGGTTTCACACAGTTCATAACCTGACTACCTGCAATGTTTGAGACTCGTTGTTATGATCAGTGACTGATGCTCTTTTTTAAAGCTCCTTCTTGTAAGTCTCTTTGGATTAAAGTGTCTGCTTAATGACTAAATGTAAATGAGACCGAGAAAGAAGGATAGCAAGATGGATAGATAGAAAGAAGAAGAGACCGATTGCAAGGTGGAGAAAGCTGATTACAAAATTAATTGGGGGGAAAAAAAGTGTCATAAATTACAATCCTGTCCTTCAGGCTAATGAGCTCCTCTTCCTCCTTCTTCCTCTGGTCAAAATGGACGTCGATCAGCATCTGCAGTTCCAGCTGGTCTTTCTCCATCCTCTTCCTGTGGATGTCCTGTGCCAGAACAGGACACACAAGACCCCACTGAGCTACCTCAGGACCGCCACACAAGCTGCTAGGAGCCTGAAGTGGGGCTGCCATCAAACCTGCGTAGAAACTCACATCAAAGTCCACCCGCTCTCCTTCAGGTATCTTAGGAGCAGCCAGCTGGGAGACCAGGGGTCTGTGTTCAGATATGATCATAGCATCACTTCAGAAAAACCAGGGGATTGTATGGAAGTATGATAATAACATGATTTAACTTCAGAAAAACCAGGGGATTGTATGGAAGTATGATAACACGATTTAACTTCAGAAAGCAACCACTAGTCCAATTTATGACTATTTGCATCTTCCAGGAACTTACTTATATTTGGGTCTTTCCTCCTCTTCTGATTATCAGCCAGAGGCAGAAAAAAAAGATTACAGATCAAACCAAAACAAGTCATTCTTGCCACAGTTCCAACTAATGGGATTTAAATTGTATTCAAATCTACTTTTTCACTGGAGTTTCGATGTGAGTTAGTTTGACACTGAGTTTAAACACAGTTAGTGTGAGGTTGATGTTTTTAATGTGAATCTCACCAGCATCTCCTTCATCCTCATCTGCAGAGAAAAGCAGACAGTGAACACAGAAAGACTAAAATCGTGAAATAGTGTTTATTTTACACAAACATAACAAAAATATATCTCCTCACCATCCAGCTGTCGGTCCCTTGAAAGAAAAATAAAGAGAAAATGTTCAAAGAATTGGTTTAGCATTAAGCTGTTGTATATCAAAGTCATATTTTTTATGCGTTGTTGAAGAAAGTTCAGCTGACTAACGACTGCGATCCAAAAATGAGGGATTCAAAAATTAAGGTTCCTCAAATTCAAACAGCTAAATTCAGTTCCCCCAAATTTTCAAGTTTAATTAATTCAAATAGAACAAAATGTGAATACTTACTCATGTGTTTCCTCCTTGTCTGACATGGTGGCACTGTAGGAGGGGGGAGACCGGGAGGGAGAGGGGGAGGGAGGGAAGAGGGGAGAGATGGATGAAAGGAGGGAAGAGAGGTGAGGAGAGATGAATAGAGACTAGTTCTAATGTGTGCTACTACTATGTTAGTGTGGAGGTTTAACCCCCTCCTGTGATGAAGGCTCCTGACAGGGACTGAAATAGATCAGATAGGACCTCAGGATGGAACTACATATTATTACTATCAGCACATCGCTTTTTACCCCTCAACAGAAACAGACAAGGAGTTCGCACCTAAAACTTTTCGATCTGCTGAGAAAACTTTAGTATGGATACCTGAGTCAGAGCTACAGGTGACCAGAGGAGGGGGGGGGGGGTGACAGGGGACAGGGTCAAGCCCCCCCCCAGGTCAGAGATAAGCGACTGAAGCCTTTTGTAGATATGAACTATGAATAGAAGAGTAGTGTCTGGTTCCGCTGGATAAACAGTCTGTCTAGGATCTGCTGTGGAATTCACCCCCTTTAATTTAATTAAGCAGAAAAAAAGAGATGGATATAGAGCCATTTACCACCAGCCAAACCTTTATAATCTCAGCTTTCTCAGCTTTAGACTGCTCGTTGAAGATTTCTAACCAGGAATCTAATCAAGATTGTCTGATTATTCCTTTTGGGACCAATTTAATCATAAACGTTCTTCCCCATTTCATAAATAACTTATCCAAACACTGGTGTGTCACCAGGTGATTAACAGGGAATTCCCCCGGGCAGCTGTGTGAAATCCTGAATGACTCAGACGCTCAGATTATTTTTTATCAGTGATATCATTATTACCAGTCGCCCCCCTCCACACACACCCACACTAACCCTCCAACTATGGAGTCTGAGATTCATGGATCCCAGATGAGTCCGTCTCCCCAGCTGCCCCAGGGGGTGAGAGGTCATGACCCTCAAAGCAGGGGTCTCCAACCCTGGTCCTCAGGGGCCTCTGCCTTGAAGGTTTTAGATGTTTCCCTGCTCTAGCACACCTGATTGTAATGAAAGGGTCGTTATCAAGTTCCGTGGAAGCCTCATAAAGACCCATTCATTAGAATCAGGTGTGCTGAAGCAGGGAAACATCTAAAACCTTCAGGACAGTGGCCCCTGAGGAGCAGGGTTGGAGACCCCTGATCTACAGTCTTAACAGTGAGCATTTGTCTGAGGCTATTAACCTTTTCAACTATTCTGTATTTGTATTTATTCATTTAGTCCAGCTAAGATAACTTCCTGGAATTTCTAATGATGATAAACATGGAAAACCTCTGAAATAGCAGCATCATTCTAATTAATCAAGTTAACTTAGCAAAGTGTTGTGATATTAACTTCCCCTTATATTACCAAACCAAACCTAAACTGTTACATTATATCAAATGAAAACATAAAGCAATTCTAGAATACAAAATATTATTAATTCTTATAAACGATCAGCTATATATATATATATTATAACATGCTAAATCAGATTCCATACAAAGATACGGTACAAAGGTACGATACAAAGAAAACAAGATGAGAGTGCACACACCTGCTGGTAGTGAAGGAGGCCAGTTGAAAGGTTGATGAAAGGAGAGAGAGTCTGTGTAGCAGACAGGCAAGAGGTTATATAGAGCAGGGGGTGAGGTGGGTGAGAGAATGAGGGGGTGAGTTAATGGATGGATAGGGGGAGACGAAAGGGCTTAGCAGGGGAGTGTGTGTGTGTGTGTGTGTGTGTGTGACTGGATGGTAAGCCAACCTGCCAGGATAATGAGTCTGGGGTCCTCACTGACATCACTACTGACAGGAGAGACGGACAGACAGGTGGAGAGAGGAGAGGGAGGAGAGGAGGGTGTAAGAGGAGGGTGTCAGGCTAGTAATCAGGTCACTGGTTTGAACCGTGGGTGTGCCAACATGACACCCTAGTAGGGTGAAGTGCCTTTACCAAGGACACAATGTCACTTGGCATGGCCAGGAATCGAACCGGCAACAGTTTGATTACTATCCTGATTCCCTAACCGCTCAGCCAGTCCTGTCCTGTGACATGATGACCTGAAGAGCTCCTCCATCTTTTATTCTGTCATTCAGTAACATTTCAGACACTCATATCTTAATCTGTTGAAGTTATTTTAATGTTCAACAATGTTTGACAACATGCGGCGCAATAATAACATAAAACAAAAAACACTTGGATCTTTGTGACCTCAACAAAGCACATTAAAATGGTCAGAATGAACCATGAACACAGAGCATCAGACTGGACACACTGTGAGCTGCAGCCGTCCACACTGATCCGCCCTCACAAAGCCCTGAATACAAACACCTGCTTCTGTTTTTTAACACTTCTCAGACTAAGCCTCCACAGCAGAGGAGCCCACCGGACAGTGTCGAGACGCAGCCCACCGGACAGTGTCGAGACGCAGCCCACCGGACAGTGTCGAGACGCAGCCCACCGGACAGTGTCGAGGCGCAGCCCACCGGACAGTGTCGAGACGCAGCCCACCGGACAGTGTCGAGGCGCAGCCCACCGGAAAGTGTCGAGACGCAGCCCACCGGACAGTGTCGAGACGCAGCCCACCGGACAGTGTCGAGACGCAGCCCACCGGACAGTATCGAGACGCAGCCCAGTGAAGGCCAACATGAAGCACATAAGGTAGGATGTTCTGAGTTCAGACATGGGGACCGTGCATGACTTTAATAGTTGCTGCATTACAGTCCAGCTGAATGTGTTCCTGCCCCCTAGTGGCTGGTAATGGAAGCACATTCACTCCCAGCCACTGGTCCTCACATCTCACAGCCATGAAAACACAGGAAGAGATGCCCAGGGAGACCTGGCCCTCCTGGGGGTGGCCCTCCTGGGGGGTGGCCCTCCTGGGGGGTGGCCCTCCTGGGGGGTGGCCCTCCTGGGGGGTGGCCCTCCTGGGGGTGGCCCTCCTGGGGGGTGGACCTCCTGGGGGGTGGACCTCCTGGGGGGTGGCCCTCCTGGGGGGTGGCCCTCCTGGGGGGTGGCCCTCCTGGGGGGTGGCCCTCCTGGGGGGTGGACCTCCTGGGGGGTGGCCCTCCTGTGGGTGGCCCTCAGGGGGAGAGCAGGTCCTGTATCCTGTAGAACCACCTCACATCACCCATAGTGAGGTGTAGACCCCCCCCCCTGCTCCTGTCCTCACCACTGGATGTGAGGTGAGGGTGTGTGGGCCTGGCCGGCAGGCAGCTGGCTGTACTGGGTGTGGAGAAGTGTGGTGGCCTGGGGGGAGTCGTGGCCCTCCAGCCAGTCCTGGTAGAGGCTGTGGAGGCTGGGGCTGGTCTCTGGGAGGCTGACTGGGAGGCTGCTGTAGGCCTCCTCCATCTGCTGGACCAGAGCCTTGTCCACACGACCCCCTGCCTCCCCCTCTGCCTGCCCACGACCACTCACACATCCTGGGGAAACAAAGCAGGTACAGAGGGGGGGACTGTCACATCCAGTGTGTTTAATGTGTGTATGTTTGTGTGTTGTGTGTGTGTGTGTGTGTGTGTGTGTGTGTGTGTGTGTGTGTGTGTGTGTGTGTGTGTGTGTGTGAGTGTGTGTGTACCTCCAGGGCAGGCCAGCACCTCCACCAGCTGGTACGGTACTCGTCCCTTCCTCATGCGGTGGACCAGAGTCTGGATGTTCCTGAAGCCGAACACAGCAGCGAACTGGAGCAGCGGCTCTCCATCCTGCTCCAGAGTGACTTCCTGGAAGTCCCGGTTCCTGCCAATCAGAAACAAGTAAGTAAACAAAGAACCAATCAGCTGAGTCAGCAGCTTCTCCTATCTAACAAGGAACTTAGGAGGTTCTACAGGGAGGGTTCTAGCAGAGGAGCTAGGTGTTCTACCTGAGGGTTCTAGCAGAGGTTCTAGGTGTTCTACCTGAGGGTTCTAGAAGAGGAGCTAGGTGTTCTACCTGAGGGTTCTAGAAGAAGAGCTAGGTGTTCTACCTGAGGGTTCTAGAAGAGGAGCTAGGTGTTCTACCTGAGGGTTCTAGAAGAGGTTCTAGGTGTTCTACCTGAGGGTTCTAGAAGAGGAGCTAGGTGTTCTACCTGAGGGTTCTAGAAGAGGTTCTAGGTGTTGTACCTGAGGGTTCTAGAAGAGGTTCTAGGTGTTGTACCTGAGGGTTCTAGCAGAGGAGCTAGGTGTTCTACCTGAGGGTTCTAGGTGTTCTACCTGAGGGTTCTACCTGAGGGTTCTAGGTGTTCTACCCGAGGGTTCTAGCAGAGGAGCTAGGTGTTCTACCTGAGGGTTCTAGGTGTTCTACCTGAGGGTTCTGTAGGTGACCTGCTGGACCTCCTGGTTGAACAGCTCCTTGGCAGCGTATTTAAAGACATGTTCCAGAAATCCTTCAGAACCTCTGCCTTCATGTCTGACCATGTCTGTGTCCTCCACCTCCCCCAGGCTGGACACACACAATATCACACACACACACACACAATATCACACACACACACACAATATCAGACACACACACACACAATATCAGACACACACAATATTAGACACACACACACGATCAGACACACACAACCAGACCAGCTACTGCCTGACTCACATGTGATCTAGAGGGACGGACTCCAGCTGATCCACAGACACCTTCCTCTGTTTCATCATGAGGAGCACCTCACCTGGAACACACACACACAAGCAGAAACACACACACACACACACAGAGAAACACACACAGGATGCATGTAAGCCTTAAAAAGAACAGTGAGGAGAGGAAGTGTGAGAGAGAAAAGAGGATGTTTTCACATTCATGCTGAGTTTGACCCAACAGGACACAGATGGAGTGTGGGAGGGAGGGAGGGAGGGAGACGGGGAGGGAGGGAGGGAGTCGGAGAGACAGGGAGGGAGGGAGGGAGAGAGTCGGAGAGACAGGGAGGGAGGGAGGGAGAGAGAGAGGGAGAGAGTCGGAGAGACAGGGAGGGAGGGAGAGACAGGGAGGGAGGGAGAGACAGGGAGGGAGGGAGAGACAGGGAGGGAGGGAGGGAGAGAGAGAGGGAGAGAGTCGGAGAGACAGGGAGGGAGGGAGAGACAGGGAGGGAGGGAGGGAGGGAGGGTCACCTGATGTGAGGACACAGTCCACATCTCTGCTCTCCAGGATGGAGCTGTAGAACTCCTCTCTCACTGCCTCCAGCTTCTTATCGAAGCAGGGAGCCACCACCACATGGTACACCTGCTCCCTCCTCAGCATCTGACAACACAGGTCACCATGACGACACACAGCAGGTCACCATGACGACACACACCAGGTAGGAGGGTGTCTGTGTGTGTGTGTGTGTGCTGACCCTAACCTGCTGTCTGCAGAAGTAGTCCTTGACCAGGGATCCCATGATCTGCTGAGGAGATCTGGCTGAACACAGGTGAGGCGTGACCAGGGGGCCAAGAACACGCTCTGCATACCGGATCCAGCCTGCACAGGTACACACACACACACACACACACACACACACACACACACACACACACACACACACACACACACACACACACACACACACACACACACACACACACACACACACACACACACACACACACACACAGGTACACACACACATACACACACGTCAGAAAGAGAAATTAAACAGATGGCTAGATGAGAACTAGTGAACACAGAGAGAGATAGAGGGGCGTGTCCTGTGTGTGTGTGTGTGTGTGTGTGTGTGTGTGTGGAGTCCTGCCCCCACTATCTGAGCTCAGCAGCCCTGTTATCAGCTCCACATCCCACAGCTCAACACACACACACAGCTCACACCCCAGTCACACCACACACACACACACACACACACACACAGAGGGGAGGGCAGGAGGGGGGCTCACCTGGGCAGGAGGAGGTGAACATGGGCAGGAGGGAGGCTCACCTGGGCAGGAGGAGGTGAACATGGGCAGGGCGTGGGAGTCGTGGTGCCGTCTGCGGTACCTCTGGAGGAACTCTCTCTGGCTCTCCACGATACTGAAGCCAGCTGCCAGGGTGGTGTCAAACACATACCTCACCCCTAGAGGGGGGAGGAGGGGGGAGGAGGAGGAGGAGGGAGGGAACGAAGGGAGGAAAGATACTGTTGATATCACAACCAAGATTCCCTTGGTCCCTCACGGTCCCTCACACTCCCTCACACTCCCTCACACACACACACACACACACACACACACACACACACACACACACACACACACACACACAGGCTCACCCAGACTCTTGAGGAATCCACAGAGCTTGTGCGTGGCCTGTGGGACACTCAGGCCCAACTTGACAGAGAAGAAGGGGAGGGCCTGGGGGCACAGGGACACCAGCACTGTCCTGTGATTGGACACGTCACACCTCTGCCCCGACACACACACACACACACACACACACACACACACACACACACACACACACACACAGAACATCAAGGGCAGAAGTCAGAATTAATTTGTCAGGAGTTGAATGTTCCTCCCTCTCTGATTGGCTGGGATGTGGGGAGGGGCGGGTACCTTGTTGAGGTCCAGGACCCGGTCTAGCTCCTCCAAGTTCTGCTGAGCAATCTTCTGACTCTCCTCCTCCGACACACAGCCATCACAAGACAGACAGGCGCTTAGCAACACCTGGGGGGAGTCTGTCACCTGGGGGGAGAGAGAGGGGAGAGAGAGAGGGAGAAAGAGGGGAGAGAGAGAGGGGAGAGAGAGGGGAGAGAGAGAGGGGAGAGAGAGAGGGGAGAGAGAGGGGTGGGAGAGAGGGAGAGAGAGGGGAGAGAGAGGTGGGAGAGAGAGGGGAGAGAGAGGGTGGGATCAGAGGAGGAACACAGCTCTCACCAGTCCCATTCTCTCAGCTCTGTACAGTAATGATCATCTCTGCTCAGCCTGTTGTCATGACAGCAGGCTTTTGGGCGTGTCCTACCTCTCCGTTTGGCTCCTCCTCCTTCTGCTGGGAGCTGGATCCTTCAGAATTCTGTTTCTTGTTACACTGAAAGACACGAGTTAAAGTAGATCAACCATATTACACCTTCAGTTAAAGTTACACCTGCATTCAAACCTGCAAATTTCCAGTGACTCTCCCAGAAAGGATGTCTGGGATGTGCCTGTTACCTGCTGCAGTCTCACCTGCTGCAGTCTCACCTGCTGCAGTCTCACCTGCTGCAGTCTCACCTGCTGCAGTCTCACCTGCTGCAGTCTCACCTGCTGCAGTCTCACCTGCTGCAGTCTCACCTGCTGCAGTCTTACCTGCTGCAGTCTTACCTGCTGCAGTCTTACCTGCTTGCTGCAGTCTTACCTGCTTGCTGCAGTCTCACCTGCTGCAGTCTTACCTGCTTGCTGCAGTCTCACCTGCTGCAGTCTTACCTGCTGCAGTCTCACCTGCTGCAGTCTCACCTGCTGCAGTCTCACCTGCTTGCTGCAGTTCAGTTGTGTTACCTGCTGCAGTCTCACCTGCTGCAGTCTCACCTGCTGCAGTCTTACCTGCTGCAGTCTCACCTGCTGCAGTCTCACCTGCTGCAGTCTTACCTGCTGCAGTCTTACCTGCTGCAGTCTTACCTGCTTGCTGCAGTCTTACCTGCTTGCTGCAGTCTCACCTGCTGCAGTCTTACCTGCTTGCTGCAGTCTCACCTGCTGCAGTCTCACCTGCTGCAGTCTCACCTGCTGCAGTCTCACCTGCTGCAGTCTCACCTGCTTGCTGCAGTTCAGTTGTGTTACCTGCTGCAGTCTCACCTGCTGCAGTCTCACCTGCTGCAGTCTTACCTGCTGCAGTCTCACCTGCTGCAGTCTCACCTGCTGCAGTCTTACCTGCTGCAGTCTTACCTGCTGCAGTCTTACCTGCTTGCTGCAGTCTTACCTGCTTGCTGCAGTCTCACCTGCTGCAGTCTTACCTGCTTGCTGCAGTCTCACCTGCTGCAGTCTTACCTGCTGCAGTCTCACCTGCTGCAGTCTCACCTGCTGCAGTCTTACCTGCTTGCTGCAGTCTCACCTGCTGCAGTCTTACCTGCTTGCTGCAGTTCTCACACTTGTCCCTTCGCGCTCCAACGTTCACCTGAGCAGACATCTTCCCTCAGAGCACTGCTGGAGGACAGGAACACACACTGAACACCACCTAACACACTGAACACCACCTAACACACACTGAACCCCACCTAACACACTTAACACCACCTAACACACACTTAACACCACCTAACACACTGAACACCACCTAACACACACTGAACCCCACCTAACACACACTGAACCCCACCTAACACACTTAACACCACCTAACACACACTTAACACCACCTAACACACTGAACACCACCTAACACACACTGAACCCCACCTAACACACACTGAACCCCACCTAACACACTTAACACCACCTAACACACACTGAACACCACCTAACACACACTGAACACCACCTAACACACACTGAACACCACCTAACACACACTGAACACACACTGAACACCACCTAACACACACTGAACCCCACCTAACACACACTGAACCCCACCTAACACACTTAACACCACCTAACACACACTTAACACCACCTAACACACTGAACACCACCTAACACACACTGAACCCCACCTAACACACACTGAACCCCACCTAACACACTTAACACCACCTAACACACACTGAACACCACCTAACACACACTGAACACCACCTAACACACACTGAACACCACCTAACACACACCGAACACCACCTAACACACTTAACAGTAGAGCTAACACAGCCTTGCCTGATAATCTGAGCAGCAAGTCTTCATGAACAAAATGAGATGTGTTTGTGTGTGTGTTTGTGTCTGAGACATACAGACTCCGCCTCTCCTACACCCTGCTAGACTGTCAGCCAATCAACAGGCTCTTTATCTAGCCCATCCTAACCGCCTACTTCATGATAAAGAATGTTTTAAGAATGTTTTGTTTATCCAGTTAAATACCCACTCATACACATGACATAATCTCTGCCACATCTCTTTCACTTCAAGCCTATACTCAGACTATTAATTATAGCCTTAGCATGAGAAAAGGGGAACATAAATATATATTTATGAACAGAACATCCCAAACTCTGGCACCAAGTGAAAGCTTCTTAATTCCCTTCATTCAGAGGAATGATCTCCAAATAACACCATATCCATCAAACGACAAGCAGCATAAATAATAATGGTAGCAGATAAATAACAGTTTACTATTAGATGTGATCTCATATTCAGGATCCTGCAGGAGGAGTTCCTGAACGACTGCAAACCTGAGCTTCACCTTAAGTAACCTTAACTGAAATAACCAGATCACTGTCAACAGAATAATGGCTCCAAACTCACCACTTACAATCCTTCTGTACAGATTTTTTTGCTTCCAGGTCTTCAAATTCTCTGGAGCAATGAATTAAAAAGAAATCTCATCTGTAACTGCTTCAAATTCTGACCATTAGAGACCAGAGTCATATAAAGATGATTCTGCTAGAATCAGCAGGTTCAGTTAGTTACACCTGTGTGCTTTCATATTTAGAGCATTATAAGATGGGATAGTGGTCACGGATAAAAGGTGACTTATCGAGCATTTTAACTCTTATTTAATCTAATCTATCCGCTGCTGTTTATTGTCTTTTATTCCAGATTTCCTAACAGAATACTTTCCCAGCACGAGACTCCATTGTGTCCGGGACCCGGTTCATGAGGAGCGCATGCGCAAATTACAAACCACTGTAGCGCGTGCGTGCTCAGTCTCACGCGCCAAAGTAACGTTAACTTTAATTTCCCTCAAAGCGTTTAATTTATATTTAAATTTATTCATGTACATTTACAGTATAAACCTACATTCAGATAGCGTATATCCAACGTGTCATTTACTGACCATATTCTAAAATACTTAAACAGTGACTCAGAATAAATGAAGTAGGACGATCATCCAATCAGAGGGCAGTTATCCTGGCAGGAAGTGACGCTCGTGTCACTCTGAAAATGAAAAGTTACTTCCCTGTTTTTAAACTGAGGGTGCGCGTGCCTGTAGTCCAGTATCTTTAGCAGTATAATCAGAATATTGAAGACAACATTTAGACTTAAGGTAAGTGCTGTTGCTACTTCAGTACAGTAAACCGTGTTTGCCATATCATCCTAGAATATACCACAACAAGGTGTAACTAGAATGGTAAAGTCCTTATATGGTCAGTGTACAGTAACACATCCCAGCAGTTACTGTACAACAGTGTGGCAACGACTTCCGGTAGCAGTTTGGTTGAATTCCTCCTCATCACACTTTTATTAGAAGTATCCAAATCCAAAATGAAATGTACTGTAAATATGTTGCTCCTCTGCATTGAATGTGCTCAGTTATCTGTTGAAGCAGCAAGATCCTGATGGTTGTGTTTCTTTGTTTCTGTAACAGATGCGTTACATGCAGGTTAAGCTCCAGACCCAGACTCTGCTCCACCTGAAGAGGTCTCCTGGGATCCGATCCTGGGCCCTGCTGGTCGGTATGTGTGCGCAGTAAACTAGGGTGCATGTTACCGTATTAAAGATAGAATGGTGTCAAAGTGTATAAAGGTATATTGTCGTCCCCCCCCCCCCCCCCAGGCATCGCATCCATTGGCTTGGCAGCTGCTCACTACAGTTCAGGTATGACATCATCAGCAACCAACTACAGTGTTTGCTGGTAGATAGATGACATGGTAGACTTGAGTCATCCATCCACAATGCATCTCTTCCTCTTTCCGTATCTCTCTTGCTCCACCTCTCATGTGCGTCCTGTGTTTGCAGACAGCTTCCTGTGGAGGCTGTTCTACGTGGGAGGCTGTCTCTTCGTGGCTCTGCAGAACATGGAGGACTGGGAGGAGGCTGTGTTCGACAAGTCCAGGGACGTGATCGAGCTGAAGACCTCCAGCCTGTACGCCAAGGTCCTCACGCTCTGGAGGAGGGGCCAGGAGAAAGGTGAGAGGTCATGTATGGGTGTGGCCAGGGTCCCTGACCCATATCAGTGTAGCTTAAGAGGGTCTGTCTGCAGTCAGCTGGGAGGGAAACTCAACTGGTCCCTCTCTCTCTCTCCCTCTCTCTCTCTCCCCCTCTGGTCTCTCCCCCTCTGGTCTCTCCCCCTCTGCTCTTTCCCCCTCTGGTCTCTCCCCCTCTGGTCTCTCCCCCTCTGGTCTCTCCCCCTCTGGTCTCTCCCCCTCTGGTCTCTCCCCCTCTGGTCTCTCCCCCTCTGCTCTTTCCCCCTCTGCTCTCTCCCCCTCTGCTGTCTCCCCCTCTGGTCTCTCCTGGTTCCAGTGGTACTGAACATGGCTCACCTGAGTGACGTGTGTGTTCAGGAGGAGAAGGTGCGCTACCTGGGGAAGGGTTACCTGGTGGTGCTGAGGCTGGCCACAGGCTTCTCCTACCCGCTCACGCAGAGCGCTACGCTGGGCTCACACAGGTGAGACACAGCCCTCTCAGGTACCATCACTGGGAGCCATCTTTCTCACGGTACCAGGAACTGAACACATGTTGTGCTGGGTAGTTATGTTGATGAAAATCTATGGAATTGGGATCCAAACCCTAACTTTCTTTGTTTATTCCTCTCCAATCTCTTTCCTCTTTGCTGTCTCTCTCTCCCTCCCTCTCTCTCTCTCTTTCTCTCTCTCCTTCCCTCTCTCTCCCTCCCTCTCTGTCTCTCTCCTTCCCTCTCCCTCCCTCCCTCCCTCCCTCCCTCCCTCCCTCCCTCCCTCCCTCCCTCCCTCCCTCCCTCCCTCCCTCCCTCCTCCAGTGATGTGGAGGCTGTGGCTGCATTGCTGATTCGCTTCCTGGGCTTGGAGGACCTGAGGCGACGCTGGGAGAGGGAGGAGCAGCAGCAGAAGCTGGCAGCAGCGCAGAGAGAAGAAGAGAAGCAGGAAGTGGAGCCCGGCCACAGCAGTGACTCAGACGAGCAGCCCTTCTAACCCTTCAGGAACCTCTGACCGGAGTTTGGACCTGGGAACTGAATCATCATCAGGGTAGAGGCTTTCCATAAGCACTGGTCCAGGGTCAGATGTTATATTGATAATCCTGTGTTTGGGGTCAGGCTCAGGGGAATTGTAATCTGATTCTGGGTCTGAGTTTGCAGGATGTTTTCTACCCCTTACCCTGGATAGGTGTAAAGAGATAAAACAATGTAAACAGATTTCTGGCCTTTACTGCCCTCGTCACGGTGGGACAACATTCCTCCATGATGCTTCAACTGACTGTTCCTTCCTCTGGAACAATCAGTAAGGATTCTGAGACGCATTCTTTTGTAATATTTACATTTCTATCAAGTTCCATTTGGTGTGTGTGTGTTGCCTTACAAAGGCAACTGGAACAATCTCACGCTGTCTTAAAACATTCCAGAGGTAAATATCATTCATATCCTCAAATTGCCTTTTAACTGGCTTAAGTGTAATTTTCATGGAAACCGTTAATTTGAGGGATTGTCTTGTTTCCCTCCCAGTTAAGTCTCTGTCTCTCTGGTGTATCAGTGTGTGTTGCTGTCTGTAGCTGAATGTGACTGTAAATATAATCCAGCATGGCTAAGATGAGAATGTTTGCTTGTGATGTCTGTGAAAGTTTATATCCTGAGTGATCAGAGTGGAGTTCTGCTCTCTACCATTTACAATCCCATTAAGAAATGCTAAACCTCAGGTTACACATGTGGAAATCATGTTTCCAATTCTGAAAGGGAGGATGTTCATGTCTATATTTGTTTACAGTTAATGTGAAGGATGACCTCTTATCAAACCTTGTGAGTTTCTCATCTCAATTCCAGTTGTTGTTGTTTTTTTTTTTTGTTTTTTTTTTTTAACAAATAAAACATGTTCATTAACATTGAATTTATTACTTAACATTCCAGTTAAGACACACACTTCAGATCAACATATCACATTCAGCCTACACACACACACACACACACACACTTTCACCCTGTCAGTTGTGTTTGTGACCAGGATCCAGGGAGGGGCCTGTCTTACTGTTCGTCCCCCAGAGATGGAGAGGGATTTTGGGGCAGCATCTCCTCCAGACAGTCCTTGGTGGCCTCCAGCACCCTCCGGAGAGGAGCCATCACTGGCTCCACATGCTGCTCCTCCCACTCCTGAGCTGTGGAGGCTGGGTAGAGACGCAGCATCTCCCCCCTCACAGCCTCCACCTTCTCCATCACCACAGCCTGTAACCTGGGGGGGGGGGAGAAGGAAGGTGGAGGGCGGGGGTGTGAAACTAAAGAATGAGGAAGTGAAACAGGAAGTGTTGCCGTGGAAACGTGATCTTACGCCAAGGCCTGATCCTGGATCTGCTGACCAATCAGAGGGTTGATCATCTTCCTCTGCCTGTGATAGGGTGATAACCAGCCACGCACATACCTGACAACACAACACATGACAACACAACACATTACCCTGGTCAATGAAATCATAGACTTTACTGTCTCAGTGTAACTGAGCATGTTCAAGCAGTTCTGCTTCCTTCCCTGTTCCTCACATGTTGTTTTCAAAATGGCGCAGCTCCTCAGAGTCCAGCAGGGCTGTTAGCTCCACCACCAGCTGGGCCAGTCTGCTGCCAGGAAACGAAGGAGCTTCACTACCAGGTGACCTGACAGCACAAACCAACAACACCTGTTATAATGCAGTACACTACAAGCTAGGCTACAAGCTAAGATACAAGCTAAGCTATCAGCTATGCTTTATGCTACAAGCTAGGCTACAAGCTAAGCTATCAGCTATGCTTTATGCTACAAGCTAGGCTACAAGCTAAGCTTTAAGCTATGCTTTATGCTACAAGCTAGGCTACAAGCTAAGCTATAAGCCATGCTTTATGCTACAAGCTAGGCTACGAGCTAACACACAGCTACAGTGTGGTGTTCTCTCACCCCTTCATGGCCTCTGCCTCCACAGACTGAATCCCCAGGGTCTGGGTGGCCCGGGCCTGGGCGTCAGGGCAGAAGCGGCCATGATGGAGGGTCTGCAGGCAGGAGGCCAGGGAGGGAAGCCCCACAGGAAGGAGCTCACACAGCACAGACATGTGGTCGTACCTGAGTGGGACGGAGCCCAACACACACACACACACACACACACACACACACACACACACACACACACACACACACACACACACACACACACACACACACACACACACACACACACACACACACACACACACACACACACACACACACAAACAGTCCAGTAGGGACATTTAACAGCCAGATATGGTTCTAAATATCTAAAAAATACTCCTAATATCCTAATAGTCAGTGAGAGTATTGCTGTGTGCCCACCTCTGCCAGCCGGTGAGGGCGATGCCCTTCAGCTGGGCTCCTGCAGGCCAGGAGGCAGCCACCTGCAGCCACTGCAGCTGGTTGTGGACGTGCCTGAGGGTGCTGGGCACACAGGTGTGCACGCAGGTGGAGCCTTTAAAGGAGCTGGCAGCCCACAGCTGGCTCAGGCCACAGTCCTGGTACTTCTGCAGCAGAGACACTGCCAACACACACAGCTTCACACTGAGTCACTTAGCAGACGCTCTTATCCAGAGAGACTTACAGCAGGTACAGGGACAAGTAGGTTGAAGTGCCTTGCCCAAGGGCACTGTCATTGGAATCAAACCGGCAACATTGTGATTACTAGTCTGATTCCTTAACCGCTCAGCCTCCTGCCTCCCTACTAGGTGTGGAGGTTGGATTGTCCTTCATCATCTGTATCCTGGTTACTGACAGGGTTCATACCAGTGGCCTCCACATCCAGAGCTGGACTGTAGTCCCACAGCATGGGCTGTACCAGGCCTCCGAGACCGCTGTCTGACACACACACACACACACACACACACACACACACACACAGTGAGTGAGTTTGTCAACTGTTGTAGAGAAAGTCTCCTTCTAGTTCAATCCAGGGTCCTCCCTCCCTCACCCCTCCCTCACCCCTCCCTCCCTCACTTCTCCCTCACCCCTCCCTCACCCCTCCCTCCCTCTCTCCCTCACCCCTCTCTCCCTCCCTCACCCCTCACCCTCTCACCCCTCACCCCTCAGTGTCTCTCGGTCCATCCCTCTCAGCATGTCGTCCACATGATGATGTTCAGGTGAGGCCACGCCTCTCTCAGACCCCTCGCCACTTTGGTCACGTGACCCAGGAACAGCTGCTGCACCGAGCGACCTGGAGCTCCGCCCAGCCACCGCTGAGACTCCGCCCCCTCGCCCAGCAGGTACACCTGGACAGAACCACCGAAGAAGACTGAAGTCACATGACCAGTGAGTTTCCCTTTACCCTTCCTCCCACCCCTGACCCCCTCTCTCTCTCCCTCCCGCCCTCCCTCCCCCTCACCCCCCTCCCTCTCCCCTCCCTCTCCCCTCCCTCTCCCCTCCCCTCCCTCCCCCTCACCCCCCTCCCCTCCCTCCCTCTCTCTCATCCCCCTCCCTCCCTCCCTCCCTCCCTCTCACCTCCTCCCCCTCCCTCCCTCCCTCCCCCCTCCCTCCCTCCCTCCCTCCCCCTCACCTCATCCGCCCCGATGTGTATGGATCTCAGCCAGGGTGGAGCTCCACCACCTGCCTCAGCATGTCCTCCACCAGCCTGCGGCCCTCCTCCAGGTGGGGGTTCAGGGTGCCCAGACAGCGCCCCACCTCCCTCAGCCCACACAGGGAGCGGTGCTTCAACACAAACTGACAGAGGGAGAGGAGGGAGGGATGAAGAACAGAGAGGGGAGAGAGAGACAGTAGGGATGAGATGAGAGAGTCAGTAGGGAGCGATGAAGAGAGAGAGAAGGAGTGAAGGAGGAGAAGTTGAGGAGAAAGTTGTTGTTATGGCAGATAGCAGGGATGAGGGGGGTAGGAGGAGAGCTGACAGTGTCCTGGCTCCACTTCCTGTTACCTCCATGTGTCCAAACGTCTGAACCAGAGGACGACCTCCAGACCCTGGGACCTGGACACTTCCTGGATGGACAAGACCTCCTCTCGACTGCAAGACAGGAGACACAGTCACTGAGGGACAGGAAGGTAGTACAGGGGACAGGAAGTCAGTACAGGGGACAGGAAGTCAGTACAGGGGACTGTGTGTGTGTGTCTGTGTGTGTGTTTCAGGGTCTGTGTGTGTGTGTGTGTATGTGTGTGTGTTCACCTGTATGGAGGGTGGGAGGTGGATTGTAGGATCTTCAGCTCTCCCTCGTAGGGAAACATGTCTTCATATTCCAGCAGCAAACCATCAGCACCCAGACTGGCAAACAGCTTGATGAGCTGGACACACACACATGCACGCACACACACACACACACACACACACACACACCACACACCACACACACACACACACACACCACACACACACACACACACACACACACACACACACCACACACACACACACACACACACCACACCACACACACACACACACACACACACACTTTATCAGCCATCTAGATTAAATATTAACATCTAGAACAACAAGAACACCGTTCATAAGAAGCTGAAGCAGGGATGTGTCGTGCTCACCTTGTGTAAATACTCTACTTTAGGAGGCGCACCTTTCAGATCCAGGTGGACCAGCTTCTGTCCCTGCGGCCAGGGGGAGACTTCCATCCTGACAGAGCTGGACACGGAGCTGTACCCATGCCGGTGTCTGATGATGTCACACCGCTAACACACCCAGATCTTAAGAACTTGTCTAAAATGTGCTGTTAGTTGTTTCTGTCGCTCAGAAGTTGAAAATGTTGCGGCTGTTCCGTGTTTATTTGCGCATCCCAGATGATCACGAGTCTGACGCGTCATGATCTGGTCCAATGAGAACGTAGGCTTCATTTTCAACCAACCAATCAGAACATTTACGACGCGTAGAACCAGGAAGTAGTGCGGTATTGTCAGACGTGCGTGGTTTGAGAGATCAACTGATCCTGCAGGAATCCATCTGGGAATCATCTGTGGATCCATCTGTGTGTCTGTGAATGATCCTGATGCACAGACAGACGGGCTGTCTGCTGACAAGATGACAGTGCAACGACGAGCCAATCAGAAGCTTCCAGATAAGAACGGGATCGAGAAGAAGATTAAAAGGTAAAGAAGGTGCTGTGGATGAGAACATGAAGGAAACAGGATCAGTTTAACCAGGTTCCAGATGCTGTGTTTCATAATGGAGTCATTCTCACCTCTCATCCTCCCTCTTCTCTATCTGCTGTTTTCTATTTTCTACCAACATCCTCGTTCCTCCTCTTATCTACTTTGCATCCTCACTTCTCTTTCTCCCGGTCTTCTCTCTCTCTCTCTGTCTCTCTCTCTGTCTCTCTCTCTCTCATCTCTGCCCCTCCTCTACTCTTCCTCTTCTCTCCTCCTCTTCCTCTCCTCTCCCTCTCCTCTCCCTCTCCTCTCCCTCTCTCCTCCTCTCCTCCTCTCTCTCCCTCTCCCTCTCCTCTCTCTCTCTCTCTCTCTCTCTCTCTCTCTCTCTCTCCCTCTCCTCTCTCCTCTCTCCTCTCCTCCTCTCCTCTCTCCTCCTCTCTCTCCTCTCCTCCTCTCCCTCTCCTCTCTCTCTCGCTCTCCTCTCCTCTCTCTCTCTCTCCCTCTCCTCTCCTCTCTCTCTCTCCCTCCCTCTCCTCTCTCCTCTCCTCCTCTCCTCTCTCCTCCTCTCTCTCCTCTCTCCTCTCTCCTCCCTCCTCTCCTCCCTCAGGGGTAACGCTCTGAGACAGGCGTCTGTGTGGAGGACCAGTCGTGGCTCTCTGCTGCTGCTGCTGCTCCTGGTGGCAGTGTGTGGTACTGCGGCCTGGCTGTACCTGGCCCCAGGTGACCCTGATGTCACGGAGACGCTGGTGCGTCAGGGGGAGGTGCTGAGCCTAGAGGCCACGGGTCTACACTGTGGACTGCTCTGAAGACTACAACAACTACAAACGCTATCCTGGTGAGAGAGGGGGGGAGACACTGTGAGAGAGAGGGGAGAGAGAGATAGTGAAGGGGAAAGAGAGAGAGAGAGGGTAGAGAGAGAGAGAGACTGTGAGGGAGAGAGAGAGAGACTGTGAGGGAGAGAGAGAGAGACTGTGTGAGAGAGAGAGAGAGAGAGACTGTGAGGGAGAGAGAGAGAGAGACTGAGAGAGAGAGTGTGTGAGAGAGAGAAAGAGAGTTAGAGAGAGACTGTGTGTGAGAGAGTGAGAGAGCTTATGTGTTCTAACCCAGCAATAGTATGGTTACACTTTTATTTAATTCAAAGCATGATGTCACAAAACAGGTTGCGTCCATTGGCTACATGCCTGTCTACCATTTCCCATGATGCCTGTGTGTGTTCCCAGGATGCACTCCTGTCAGGTGTGGCCGAGCTGTAACAGACAGTGTGGTGAGCAGGGAGGAGGCTGTGGTACTCCGCAGGTAACACACTCCCTTCTGTCTCCCTTTCTCTTTCCCCAATCTCTCTCTTTCTCTCTCTCTTTCTCTCTCTCCCCCCCTCACTCCCCTCTCTCTCTCAATGTCTCTCTCTCCCCCCTTTTCTCTCTCAGTGTCTCTCTCAGCCCTCTTTTTCAGTGTCTCTCTCCCCCTCCCTCTCTCTCAGTGTCTCTCTCCCCCCTCACTCTCCCCTCTCTCTCTCAGTGTCCTCTCTCCCCCTCCTTCTCTCTCTGTGTCTCTCTCCCCCCTCTCTCTCTCAGTGTCACTCTCCCCTCTCTCTCTCAGTGTCTCTCTCCCCCCTCCTTCTCTCTCTGTGTCTCTCTCCCCCTCCTCTCTCTCAGTGTCTCTCTCCCCTCTCTTTTTCAGTGTCTCTCTCCCCCTCCCTCTCTCTCAGTGTCTCTCTCCCCCCTCTCTCTCATTGCCTCTCTCTCCCCTCTCTCTCACTGTCTCTCTCTCCCCTCTCTCTCTCTCTCTCTCTCTCACTGTCGCTCTCTCCCCTTCTCTCTCTGTGTCTCTCCCTCCCTCTCTCTCAGTGTCTCTCTCCCCCTTCTCTCTCTCAGTGTCTCTCTCCCCCCTCTCTCCCCTCTCCCCTTCTCTCTCTCAGTGTCTCTCTCCCCCCTCTCTCCTGCTGTGTATATGTAGTCCCTCTTGTTCAGAGTGTGATGGTGACTCTGTGTTTCTGCAGGATAGCAGAGCGTGGCTTGGCCCTGGCAGGATCAGAGGGAGGGTGAGTATCTGGGATTGATTGGCTTGGCCTGCGTGTCTGAGGACTGTGTGTTCCTCCAGCAGCCACTAGAGGGCAGGCTGGTGCTGCAGGCTCAGCCAGTGTCTGCTGCTCAGCTAGAGGAACCACAGCTCCCAGCCTGACAACATGCAGGGTTTCTGTTGACGTGGTAACAGTGATGGATTAGATTATTGACTTGGAGTTTTTTGGTCTTTCCAGGCCTCCATACTGGACCTCCATTCTGGAGCTTTGTCCATGGGGAAACAGTTTGTCAACATCTACAGGTGAGTGGTGCTCTCTCTCCCTCCATCATCCACTCTAGGTCTCTCTCTCTCTCTCTCTCTCTCTCTCTCTCTCTCTCTCTCTCTCTCGCTCTCTCACTCTCTCTCTCAACACCTCCAGTTCTGATTGGTTGTGACTGGAACTCTGCTGGAGCTGTCATCGTTTATTTCAATGGGCTTTCATCCTCTCAAGAACATCTCAAACTCTACCTATCCTCCCTCCCTCCCTCCCTCCCTCCCTCCCTCAGTCTGTGTCATGTTTGGATGGCTAAATATGCCCACTTAGGTAATTGTGCAATGTGCTGTATAACGTATGCTAATATATGCTAATAGAGCTGTGTTCTCTTAACGCTAACTTTGTGTGTGTGTGTGTGTGTGTGGTTCTAACAGGTACTTTGCAAGCGTGACCGAGAGACAGCTCTGCTGTATAGCAGCTCTGCTGTTCTACTGTTCTGCTGTTCTGCTGTTCTACTGTTCTGCTGTTCTACTGTTCTGCTGTTCTACTGTTCTGGTGTTCTACTGTTCTGCTGTTCTACTGTTCTGGTGTTCTACTGTTCTGGTGTTCTGGTGTTCTACTGTTCTGCTGTTCTACTGTTCTGGTGTTCTACTGTTCTGCTGTTCTACTGTTCTGGTGTTCTACTGTTCTGGTGTTCTGGTGTTCTGGTGTTCTGTCTTTAGCTGGAATGTTCTCTCGGTAATTACTGTTTCCACGGCAGCAACTACTGGAGGAGGGACAGAGAGGAGGGTTAGGGAACAGGAGGAGGGTAGAGAGAGGAGGGAGAGAGAGAGAAGAGGGGAGAGAGAGAGGAGGTGGAGAGAGAGAGAGGAGACAGCGAGAGAGAGGAGGGGGAGAGAGAGAGAGGAGATAGAGAGAGAGAGGAGGGGGAGAGAGAGAGGAGGGGGAGAGAGAGAGGAGGGGGAGAGAGAGAGAGGAGGGGGAGAGAGAGAGAGAGGGGGGAGAGAAGGGGAGCGAGAGACAGAGAGAGAGAGAGAGGGAGAGAGAAAGGAGGGGGAGAGAGAGAGGAGATAGAGAGAGAGAGGAGGGGGAGAGAGAGAGGAGATAGAGAGAGAGAGGAGACAGAGAGAGAGGAGGGGAGCGAGAGACAGAGAGAGAGAGAGGGAGGGAGAGAGAAAGGAGGGGGAGAGAGAGAGGAGATAGAGAGAGAGAGGAGGGGGAGAGAGAGAGGAGATAGAGAGAGAGAGGAGGGGGAGAGAGAGAGGAGATAGAGAGAGAGAGGAGGGGGAGAGAGAGAGAGGAGGGGGAGAGAGAGAGGAGATAGAGAGAGAGAGAAGGGGAGCGAGAGAGAGGAGATAGAGAGAGAGAGGAGGGGGAGAGAGAGAGAGGAGGGGGAGCGAGAGAGGAGATAGAGAGAGAGAGAAGGGGAGCGAGAGACAGAGAGAGAGAGAGGGAGAGAGAGGAGGGGGGAGAGAGAGAGAGGAGCTTGGTGTTTTACACTCTCTCCTCACGACCGTCACCTTCATTAAACTGAGAGCAAAAGTCCTGCTTGTGTTCCACAGAAATAGATTCGAAAGGGATTTGAGAAAAAATGGAAGAGGAAGACGGAGGGATGGGAGAGGAAGAGAGGAGGAGAGGAGATGAGGAGGATGAGGGATAAGAGAGAGAGAGAGAAGGGGTAGAGGGAAAGGGAGAGAAACAAACAGAAAGATAGCGAGAGAGAGAGAGAGAGAGAGAGAGAGAGAGATAGACAGCATGCAGATGAATGATGTGTGTAATGCTGTTCAGGGTCACAGTAGGGGGGAGACCTCAGCTAGATTAAACTGCATCAACCCTCAGAAAAATACCAGCTGGAGACAAACACCTTTCAGCAGGAGAACTGAAGGAGGACAGAAGG